>CM057450.1:471448026-471980526 GCA_016271365.2 Neoceratodus forsteri | reverse complement strand
GTGTGGGGAAGCCTTTGCTAAGGCTGATCCCCACACCACCTGTGTTTATTGTCTGGGGTTTGACCACCTCGATTCAGACTGCCAAATTTGTAAGAATTTTCCCAAAGCTACCCTGGATAAGAGAGTAGGTAGACTGAGGGAAAGGGAGGCCGAGAAGTTCGCTGACCTGGATGGCCAGCCCGGTTCGGTTCCTACTGAACCAGAAGGAGTGCCCTCTGACCAGGGC
Organism: Neoceratodus forsteri; assembly: GCA_016271365.2. Lineage (NCBI taxonomy): Eukaryota > Metazoa > Chordata > Ceratodontiformes > Ceratodontidae > Neoceratodus > Neoceratodus forsteri. The sequence continues at coordinate 471,980,300 of CM057450.1, read as the reverse complement.
TATACTTCTTCGGGCAAGAGGAGATCCGATTCTGAGGAGTCGGTTCTGGTTAAAAGGAAGAGAAAAGATAAATCGTCCAGTTCGGATCCAGAGATTCATACTCCGACCACTGATGAGATAGCCAATGCGATAAGAATAGTGCAATTGCTTACTTCGGTTCTGGCCGAACCGGCACCATCTGGCAGGGGCTCGGTTCGGTCGGTTCCCCCAGTTCCGGATTACACTTCAGAAGAATTTTATGAACCGGAGGAGGAGGGAGAGAGAGTATGAGGATGATGATGGTGATTATGAAAGTCTGGATGTGCCTATTGATCCGGACATCTCCCCAGACAGACCTTCAGGTGTTTCTCCTCCTAGGCTTTCTGAGTCCCCTTCTCACTTTATGTTTTACAAAAAAGTGGATGAAACCCTCCAGCTTCCAATGGAAGAAACAGTAGAGGATCAGGAGGAGCCTGATTTTATTGAAATGATGGACATCCCAGAGTCCAGGAAACTGTCTATTCCCCTCCATAAATCTTGTGGGAAACAGACAAATAAAATTCTTAAGACTCCTAACTCCATACCTCCTGTGGACAGAAGAATGGACAAGAGGTACACCCTTTCAGGCTCGGACACGGAGTTCCTTTCTCAGCAATGCAGCCATGTTGGGGTTGTGCAGGCTGCTGCCTGTGATAAGGCAATATCCCTGTCATCACCCCCCAGATAAGGACTCCAGGAGGATTGATACCATGGCAAAGAAGCAGTACATGGCAGCATCTTTGGGACTCAGGCAGGCTAACTATATGGCCTACACAGCTAGATACCAGAAGTCCAGATGGGACACTGTGCTGGATCTGGCTAAACAGGCCCCTGACCAGCTTGCCAAGGAGCTGGAGCAGGTGACTGCAGATGGGATTGAGGCATCCAAGGTGCAATTTCATGCTGCTGTGGACTCCAATGATGTTTCATCAAGAGTCATGGCTACATCTGTGGCCCTTCGGAGGATGGCTTGGCTCAGATGTACTAGCCTATCACAGGATACCCAGGCTAAGGCCATTGATTTTCCTGTTATTGGTAATTCTCTGTTTGGGGAGCAAACAGAGAACTACATGAAAAAGATGGACGAGTATAGGACCACCTACAGGAGTGCTCAGGCCAAAGAAAGGCAAGCCACTCCTCAAAGGCAGCAGTCCAGGGGCAGGGGCAGACCTTTTCACCAAGCCCAGGCCTCCTCTTCTTCTTATGCTCAGAGGGGGTTCTTCAGAGGGAGAGGCAGATGGGGAATCAGCAGGCCTGCTTCCACCCCTCAGCCTAAAGCCCCTGCCAAGCAGACACCCTGATGGGTCTGCCCAGGCCGATTCTCCAGTACCTGTAGGGGGAAGGCTGGCTTACTTTGTCCAGGACTGGAAGTCTCTGACATCAGACAAGTGGGTCCTGGAAGTAGTAAGCCAGGGACTGGTTCTCAGCTCAAAAATTTCCCAAGATGAGAACCAGATCCTTTCCACTTGCAAATCCATCAGAGACCCTTGCCCTAGAGGCAGAGGTTTCTTCCCTCCTGGCTCTCAGAGCCATAGAAAGGGTTCCTACCCTACACAAGGGTAAAGGATTGTACTCCAGGTACTTCCTAACCCCCAAAAAGACAGGAGAATGGCGGCCCATCCTGGACCTAAGATATCTGAACAAGCACCTTTTAAAACCAAAGTTCAAAATGGTGACACAGGGGTAAGGGATTGTACTCCAGATACTTCCTAACCCCCAAAAGGACAGGAGAATGGTGTCCCATCCTGGATCTGAGATATCTGAACAAGCACCTTTTAAAGCCAAAATTCAAAATGGTGACTCTGGGAATAATTCTGCCCTCTCTAAGGCCAGGGGACTGGCTAGCCTCACTGGACCTCAAAGATGCCTTTTTCACATTCCCATCAGGTGCTCCCACAGAAAGTACCTCAGGTTCGAGTTGCCCTCAGGCCACTATCAAGTCAGAGCAATGCCCTTTGGCCTAACATCAGCCCCAAGGGTGTTCACAAAGTGCCTGGCAGTAGTGGTTGCTTTCCTAAGGAGAAAAAAGATCTCCATCTTTCCATACTTGGACGACTGGCTCATAGTAGGTCAGTCTCCAGACCAAGTCAAGTCACATCTGCAAATAACTCAGCAAGTGCTCACTTCCTTAGGATTCCTCCTCAACCTTCCAAAGTCAGTTCTCGAGCCAGTACAGCTCCTCACCTTCATAGCGGTGGAGCGTTATACAATAAGGGCAAGAGCCTTCCTTCCCTTGGACAGGGCAAGGACCCTTATGGAACTGGCCTCTTCATTCACCCTTCAGGTGTCTTGACCAGCAAGGCATTTCCTGCAGCTTCTGGCCCACATGGCAGCCTCTACAGCAGTGGTCCAGGGAGCAAGATTTGAGATGAGGGACATTCAGTTCCACTTAAGAGCCTTCTGGTCCCAAAGAAAGGATTCCCTTACCAAACTAGTCCCAGTGACTCGAACCTTGATCCAGGCTTTGCAATGGTGGCAAGATCAGGACAATTTGAGACAAGGAGTTCCTTTTGTCACTCAGTCTCATTCAGTGATACTCACCACAGATGCCTCCCTGCTGGGCTGGGGAGCCCACCTGGGGGATCTTACCACCCAAGGGCTGTGGTCACCTCAAGAATCTCTGCTTCACATCAATCTCTTGGAACTCAGAGCAGTGTTTCTGGCACTGCAAGCCTTTTCCAAATCTGTACAGAACAAGGTGGTCCAGATCAGAATAGACAATATCACCACAATGTGGTACATCAACAAGCAAGGAGGCACTCGGTCTATGGCCTTGTGCACAGAAGCAATGAAGTTGTGGTCCCTGGCCTATTCCCTGCAACCCTCTCTGATAGCAGTTCACCTCCCAGGGAAGGACAATGTCCTAGCAGATGCTCTCAGCAGGATATCCCAGGGCCATCACGAATGGACCCTAGATCCCCTAGTTTTGAAAGTGATTTTCTCGAGATGGGGCACTCCACAGATAGATCTTTTTGCAGCCCCAGACAATCACCAACTTCCTCTCTTTTGTTGCAGACCCCCAGTCTTGGGCTCAGTCCCCCTGGATGCTCTGATTCTGAATTGGGAAAGGAAATTTCTGTATGCTTTTCCCCTTCCCTCTCCTGTTCAAGGTGTTAGTCAAGATAAGGTCACAACCATGCAAAGTGATTCTGATTGCTCCAGACTGGGCCAGACAGCCCTGGTACCCCCTGTTGCTGCCCTTAGCAGTCCACCTTCCCCTGTCTCTTCCCAGGAATTACAACCTGTTGACATCCTCTCAGGGGAGGATTTGGTACCTGAACCTCAAGTCTCTCAATCTCAAGGCATGGCTCTTGAAGAGTTTAGAGTTTGCTGATCTGCAGCTTTCTCAAGGGGTTCTGGATATCCTTAAGGCTTCTCGAAAGCCTTCCACCAGAAAGACTTACAACTCCAAATGGAAAAGGTTCACTATTTGGTGCTCTAATAAGAATATTTCTCTAGAATCTGCTGGGTTGCCTACAGTTCTAGACTATATGGTCCATCTTAATGGCCTAGGCCTTAGGCCAGCTACACTTAAAGTGCATTTGGCAGCTGTTTCTGCCTTCTTGTCAGTAGGCAAACCCTCTCCTCTGTCAGCCCATCCTGTGTTTTGTAAGTTCTTCAAGGGATTGCTGCACACCAATCCCCTTTAGGGACCCTGCTCCTGCTTGGGACCTTAATGTTTGCATTGCTCAACTTATGCAACCACCCTTTGAGCCTTTGTCCTCTGCAGAGCTTAAGTACTTGGACTTGGAAAACTGTGTTTTTGGTAGCTATTACCTTCTGCCAGGCGATAGTGAATTGCAAGCTCTGTCAGTGGAGCCCGATTTCATCTCTTTCCATAGAGATAAAGTGGTCCTAAGAACTAACAGGAAGTTTTTGCCTAAGATGGTTTCAGATTTCCACCTTAACCAGTCTATGTCTCTCCCTGTTTTCTTCACTGACCATTCCTCCTCTGGAGAGAGGAGGCTGCACCGCTTGGATGTTAAAAGGGCCCTCAGCTGGCCGGCCCAGTGGCGCAGAGGGCTGAGGTGCTGGCGCCTTACCTCATCCCGCGCTGGCGACCCGGGTTCGGGAACGGACTCGGGACGTCGGGGGCTAGCAGGGGTGGGAGAAGATTGAGCGTCCGTAGGACTGCTCTCCTCTCCTGGGGGTGGGTAGTGGGTTGGCATCACACCACAGCAGCCTCTGGTGGAGACCAGGAGCACTGTTGATGCATGCAAGGAGGGAGTCACTAGAAAAGCGGAAATACCGCTTCACGGTAGCCGGATGAAGGCTGCCTGGTGCTCTGCGGCCATCAAAGGTCCTACTGAGCTCTCTGTCTCAGCAGCATCCCCGGGGCTAAAGTGCTGCTCTGGTCTGCCCCCTTGGCTGGTGCCTTCCCCCTCGGAGGAGAGGGACCCATCCGGCGAAGGGTTACGCCGGGTCACCCCGGGGGTCGGCTGCGATCTGAGGCAGAATCTCGGAGGACGGATGGGTCGGAGGACAGCCTTGGTAAGCCCGAAGGAGTGGCTGCCATGGAGTATGTAGGGGTAAAAAAGAAATAACACAAAAAAAAAAGGGCCCTCAGCTACTACACAGAGTGCACCAATGGTCACAGGTTTGAGTCCCTCCAACTGTTCCCCACATATGGAGAGGTTGGTAAGGGCAAACCTGCCACTAAGAGACCTATTGCCAAGTGGATTGTCTCTTGTATACAATTCTGCTATGAAAAACTGGGTAGAACTCCACCCTCAGGCCTGAGGGCTCACTCTGCTAGAGGTACAGCTGCTTCCCTGGCTGCTGCCAGGGATATTCCTATCTTAGAAATTTGCCAAGCAGCCACCTGGAAAACAGTCCATACATTCACAAGCATTACTCTCTGGATATCCAGGCTAGAGTGATGCTCGGTTTAACACAGCAGTACTTCAGAGCCTATTCCCAAAGTAGGTTCTGTCCCTCCTCCGTGGAGGTACTGCTTGGTAGTCTGCAATAGTCAGAATACAGCAAGACTTCATGTTGTTTGAAGAAAAAATTACTCACCTTAGTAATGTTGTTTCTTCTAATGGAGTCTTGCTGTATTCTGACCTCCCCCCCGCCTCCCCTCTCAGAACCTGGTTTTTGGGATGTGGGTGGGCAGGAGCAGTGTTGGCATCCTACTGGTGTCCCTTTTTCACCCTCCTTTACTTTGGATGTGTGTTGTGTTTGGTTTTTTGGGTTTTCTGACTTGAGACTTTGCTTTGAAACCAAAAACCCCTTTTTAATAAATTTAGTTGCCAGTTGGCTAGTGTGAGTTTTACAGTTTCCACACAGAACTTCTAGTGAGTATTGCTCGGAAAGATCTGACGGTTGGAGTTTAAACAACAGCAGACAGGGGCTTCAACCGAGCTAGCGGTGAACATTCCACGCTGGCCATGGAAAGTTTAACTCTTTGTTCTCCGGGGCAGTTGAAAGGCAGGACCTAACTGAGTAGTCAGAATACAGCAAGACTCCATTAGAAGAAACAACATTACTAAGGTGAGTAATTTTTTCTTGTGGTGCAATACAAACTCATGGATGACATAGAAAACAAAACAGTGGTTGAATTCAAGAATGCGTGGGACAGACATAAGTCAATTATGATGGTGGGTGTCAAAACCGCGCACCACAGGTCAGGCGCTCTGCTTCCCACAGTGAACCTCAGAGCGCAACAGTGTGAACAGGTAACAGCAGGGTAACCTTAGTGTCTGCTTTTGGGTCCGAAACACCTTTAGTCTCAAGTTCTGGTGGGATTCAAACTGTGAACCTTATGCTAGCGTACCCAATGTACAGGCTCAGATACGTACCCTCTTCTGGCATGGAATGAGGGGAAACCTGTGGGATGAACATGGAGGCAAGGGGAGGTTACAGTGCTACTGTTGGTGAAATCCAGAATTAGAGAGATCCAGCGTGAGTGGCAGGGTGACGGTAAACCGTGTACGGTAAAAACAAAATGTACCCCTGACCTGAAAGTGCGCAAGGAAAAGCACAACGTATATTCAATGTCAAGGGAATGTGGGTCCAAGGTTTGACATTACATAGGATGCTGCATCTCTGCCTCGGAAAACCTTCAGGTGCCATGGGCTACTGTGGAGATCAATGCAGAAATTATGGTGGTAAATCAGTGGATCATGCAGTGATGTGAGGCTATGATGTATGGCCTTGTGGGGGACTAGGGGGCAACCTGGGGTGATAAGTGGTCGCACGCTAGGGACAGGCTCCACCTCAATTTAGAGGGGAGTGATAACAGAAAGTTGAAAGTAGTTGGGTTCATCAGTGAAATGTGGGGTTTAAACTTATGAATGTGGAGGGATCGAGGAAGGGGCTGTTGCAGCAGATATGATAAAAGAGGGAGCATGTGACAAAACAGGAGAACAATGGTGGGAGGTGACAGGTGGGGAAAGGGGATGGTGGTCCAGATACATGCTAGGTGCTTAGGAAATCAGATGCCTGAGCTGCAGGCGATGCTACTCCAAGGGGCAGTAGTTGTGGCACCTGTCACCGATACTTGGGCAACCCAAGGGCACAAATGGAACCTAAACATTGAGGGCTACACTATGACCCGGAAGGACAGGGGGAGGGAAGGGGGTAGTACTGATAAGTCAAAAATGGCATCGGTATATGAAGGGTGGAGGAGACGGGGGGAATGTGGAGGCAAGTGCAGTGAGACGAGAGACTAAAGATCAGGGTGGTATACAGCCCCCCCTCCATGCTGGCAGAGGAGATGGGTGGAAAATGTGATGGGTCACTGTAGATAGGGCAAGGGAAGGGTAGTGTTGATGGGGGACTAAACATGCCATGAACCGACAGTGGAACCATTACGTCCCCAGTGGCCAAGGAGCACAGACTGGGAGTTGTGACATCTCTGGGGAGAGCAAAGGTCCAGCACCGTCAAGCAGTACAGCGACAAACATTGTATACTTCTATGACTGGGTGATGAGAGCACTGGACCATGGCAAACCGGTGGACATCACCTTTGTATACTTCATCAAGGCATTTGATTCTTCTGTACCTCACGGTGGCCTGCTGGATAAGTTATAGGAAAAGGGGATGGGGATACAGATGATCCCATGGATATGAAATTGGCTCTTACAGCATACTCAGAGGATGGTAGTTAGGGGGCTACTGTCATCTACAAGAACAGTCATTAGTGAGGCTTCACAGGAATCAGTAGGGCTCCCCAGGGATCAGTACTAGGGCACCTCATGTTTAACACTTATGTCTGTGACATAGGGAAGAGTATCCTGAGTGAAATTATTATCCTTGGAGATGACTAGAGGCTGGGAGCAGTGGTGGATGTGGCAGAGGGGACAGTGGCACTGCAGGAGGACCTAGAGGCTCTATAAAGGTGGACAGAAAAATGGAAACTGCAGTTCAATGCAGGGTTCTGCAGCTTGTGGACAGAAAGCCGTGCCAAGGGTATACCGGGGAGGGGGGGGCCGGGGCAGTACATCTCTAGTGGAATGGCAATAGGGACCTGGTGGCGGTGGTGGTATGTGTCAGAATGAACAACACTGACACCTGTAGGAGGGCAGCGGCAAAAGAAAAAACAATGCTGGGATGCATCGCTAGGGGGATTACCTCATGAAGGGTGGAAGTGATCATTACTGCTCAGTTACACCACACCTCCAGTACTGTGTGCAGTTTTTGAGACAGCACTTAAAAAGGGACACTGCACTCCTGGACAGGGTACAAAGTAGGGTCCAGAAAAATGATCTGTGGTATGGGGGAAAACATACAGAGAGAGAAGCTAGAGAAGCAGTACATGTACACCCTGCAGGAGAGGAGGGACGGCGGGGGTGGGGTGGGGTCATGATACATGTATTCAAGTACATCAAGGGGATTAATAAGGGAGGCTGAGTCACAGTGCTCCAAATGAAAGTAGAGGGTCAACTACAGAACAGGAGTGGAAGGCAGGTGGGGGTACACTCAGTGTAGATAGGATGAGGTGTTTCTTCACTCAGAGGGTGGTGAGACCCCAAAATGCGCTGACAAAGGGACTGGTGGGGGCCTGGGACACTGTCTGGGAAAGGGGTACAAGTATTGTCAAGACTACAGGATGCTGAATGATGAAAAACATGTATGTGCACAGAAGGAAAACATAAACAGCAGAGATATGTATGGCAACACAGCACACAGTGCACAGACAGGCTCACAGGTACAAGATACAATAGTACAGCACTGTATGGCACCACAGCATGAATCTGAGTGCCATATACAGTCATGTATAGCAGACTCTACATACAGCTGGCACATAGACATACATGAGGACAGCACAGTGCGGGGATCATGCAACAGCTGTAGTAATTAACACACAGATATGGGAATAACAGAATGGATGTAAATGCAGGACAACACAACAGTATAGCACACAAGGATTACTCAGTCATGTAATATATATATTTATACAATGGGGGTGAGAGCTATTCCAGTGCAATAAATTGAGATATTCTCACTGCAGTGAAATAAATGCTCACTGCGGTGAGATAAATGCTGATGACATCAGTGGAGTGAGATATATCCTGCGAGGTGAGATAAATGCTGATGACATCAGTGGAGTGAGATATATTCTGCTGATGTGACTCACTCATTCACTCAAGCTACATTCCAGATGAAAGTGCTTCAAAAATCAGTTTGTGTGTCTCACTGAAGCCTGCAAATCACTCAGTTAGCATTGCAAAACACTTACCTGTATCCCAAAGTTTCCAACACTCCTATGCCATTTCTGTGCTAATCTCAGCATAAAAGCAACCTGAATTCAAATGAAACATTTACAAAGCAGTTTCTTTCTCACTGCAAGCTGCAACTAACACATATAGCATAGAAAACACACTTACCTGTGTTCCAAACTCCTAACCCATTTCTGTTGGTAAACTCAGCTAAAAAACCTAAATTCAAATGAAACTCATTTACAAGCAGTTTCTTTCTCACTGCAAGCTGCAACATATAGCATTGAAAACACACTTACCTGTGTTCCAAAGTTTCAAACCCTAACCCATTTCTGTTGTAAACTCAGCTTCAAAAACCTAAATTCAAATGAAACTCATTTACAAAGCAGTTTCTTTCTCACTGCAAGCTGCAACTAACACATATAGCATAGAAAACACACTTACCTGTGTTCCAAAGTTTCCAAACTTCTAACTCATTTCTGTGGTAAACTCAGCTTCAAATGAAACTCATTTACAAAGCAGTTTCTTCTCACGGCAAGCTGCAAATAACACAAATAGCATAGCAAACCACACTTACCTGTGTTCCAAAGTGGTCAACACTCTTAGCCCATTTCTGTGTTGCTTCAACATAAAAGCAACCTGACTTCAAATGAAACTAAAGCAGTTTCTTTCTCACTGCAAGCTGCAACTAACACAATTAGCACAGCCAAACACAATCACCTGTGTTCCACAGTGCTTCTAACAATCATAGCCCACTAAGAAACACCACACCTCAGGACCACAGACAAGCACTGCTTTCAGTATAACCTAGACCTTGGAGTAATGAGCTCTGGAACAAGCTTGATACAGTCAGCAGACCAGACCTAGGTTTGATTCTCACAGCTCCACTTGCATACTGTGTAAATCTGAACAAATCACTTAACTTCCGAGTACTCCAAAAAACACACCTGCCTACTAAAAAATTAGTTACTAAAGACTAAAACTCAAAAAAAAAAGAAAAGCACATAGATACAGGAAAAAGATACAGCAAAACATGACCCTTCATACGCTCTCACCCCATTTGTATAATAACACATGATGTGCAGATCACATAGGAATATTTCATCTCCTGCAGAGTAGTTGTCAACTGTGCCTTCGGCACTGTGAGAATACAGAGCTCACTTGCAGGAGTGATGAAATATTTCCATATCTCACTACTGCCCATCATGTATCCCCTATATATATATATATATGTATGTGTGTGTGTCTGTGTTATAATATGCATAGCAGAAGGCAGCAGACAAAATTGAAATCCAGTGACAGACAGCTATAAACACCTGAAGGACAGAAAAAAAAATAAGGCATAAAGTCATATTCACCTTCAGGTCCCTTTCAAAACTGTCCGGTGTAAAGTGAACAGAACATACAACTGTGTTCCTGCTGTTCACGTCAGATTTTCCCTCTTGACAGCTGCCTTCCACTTGGCTACCATATCCCTGCTTTTGGGAAACCGAAAAAAAGAGATGCCACGGCACTCTTTTTTTTTTGATGTATTATAGCATCCCACAACACAGCAATTCACCATAGTGAAAGGAAATGGTAATGAAAGGTTCAGTTGAAAAGTAAAATTACACAGTGCTAGTTCGCATAGGTGAGCGGATAGCATGAACTGCGATGCTTTCTCACAATCGCGCTCATTGGCCGAGCCCTTCACTGACGTCACAGTGTGATCGCGCATGCGCAACATGGCGACGGTAAACACTGCGATTTCAGGGGAAGATATATATTTTAAAATCTATGTTTACAACATCGCAGGCGCTGCGGCAATCACAGGATCCATCAAGGTACTGTACCAAATGACTTCTGAACATAATCTGAGCCATTAGCAACGTTTTTTTCCCCTTTAACTTTGTCAGAAAACCAACAGGAACAACTGGCAACAGGTCTCCCTCTTTACCGAATGTGGCAGGAGACAAATGCAACATCCACAGGCTTCAAATGGCACTGGAGTCCCTTAACTTGAGAAATTCTCTCAGCAGTTCCTTAATGTAGCCACTTCAGGCAAAAGAGTATTTTATCTGGCAAAGCGTTCTCATTCTCTCAGCCTGGCAGCTGAATACTCGATCCCTTTTTCTGCTTTCAGGCAGTCTAGAGTTCAGCAGGGAGGCAAGAACAGGCTTTTTCCCTGCAGGTATGTAGATGAGCCACACAGGCTCCTTCACTCTCGGTGGCTCGAGTGGGACTGACTAGTTCAAACAGTCCCTCTCCATTCAAGAGCAGGGTTTCTGGAATCTGATTGGCCACCCAAGCTGTAAATCACAATCCTAGTCTTTTAATTAGTCAGAATTTGGACACCTAGACTAGTCCCTGCTTTTTCCCCCCAGAAGCTTTTGGCAATATCCCAAATGTCCCCTGGTTAAATCCTGCCTCCCGATTGGTTGAAAGAAGTGAACATGTGTCAGTGGCTCAGTAGGTAGCACACTCGCCTCTGAGGCCGGGAGATCAGAGGGCCATGGGTTCAGTTCCCACACCTGGCCGCGGGTTGTTATCCAAGTACTGACACTGTAGTGCAGCATGAGAGGGGTGCTGCACTTCTGAGGTGCTGTCTTTCGGATGAGACGTTAAACCGAGGTCCCATCTTCCTGTATTGGTGGTAGTTCAGGTGAATGTTAAAGATCCCATGGCACCTATCGAAAAGAGTAGGGGAATTTCCCCGGTGTCCTGGCCAAATTTCCCTCATTCACTAAAAATACCACCAACAGCTTAATCTGGTTCAAGGTCAGTTGGCATTCATCTGTATCCCCCTCTCCTGGGTTGTGCCTGAAAATAGGTAGGATTTGTCTAGTGCACTTACCCGGTCAACAAAAACTAAAATAAAAAAAAAACATGGCCGCTGTTCAATACAGTTTCTATACAGTTCATACAGTGTCCCAATAACAAAGTTCTAGTACAGCCTGTGGAAACACATTTTATTCATATTAACCCCACAGTTATGTAGCCTCTTTAGTGCCCTTCCAAACACTGTCATTATAAAACATTTATACCCAGTACTTTTCCTGTTGCTGCCACCGAAATACTGCCCCCCCAGGTGGCAGGCAGCTCCTCGTTTAATATTCATGTGGGTGCTCATTAATATTCATGAGCCCCAACTTATGCCTGTTTCAAACTCTTTACTTAAACTTTACTGAGGCTTCTGATCTGCCTCCTTCTGGTCACCAGTCCCATTTAGACTAGCAGGGGCACCAGGACTGCTGAAATATCCTCAGTTTGACTGCAAAAATGGCGGTCGACAGATCAAAGGTGCTTAGCATATGCGCAATTGCCCGATTGCTCAGGAGAGTAAAACAAAACAATGGTAGATCGTGGCCAACATGCTAAGTCCAAAATGGGCTGCAATTACATGCAGGGCTTGTTCTGGGGGTTGTGGGGCACCAGCGGACTTGGGCTGTGGTGGTACTAATCAGGGGACAATGGGGGACACCAAAAGCAGCCAGGAGAAAGCGGGAGAAGCATTGGGCAATTAAGGTAAGCCCCCCAAAGGGGGGGGTTACATCTCTCCCTTGCCTGAAAAACTTGGCATCCACACCAAGCCTATAATAAACTAGTAATTGCAATATCATTTTAGTATATACAAGATTATTATATATATTATCAGGCCTCATATAAAATGACTATATACAATATAGTATACTAGCACTTTAATACCTTTTTAAATACTTTGTATAATTCAGTTATTTGTCACTTTTGTCATGACATTTTAAATATAATTATTACACTTTTTGTATTTGTTTAGCCATATGAAATGACATAACCCTTTGTTTTAAACCTTAGACATTAAACTTTGTCCCACTATAAAACCAGCATGTACCTCATATAACCCCTTTTACTCTGTACCTATGGCCCTTTTTATACTGGGCGGATGTTTTGATTTTAATCTTAGAAGAGGCAGTGAACAATATTTTGGGCAGAGAGTCGGCTGTGATGTACACTCCCTTGCGGACAACATTCATGGGCAAGTCAACAGGTATTCCAGGTGTGTCATAGGTGAGTCGAACCACAGGTTTTATAGCTCTTTCTGATTGTCTAGGCATAGAGGGCATTGGCACTGGCATTTCAACATTAGCATTCAGGTTCACGACTCCCGGCTCACTGTCCAGCAGCAAGGCAGCTTCTGATGAAAGGGGTACCACTGCACTCTCTTGAGAGTCAGAACGTGTTACAGGCTCATCACTTTGCACATTATTATTATTCTCTGGTTCTTGAGGCTCATCTTCATTGGAAAGAGGGGTTTCAACACAGCATCATCCACAACACAACTGGCAGTTTCCAGAATAGCAATACTCTCTTTGGAGCAGAACCATTCACTTAGCCCACTTGGTTCAGCGTCACTTTTGGGTTCACTATCATGTTCACTACTGGTTTCCTCTGTTTCAGGTACATTTAGTTCAGATAACTCCACCATACAAAGGGAGTCAGCGAGTTCAGAGGTCACACTGCGAATGTCATTCTCTGGAGGTTCAGGGACAACTGAGAGATCAGGGTTGTCAGAGGTCACAGGGCTATTAGAAACCTTACTGGAAGTTAGGGCTGGGTGGACTGTTCCATCCGAAATCCGGACCCCAGAATTGAACCCTGAATCCACGGACCTGAATAAATACAGACTTCACTGCAGAAGTCCGGTTCCAGGTCAGTGGAAAGCAGTGTTTTTTTTTTGCATGCCTGGCACCCCATGAAGGGGGGTAAGGAGGAACAGATGGCACCACACGGAACAAAAAAGACTGAGGAGAGGAGTGGAGCTGAGCCCAGGAGCAAGAGGACCACACATCACAGTCACGTGTGGTGGAGATCTGAGTGCGGGCTGCAGCTGCTGTGGTTGGTCGGTCAGTCGGTGACTCTCGGATCGGCTGTCGTTCTTGTTCTCGGAGTGGAGATCGACTTAGGTAAGTAGTACCTCACAAACTATCTGACTCCTGTAGCCTATCCTATGTGGGTTTGGAACATATATTGAGTATGAGAAAGAGGGGAGAGGAAAGTTGTGTACAGGGCAAGGACAGGCTGGCAAAGTAAATCGTTGACTTGTGCCAGAGGAGAAAGTGAGAGAGTGACTATTGGGGGCCAAAGAGAAATATTATAGTTACAGAAATCACAGATTGTTTATTCTTGGTCTCATTGTGGCTGGTTGTGTACAGGGCAAGGACATGCTGGTAAAATAAATCTTTGACTTGTGCCACCATCCAGAGGAGAAAGAGAGAGACTACTGGGGGCCAAAGAGAAATTCTAGTCACAGAAATCACAAATAAAGAAATTAATCTTGGCCTCAGTGTGGCTGTGCAGTGTGTGTACATTGTACAGGGCAGGCAGACAAAATAGTGTTTGTGTCTGTCTGTCTCTCCTTCCCTCCGTCTTTCTCTCTCTCTCTCTCAGCACACTCACGTCATGAGCCCAAGCAGGATATGCCACCAGTACAACCCAGTCATGAAGCAGCTAGCAGTTATTGCTTTTATTTAGCAGTTTTACTGTAATTTTTATACAAATCATGCATTAAATTGTTTCCTTTTGGTCTCTGTGTTGAAAATGACAGACTTTGGCCACTTTTATGCATTTTTTTTTCAAATATTTATAAATAATCAGAACAAATCAGAACTCCACCGTGTTCCGGTTATTATTTAATAAGGGTCAGAACTTCACCAAGTTCTCCCAGTTTTACTGGAAGTAGAAGGGATGACTCCCTGAAACAATTGAGCTAGTTCAAGAGAGGGATAATAAGCAGCCCAAACTCACTGTCATTATCTGTGGAGTCAGTCATCATCAGCTGTAGCACTATTGGAAGGAGGCTGTGACTGTAGGGCAGCAGAAGGCTGATTTAGTTGCTTGTTACGAGAAGCAGATCTGGTTACTGGGCCTGTTGGGCTGCAGCTTGTGGCACTGTGTCCAAAACTATTTGCACAATCGGCTGAAGGTGATTTCTGTGAATGGTTTTAACAGCACAGGGGTCCTGAGCTGGACGCACTTTATACACTGACAAATCATGCAGTTTACTAATAACAATATATGAGATGTGGCACCAACGGTCAGCTATTTTGTGTTTACCTTGAAGTCCAAAGTTTCTCACTAGTACCCAGTCACCTGGTTGGGAGTTCTTGGACCTTGATACATTTATCATGGCGAGCTTTGTTAGTCAGGTTTTTCTTTGCTGCCATGGTGTTTGCAAGCTGGTATGCATGATTTAGTTGGGCTTTTAACTTTATGACATACTGTAAGTAGTTGTCTGACTGAGCACCATCGGGGAAACTCCAAAACATACATCAAGGGGAAGATAAGCTTCTCAGCCAAACATGAGGTGATAAGATGAGAACCCAGTAGCATCGTTCTTCGTACAATTATAAGCATGTACAACGGCACTTATATTTTGACTCCACCTGGGCTTGTCTTTAGGATGCAGGGTTCCAAGTATATCGAGTAAGAGTCAATTAAACCTCTCCCATTGCAGATCTCTTTGAGGATGATAGGGAGTAGTTCTGGACTTTCTTACACCCCATATGGACAACAGTTCTTTAATAAGTCTGCTGTCGAACTCTCTGCCTTGGTCCGAATGGATTTGTTGAGGGGCACGTAGTGTACAAAGAATTTCTCAGTGAGCACCCTTGCTACAGTTAAGGCCTTTTGGTCTTTGATTGGGTAGGTCTGAGCATACCTCTTGAAGTGATCAGTGACTACCAACACATTTGCAATGCCTTTTGAATCTGGCTTCAAACTAAGAAAATCAATGCAGATGAGTTACGTCAGTGCAGTTGTTATATTGACCAGTGGGGATGCTCTCTTGGGTTGGGCTTTTCGCTGAAGGCACCTACTGCAAGTTTTAACATACTGTTCAATGTCTAGGTCCATCTTAGGTCAGTAAAAGCGTGCATGGGCTAGATCAAGAGTTCTTGCGCTGCCTAAATGTTCCATGTTGTCGTACAATGCTTTTGAACTTGGTGGGCAGTACTAGTTGCTTTTTGACAATCTCTTCTTGGTTGTCAGTTCTCTGTACAATAACTGCTCACATAGCTTGAGTTTAGGCCCTTGTTGTAAAAACAAAGCAGTTTTGAGGTCATTGGACCGCATTTTAGAAACATCTTCCCCTTTCTTAAGTCACTAACTTGTCTGATCATGGGATCTTGGTGCTGTTCCCACTGAATGTCAGCTGGGGTTAGCTGTGGTAAAGAACTTAAATCTAAGGCTGCAAAATTACAGTAGGAAACTGGTATTCAAGTATCTGGAGGCCCCAAGCAGTCTGCCAGGCAGTTAACAGTCTCTAAGGATGGAGTTTCATCTTGATTGAACTTGTGGCATACAGTAGTGCTTTTACTGATGCCTCAGGAATATGCACCCACTGTTGGTCTGAGGCAGGTCTCTGTGAAAGAGCATCGGCATCAATGTGATTTAGGCCTGGTCAGTACTCCACTGCATAATGATATGTAAATAAAGTGGAAAGCCACCTGTGTCCTGTAGCATCCAGTTTGGCAGATGTTTGGACATACGTCAATGGATTTTGTCGGTCTTGACCAGAATCTTTACACCATATAGATATTCGTGAAACTGCTCCATGGTTGCCCACTTGAGAGCGAGAAATTCTAATTTATGCACTAGGTAGTTTTTTTCTGAGGGTGTCAGACTTCTGGTAGAAGCTACTGGGCATAACCCCTCCGTGTACTCTTGGTAAAGCATGGCCCCTAGGCCACTCAGGCTGGTGTCTGTATGTAGCATGTAAGGCTTGGATGGGTCAGCATAAGCAAGTACAGGAAGCATGACTCAACTGAGAAATAATTTCTTGAACCACTGTATCACAATCTCTGCCCAGATGGTCTGTGGGGTCTGAAATATGTTCTAGCAGTCTCTTTGTTAGTGCCTTTTTTGAAGTTTTGATTAGTGGGGGGTATCCTTGGATTAAGTTCAACAATGAGCATACTATCTTGGTGTAGTCCTTGACAAAATGCTTATACTAACCACAAAATTCCAGAAACCTTAGCAGTTCATTCAAGTTGGTTGGCTTTGACCAGCTGGTTAATGCTTTCACCTTGCTAGGGTTGATCTGTATACCCTCAGGAGACACAATGTGGCCTACATATTTTACTGAGCTTTGGAAAAACTGACCTTTATCTAGTGCCAGTTTTAGGCCAAATTCCTCAAGTCTGTCAAGCACTTTGAACAGGCGATCCTCATGCTCCTCAAGAGTCTTCCCGAAGACAGTGACATTGTTGAGGTATACCAGACATTCAAGGAGGTTTATATCTCCCACTGCATGCTCCATAAGTCTTTGAAATGTTACAGGCGCACCCAAAATTCCTTGTAGCATACGGAGAAATTCATAGAATCCTAAGAGACGGTTCAATACTGTTTTCTCCCTATCTTCTGGAGCCATTGGAATCTGGTAATATCCACTGCGGAGATCAAGGATGGAAAACCACTTGTTCCCATTTAAGCAGTCCAACGCATCCTGTATGCATGGCATGGTGTATTGATCAGGTACAGTTCTTTTATTAAGAGTTCTGTAGTCCACACACATTCTAACAGAGTCGTTCTTTTTCCTCACTACCACAGTTGGAGAGGCGTGTGGACTCCGTGATTCCTGTATTATGCCAGCTGCTAGCATTTCTTGCAGGTGACACCTCACGTCATCGATGTCAGTAGGAGCTAGGCATCTAGACTTTTCTGTAAAGGGTCTCTCATCGTGCAGGCAAATATGATGTTCTGCACCAGTAACACAGCCAACATCCCATTCCTTGAGGGAAAATACCTTAGTTCACCAAGCCAATTTCTGGCTGATTCTGTCCCTCCAGCTATCTGGGATGGGAGACTCCCCGAAGTCAACATGTTGGGAGATACATCACATTCTCCTTCATTCTGGCACTTAGAGGGCAAGACAATGGTGTCAGCACAGTAGACGTTTGCTAACATGCAACCTCAGTTTACCTTGACGTCTTGGTCTGTAACATTTTGAATTTGGACCACCACCCTACGAGCATAAGCATGAGCATGGACAGGTAGCACACTAGGTTTAACCAGGAGTCCTTCAGGCAATCTTTCTTCTTCTGGGACATCCAGTATTAATATCTTGTTGATTACATCTTTTCACAATCACACCTCTCCACTGACACTACATTGTGCATTTGGGGGAAGAACGATAGCCGAAGAGTCCTTCTTCCAAACAAATCCTACAGGTTCTTTTTTGTCGCCCTCTTCTGGTTGCAGCTGCATTTCACAGGCTCTCTGGATCATGGCCTGAATATGTAAAGCTCTCCCAGACTTCTGTACTTGATTCTCTTAGCACATTTGAGCAAGGCAGCCGAACATATGCGTGTTGGTACCAATTAACACTGGGATCGCCTCATACAGACCAGAGGGAGGACATACTAGGGCTAATGTCTTCACAGGATCTTCCACACCTGCCACAGAAGCTTGAAAAGAAAGCCATATGCTCAGAAAACCAAGACAGGGATACAATTTCTCACTTAATCCCCACACATGCAGTCCATCAAGAGGTTGTAAGGGGTGGTCGGATAAATGCTGATCATACCAGTCTTTGAAGATTATTGTAACTTGGGACCCGCTATCTAGAACAGCTTAAACACGGATTCCATCTATATGCACAGTGGTTTCCATAGAAGGACCTACCAATTCTAACCAGTCTGGAGAAGTATTTGTAGGAACTTGAACAAATGACTTTGCCACAAATGAGTTGGGATGGGACTGGGCCAGGGCCCCACTGGTATTGCTTTGCCTTGGGTGCTTTTCCACAAGCAGTCTATCTTTGACCCTGTCTGGGTCCTCTCTGGATCGGCACTCTCTCTTCTGGTGACCAATTTTGTGTTGTGGCCAGTAGGGGGCAGTAATCCCAGCAGTGCCTCCAAAGATGTAACCCTGGTGCTGTCATACCAAGGGCTACTACCCCTGCCTGTTTCCCTCACTGCAGGTTGAGGGGCCTGGGTTTGTGGTTAAAGGTTACTATGGATCCCCGACCAACAGTACAACTACAATTATGGTGCCTCCACCCAAAGTAACACTTATGTGGGTAATGGTTAAAACTGGTACAGCCCTTTTGGAAACTATACCTACCCACAACCCCAACTAATGAACTTACACAATAAGTTTTGCAAATACTGAATCTGCCATTCAATTCACAATTATTTAAGAGCACTAATAATATGCCCATGGACTCCACACTTACCAGCTGGGTCTGGACCTCTTGCATATGCCCTGTGCCCCTGCAAGAAAACAGTTTACCACTAAAACAGTAACAATACACTTTTCATTGTACCTTTTGAATGACTCAGTAACTGGACACTGGGTAATAATATGCTTTTAGCTCAAATTAAACATCAAATAGTGAATTTGGTTTATTAAGGGGACTTGAACAAGGGAGGGGTGTGAATTTAGATAAACGATTATGATACTGTAATCAAACAGATATCAATCAAATATCACAGAATCTGTCCCTGAATAATCAGTTTATCAAGCTGCTGGGTACCCCAGGTTACAGAATTGGGTGCAGGCCTGAAGCATTGCCATGGGTTGGCTGGCATTGCAGCTGGTTGGGGCTCTTGATGAGAAGAAGATTGTTATTAAACAGATAAAAACACTTGCAAGCGGCAGACTATTTGTAATCCCAGACCGGATGGTTTGTAGCCACAATTAAACGCACCGAGAAATTATAAGGCAAATCAGATGACACAATACAGTTATTTGGTTGTTGCAGGGGGCTACCTTGATAGTACTCTCTGCACCCAGACAGGCTGAAGACGAGGATGGTGACACCATGGATCTGCTGGCTTTCTAGGATGCTGGTGTGGACAGGGGCTGATACAGCTCACCTCCACTTCATGGCCTTTCCCTGTAGGTGGCCACAACCTGTGATTTGCTTCTCCACAGGGGCTGACTCCCCAAGGCCAGTCTCTGGCCAGGCAGACACTGGATCTGGTGCAGGAACAGTCTTTACGACCGCAGCTGGCACAGGCCCAGTACATGAAGTTCAGCTTCAGATGCAGTTCAGAAAACTCACTTAACCTGCAACTTGCAGACTGTCTTAACTTTGTCAGAAAACCAACAGGAACAACTGGCAACAGATCTCCTCCTTTACCGAACGTGGCAGGAGACAAATGCAACATCCACAGGCTCCAAATGGCACTGGAGTCCCTTACCTCAAGAAATTCTCTCAGCAGTTCCTTAATGTAGCCACTTCAGGCAAAAGAGCACTTTATCTGGCAAAGCGTTCTCATCCTTTCAACCTGGCAGCTGGACACTCGATCCCTTTTCTGCTTTCCGGTAGTTTAGAGTTTGGCAGGGAGGCAAGAGCAGTCCTTTCCCCTGCAGGTCTGCAGATGAGCCACACAGGCTCCTTCACTCTTGGTGGCTCGAGTGGGACTGACTAGTTCAAACAGTCCCTCTCCATTCAACAGCAAGGTTTCTGGAATCTGATTGGCCGCCCAAGCTGTGAATCAGAATCCCAGGCTTTTAATTGGTCAGAATTTGGGCACCTAGTTTGGTCCCTGCTTTTTCCTCCCAAAGCCTTTTACAATGTCCCAAAAGTCCCTTGGTTAAATTCTTCTGATTGGTTGAAAGAAGCGAACATGGCTGCTGTTAGATACAGTTCATACAGTGTCCCAATAACAAAGTTCTAGTACAGCCAGTGGAAACACATTTTATTCCTATTAACCCCAGTTATGTAGCCCCTTTAGTGTCCTTTCAAACACTGTCAGATCAAAGGCTCTTAGTGCATGCACGATCGCCCGCTTGCTCAGGAAAGCAAAACAAAACAGCGGCGGATCGCGGCCAACATGTTAAGCCCAGAATGGGTTACCATTACATACATGGCTTGTTCTGGGGGTCTTGGGGCACCAGAGGACTTGGGCTGTGGTGGTACTAATTGGGGAACAACGGGGAACACCAAAAGTAGCCAGGAGAAAGCGGCAGAAGCGTGGGGCAATTAAGGTAAGTCCCTCAAAAAGGGGGGGGGGTTAAACTTTTAAACCCACACCCTTTCTTTAGCGTTCCACATTGTCAATGGGTAATCATAACAACTGGGTATTGTGCAGCAATACCAGGGGAATGGCACAGCCTAAGCTTTAGAATGTTGGGCACATGAGGATTCCAAGCAGCAGCAACTCCCCATTCAGCTGTGCCATTCAAAAGGGACAGAGCTACTTTTCTCTTCTCTCAAGATTTTCAAGATTTCAAAACTTCCTTAGGGCTGCAATTCTGCATAATAGGTTGGTGCTGCCTGTTTTTCAGGGAGCACCCCTACATTTTTTTTTATCAATAACAATTCTTTTAAATAAAGTGTACAATAAATGCCATAGAAAAAAAAAATCCTATACAAATGCAAATGCACATTACATTCATTAAATTCAGCAGAAAAGTACTAGATGAAATATTACATGCAATCAAATCATTAAAAAGTGAATAATTGAACGATATTATTATACATGAATACTTAAAGTAGTTAAAACTATTAACTGTAATATTATCAATGAAGGAAGGTACTTCCAGAGAAATATTACCTATATATACTATATTACCCAGAGTTACTAGTAGAAGCTCAGCAGGTATTATGTGTAGGTTTGATAAGAGAGAATGGACAATAAAGAAGGAAGGAAAGATGTCCAGAAAGGTAGAGAAGATACAGAAACTGCTCCAGGAAAACAAACAATAAACAGGATTCAAGAACAATCAAAAAAGTACAATTGAGAAAAGTACAATTGAGAAAAGGTAAAAAGTAAAAACGTACATGAAAGGAAACTGAATATTATAAGGAGACTGGAGCTGGTATAGTTTATACTTTGGAAGGACCAGGCCTAGTAGTTGAAATACCTCCACACAACATGCCATATATGGTTCCACACCTACTGTCAAACTTGTATCCTAAACCATTCATAAAGAGTGCCAACCTTTCAGATCTAATGGTCTCTAAGAACTGAGATTTCCACTCAAGAAAAGTTGGGGCTTTGTCTTCCAACCAATATTTAAGTAGAATATTTTTAACTAAGCACCAATGAGAAGTAAGGGATGTTTTTAGGGCTGCAGGTAGGTGGAGCCTGCAGCCCTCTTGCATTAGCTCTAAAAAGGAGCTTACCGTGGAATTTCCTTTTTGGACTTTTGGAAGTATCCATTCACAACTGCAAAATAGTGCATGCCTTCTCTCATGTTTGCTATTTGCTGCTCTGTCTTAAAGGCAGGGGGATGCTATTGTGCCTCCCAACGTCTCAGGATATAAACAAAACAAAAAAAACTTTTAAGCTGCTGACATTTAACCCTTGCAGGATTGTAGAATGAGCATCTGTCCAGCTCAATCAAATAGATTCATTCTAGTTTTTTCAGCAGCCTAGGGTTAACTCATTATCTCTTTACTTTGACTGAATACTGACCCAGAGGCACATGGCTAATTAGGCACATGTGTTATGTGGGAGATAGAGCAATATTGCAACTAGCAGGAGACAGGCCAGAAATTGTCATATGGGTGTGAACTACCCACCCTCTGTGACACAGGATGCCTTGTATATAAGAAAATAGGCTATGTAGGAAGTAGAGCCAGACCATCCTTCCACCAGAATCCTTACATATTCTAATTTCTTTAGCCTTGAAGCTGGGAGTCATCATGTAGGAATTTTTACTGTCTACTGCTGTCAACACGCCCACGTGTCTAAGTTATGTAGTTCAGAAATACATTAGAACTATGAAACCAGTCATACAGAGGGTATAATGACTTGAAAAGTTTTTTTCTATTACTGGTCCAAAATAAATATCTGTTTATAAGTGCATGAGCCCTGTTTGATAAATGAATGCTCTGCTATGCCATGCAGCTCCAAATGTCAGTATTAGAACACTGTTATCAAGTAATTCTCTTCTGTAACTAGTTATTCTTTTGATAACAAGGTAAGTCCCACTAGGCCCAAGGCTTGTTTTCAGGGGCAACCAAAGGACACTAGGAAGATTAAGTGACTTACTCAGGGTCACACAGTATGCAAGAGGAGGTTGTGGGTATCAAACCCCATTCTGCTGGATGTATCCAGCTCATTAACAGCTCATTACTCTATCTAGGCTGTTCTGCCAGCCCTGTGCTGTGATTTAACAGCTCCACAGTCCCACTACACAATGCAATAACACAATGATTAAGCAATAGAAAACAGCACACAGGAGTGAAACACAAACAAGGGATATGGGATAAGGTTCATTAGGGAAGGCAGGAACAAGTCTCTGGGGAAGGAAAGGAAAGGGTTAAAAAATAAATAATTGGCAATCAACATAACACACATAATACATATGTAAGTTATAATAATCAAAATCATCATTTAAAATAAGCTTTCAACCAAAGCAGTTGCAATGATTATAGGCTAAGCTCGCAAGTGAAGCTCTAAATTGGGCTAATGGGTATTTAAGTTACATTTCTTGCGTATAAATTCCCATGCTCAGGAGACAGAAAGAGCAAAAACAAATTCCCCAAATTTAGAACTGCATTTCTGTATATGGTAATTTAAATTCTTCATAGATTGGAGAGAGTGTTTAGAAGAAGCGCTATATAAAAGGGTATTTAACAAGTATGAAGGTAAATCATCGATAATAAATCTATAAACAAATACATACCAATGTAATTCTCTGTGATCTGCCAAGGAGGTCCATCCTGCTTGTGCATATAACTGGCAATGATGGGTTTTGTATGGAAGACCAATAACAAATCTTAAGACACTGTGATATAAAGGATCCAGAGAACCAAGAACCAATCAAGTTTCATTCCTACAAATACAATATCCATAGTCCAAAACTGCAAAACGTAATAAATTAACAAGAAACTTTCTAAGAGAATAACAGAAATAATTCTTGTTCCTATAAAAGCATGCTACATGCCTCTTTAATTTACCGGAAAGATAATGTAAATGTAATTTAAAGTTTAGTTGATCATCTAAGATTAGGCCCAAATACTTGGAGTCATAAACTCTAATTATACTAGTACCTTTTATAGAACTAATGTTCATATCAGGCAAAATCTGCCGTTTTTCAGTAAAAAGCAGCCATTACATCTTCTTCTCATTAAAAAGTAGCCTTAGGTGTAACAAAGTCTCCTGGTGTTTACCAAAATCTGATTGTAAAGTTGTACTAGCTAAACCCACTTTCTCATGGTGGCTGTACAAAATTGCATCACCTGCATATAACTGTATCTTTGTACTTTCTGAACAAAAGTTTGGGAGATCATTTATGTATAACAAAAATAGAAAGGGGACAAGGACTGACCCCTATGGTACACCCCTACTAACTGGTACTACAGCTGAACTGATCCCCCCACCACCACACACACACACTTTCACATGTTGCTGGCATGATGTTAGAGACGAGTGGAACCACAGCAATGGGGAAGAGGCTCAGACCCATTGTTTTTAGTTTGTTAAGCAAAATGCTGTAGTCCACTGTATCAAATGCCCCTTTATCAAATGCTGCAAAAACATCAATAGTTACTTTTGAAATTACATGTACAATATTATGACCTTTTTTGAAACCTGATTGTTTATCAGAGATTATTTTATACCTGGTGAGATACTGTGAAAGTTGCTTATACAACAACTGTTCAAAAACCTTTTGAGCTACAGAAATAATAGAAATATGGTGGTAGGAACTAGGATGTGATGAATTCTCACCTTTAAATAGGGGAATAATATACACTCTTCTCCAATCACTAGGTAAATGAGCTGTTTGTAGTGAAAGGTTATATACTGTAAGTAGGCTATATACTTAGCAAGAACTTTAGCCACAGTTTTAAGGAAGACAGGAGCAATGCCATCTGATCCTGCACCTTTATTAGTGTCTAAATTAGAAAGTTCTTTAAAAACCTCTTCCTCCTTTATGTCAGTAAATGAAAATAAAGGCCTAGTGGATTTAATGGAATCATCTAAATCCAAAGGGGGTGATTTTAAGTCAGGGTGTTCCTTCTCAAAAGAAAGACCAACTTCAGAAAAAAAATAATTAAATGCTTTCACCTGGTCCTCTGGTTTATGTAAGATAACATTTTAATAATATAGGAACTTTGGCAAAGTTGAACTTGAAATTTTTTCTTGTAATGAGTTGATACTCTTCCAAACTTCTTGGGGATTATTAGAGAGGTCAGCTAATTGGGTAGCATAATAATCTGACTTGGCTCTCCTTATTTCCCTGGTACATTTATTTCTCATTATCTTATATGTCAGTTTATCTATTGGATCATTAGTTTCTCTGGCCTTATCCCATAAATGACTTTTCTCCTTTATAAGTCTTTTTACTTTGTTATTACTCCCTGGGGTGGTTATGTTGCTGATCCTCTTCTTGATTATAAGGGCATGTTTGTCTATAACCATCACAGATGAATTCTTAAATAAATCTTATGTTTTAAAATATATGCGGTGAGAAGGGCTATCCCCAGTGTCAAACAACAGCGCAAGACTACCATAAGCCACGGGGTCAAGGTAACGGCCAGTGTAGACAGTTCGGGGGGGGGGTCCATTCCTTGGAATTGGCTCCAGAGAATGGAGAAGCTTACTCAGGTAACAAAGTATCAGTATCAGAGGAGCACTGGCCGAGCACCATACAGGAGGCCCAGCACCAAAAGCCTGGTGTCTCACAAGAAGGCACGTGGGCCAATCCCTGACTCATTTTCTTGGTGGAAAACTACAGGATTTTTCCTCAAGATGGGCCAAAAAGCAATGTCAGATGCCTTATTAGGGAAAGCTTTTCTGCCCCAGTTCTCAAGGATGTCGCAAAGACCAGATTTGTCAGAGGCCCTGACACCCTCATTCATTCGGGACCATTGTACAAGTCCTGCTAATTGAACAAGGTCAGGGGTCCTATTGGATTTATTTTATAGTCTCCAGGAATTTGGGGGGTCAAGCCCATTCTAGATTTGAAGCACCTGAACAAGTTTATGGGACACAAACCTTCAGGAGGGAGTCCCTGAGATCAATCACTGGGCTGCTCAGTCAAGGGGTCTTCTTAAGCCCCAGTACATCTGATGGATGCCTGATTCCACATTCCCATCCATCAGTCCTACTTTACAGTATCTTAGATCCTTGATACTGAGCCAGCCTTTCCAGTACAGGGTGCTTCTA
Source organism: Neoceratodus forsteri (assembly GCA_016271365.2). Taxonomy (NCBI): domain Eukaryota; kingdom Metazoa; phylum Chordata; order Ceratodontiformes; family Ceratodontidae; genus Neoceratodus; species Neoceratodus forsteri. Next base: position 471,954,535 of record CM057450.1, on the reverse strand, counting down.
TTCATCCATGCATCAGCACCCCTGAGTTCCTTGAAGGTGTTGATAGTCCTGGTTGCTTAATTTTGTCAGGAAGGACATCATGTCTATCCTGATTGAATGACCTGCTAATTCATGCACCGACATTGTCCCTGGCAAGAGGTTGGCACTCAGGAATCTAGAGATGCTAGAGTTGCGTGGCTAGGGGTGAACCGGGAGAAGAGCTCTCCCAAGCCATCTCAGATCTTGGAATGCCTGGTGCTAATTTTCAGCACAAAACCAAGGAAGGTTTTTCTGCCTTTCTGGAAGGACATTGTTGACAGAAGTTCACTGTCTCAGGACGCAGTCATTGGCATCTGCCCTCAGTCTGCTGCGGTTTCTTGGCCTCGGGACAGGCAGCGCTAGGTTTATCCCGTTGGCTTGCTTCCAGATGTGGTCTAAACAAATGGGTATACTAACAACCTGGGATCCCTCATCGGAGAATTATCAGCCAGGTTTCTCTTCACCCCTCAGTTTCATTGCTCCCTGAGCTGGCGAGTGGATGTGCAGTTTCTGAGCAAGGGTTCCACTAGAACTTCCCAGTGTTAATTCTCACAACAGATGTCAGCTTACATGGATGGGGAGCAGGCCGGGGCCAGCTTCCCACTCCGGGAACATGGTCAGTCTAGGTACAATATATGCAGATCAGTATTCGGGAGATGGAGGCGGTTTGCCTAGCTCCCCTTCGGTTTCAACCATGCTGCTAAGCATGGCGTACATATGTACATAAACATTAAGGTGGCACAAGCAGGGAGATGTTTCGAGAGGTCACTGACCTGTCAGCAGTTCACCTGGCAGAGGAAGTGAACCTTCAGGTGAACTGGCTAAATCACGAAAATGTTCACCCCATGGAGGTTGAACCCAGAGGTTTTCAAACTCCTATGCAACCGGTTTGGTCTACCTCAGATCTGATCTGTTTACATCCAGCCACAATGCTCAGATCCAAGAAGGTTCTTCAGTCATTTTTGGTGTCCACAGTTGGAGGCAGTGGTCGCTGTACCTCAAGAGTGGACCTTCAGCAGAGCATATGCTTCCTCTACTAACTCTTTTTTCAAAGTAAAAAATAGAATAATAAATATAAAAGACTCTCTAGAGGGAGCTGCCTCTTACTGGTTGCAGAGTGACTGAGAAGACTGTATTTCTCTGGCTTAGTGAAGCTTGCTCAGCAAGCACTCTTCTGCCTTCTGGTGTATAGAGACCTGCTGTCAGATCCCATTCTCCACCAAAAAAATCCAGAAATGGTGCAGCGTACACGCTGGCTCCTGAGAGGAGGAGGCCCTTCCCATATTTAAAAAAAAATAAGTTTCTCTGAGAAACTAGTCAACACCTTGATGGCTGCCAAAAAATCCTCTATGTCTGCAGCCTATGCTCCAGTAAGGGCCACCTCTTTTTACCTTGGGCCAGAAGGGAAGGATTTTAAACCTTCCATGGCCTCTATTTCACAGAATTTGGATTTATACATGAAGGCATGGCAAAAGGGTTGGCATTGAGTACGCTGAGAGGCCAGGTTTCGGCTCTGAGCACCCTGGGATTTTTTTGCCTAGCAACTAATAGGCACGTGTTTAGTAAGACACGTCTGGTGTCTGGTTCTCCGGTTCTTCCATGGGATCTCAATTGGGTTCCGAGTGCTCTCTGCAAGAGTTTTTTCAACCCTATCATCCATCTCACTGGATGTGTTGTTTTACAGGTTTTCCTCTTAAGGAGCCATACCGTATTAAACATAAGGACAGATGGTACTCAGAATGATTTCATATGTTTGTCCCTAAAGTGCTTATGGCCTTTCAGGAGTTCCAGGAAATAGGCTTTTCATCCTCCTGTCTGCAGTTTCCACACTCCAAAAAGAAGAAATTGCACAAGTTGGATTATCATGCACCATTAGGATCTATCTTAAAAGGATGGCTGCGTTCCAAAAGTCCATCTTGTTTGTTCTCATGGAACAGAGAAGCAGAGTCAAGAGGCCTTTTTAGGCCACCCTAGCTAAAAGGGCATGGGCTTGCATTGTTCAGGCCAACAAGGACAGGGATGGGACAAAAAGGTTAAGGCCATCAAGAAATGGAGGGTAATGAGTACCAACACCCGTAGTCTGGGCAACAAGCTCCCTGAACTGGTGGCCTTGATGGAAGAAGGATGCCTGGATATCATAGCAGTCACAGAAACATGGTACACAGAGAACCATGACTGGGATGTTAACATACCAGGGTACACAACCTACAGAAGACACAGGGAGGGGAGAATGGGGGGAGTAGCTCTCTATGTAAGGGAAGGGATAAAAGCAACTGAACAAAAGAGTAAACAGGGAGGAGAGGAGGTACTGTGGGTCACCTTAGAGACTGGAAATGGCACCACAATCCGCACAGGGGTTGTATCCAGACCCCCATGTCAGGGAGAGGGAATGGACAAGAATATGATAGAAGGCATACTTAGGATGGGAGAGAAAGGGGAGATACTGTTGATGGGGATCCTTAATATGCCAGATGTTAACTGGAGCACCTTTGCTGCAGCCACATCCAAAAGCAGGACCATTCTTGATGCCCTTCAGGTGGCATGCCTCAGACAGCTAGTTTTGGAACTTACTCATGAGGGAGCAATCTTAGACCTCATACTCTCAAATGGGGACAGTGAGAGGATCTCAGATCTAGAAGTGGGTAGCCATTTGGGAACAAGTGACCACCAAACAGTGTGGTTCACGATAAACTCAGCTACAGAATCAAGCCATACAAAAGTGAGGGTTCTGGACTTCAGGAGGGCTGACTTTGGCAAGATGGGAGAGTGCCATAAGAAAAGCGCTAACAAACAGGCTAGAAGGAGGGGTGGAGCAACAATGGGGGAAATATCAAAACTGCCATCACAGAGGCAACAAACATTTGTGTGAAGCAAATAAATCAAAACAAAAGAAAAAGCCACTATGGTTCTCAAAAGAGGTGGAGGCGAAGGTTAGGAGAAAAATATAGCATTTAGGAAGTATAAGAAAACACAGAAGGAGCAGGACAGAGAACTATAACAGTTAAGGCAGAAGGAAGCAGGGAGGGTGGTCAGAATAGCAAAGGCCCAAACTGAGGAAAAGATAGCCAACTCGGTTAAGAAGGAGGATAAAACCTTTTATAGGTATATCAGAGTGTAGAAAGACAAAGGGATAGTGAGGCTGAATAGAATGGACAGTGGGTGGGCAGAGAGTGACAGTGAAAAAGCAGGGTTACTGAATGAATACTTCTGTTCAGTATTCACAAAAGAGGAAGTGGGAGAAGTGCCTAATCCAATTAACAGAAGCACTCTGGGGGGGGGTTGATCCCAGTCCTTTTACAGAAGAATGGGTTCTGAAAGAACTAAAACTGAAGGTGGACAAAGCAATGGGGCCAGATGGAATTCACCCCAGAATTCTAAAAGAATTAAGCAGAGAACTAGTGACACCACTCACTACCCTTTTTAACAAATCATGGGAGGATGGTGTGGTACCTGAGGACTGGAAAAAAGCTGATGTGATTCCCCTTCATAAAAGTGGGACCAAGATAGAGGCAGGAAACTACAGACCTGTCAGTTTGACCTCTGTGGTAGGGAAAGTGATGGAATCACTTCTGAAGGAGAGAATTGTTGAGTACCTAGAGGCCAGTGGGGCTGGGACCCAAGGCAGCATGGGTTTACAGTGGGAAGGTCATGTCAGATGAATCTAATTGATTTCTTTGACTGGGTGATGAAAGTAGTAGACCAGGGAGGGGCTGTGGACATGGCCTACCTAGACTTTAGCAAGGCATTTGACACAGTCCCACACAAAAGATTAATAGTCAAATTAACCAGCCTGGGAGTGTATCCCAGGGTGGTAGCCTGGGTAAAACATTGCTTACAACAGGACACAGAAGGTAATTGTAAATGGAGTCCCCTCTGAAGAAAGATGGGTTACTAGTGGGGTACCACAGGGTTCAGTACTGGGTCCAGTCCTTTTTAATGTCTTTATAAGTGACGTTGCAGAGGGACTGGAAGGAAAAGTATGCCTCTTTGCAGATGACACAAAGATCTGCAACAGGGTTGACACAGTAGGAGGCATGGAAAGGATGAGAAGGGACTTGGCAAGGTTGGAGGAATGGTCAGAAGTATGGCAGCTTGGATTCAATACAAAGAAGTGCAAAATAATGCACCTGGGAAACAAAAACCCAGGGGAAGATTACACAATGGGAAGGGAGGTAGTAACAGCAACAGAAATGGAAAGGGACCTCAGGGTAATCATATCAGATAACCTTAAGGTTGGCAAGCAATGTGAGAAGGTGGTAGGGAGGGCTGGGGGGATACTGGGATGTATAGGGAGAGGCATCACCAGCAGAAAACAGGAAGTTGTTATCCCCCTGTACAGACAGTTGGTGAGACCCCATCTGGAGTACTGCGTCCAGTTCTGGAGACCCCATCTCTGCAAGGAGATAGACAGGATGGAGGCAGTTCAGAGGAGGGCAGCTAAAATGGTGCAGGGTCTGCAAGAGAAGCCATACGAGGAGAGACTAAAGAAGCTTAATGTGTATACCCTTGAGGAAAGGAGGGATGGGGGGACATAATGGAAATGCTTAAGTACCTCAGTGGAATCAACAAAGTCCAAGACGGTAGCATCTTTCAGAAAAAGAGATGTGCAAGAACAAGGGGACACAATTTGAAGATAGAGGAGGGACGGCTCAGGGGCAATGTGAGGAAGTATTTTTTCACAGAGAGGGTGGTGGACGCATGGAACAGCCTTCCTGAGGAGGTTGTAGGGTCTGAAACTGTGGGAGAATTCAAGAATGCATGGGACAGACATAAGGCAATTTTTGTGGGGGTAGGAAGAAATAGGCTGTTGGTTAAATAGGATCTGCAGCTTATCCTCTAGGTAGGGAAATGGGCAGACTAGGTGGGCCAAGCGGTCCTTATCTGCCGACAAAGTCTTTGTTGTTACAGTAAAGAAGAGGTCTCCTGCTCTCCTCAAGGCTCACTTCGCCAGTGTTAGGGCGACGCCCTGGGCAAGACAGGTGAAGCATTGGTTTTTAAGGTTATGCAAGGCAACTATGTGGTCTTCTGTTCACATGTTCACAAAACATCCCTCTTGGATGTTTAGAGTTTGGCTGATGCAGTTTTGGTCGTAGAGTGCTACAGACAGCGATTTGTAAGTAATTCTCAGTGCTTGCCTCTGGCATATGGAATAATCTTCTCCCCCCCTCCTGGAATTTCTGGGTACTACTCCTTAGAACCCAGTTGTTATGATTACCCATTGACAATGTGGAGTGCTACAGAAAGAAGAAATGTCTTCATACTTACTGTCATTTCCTTTCTCTGTGAAAAAGTGCACCACCCCTACTGATGACTATGTGAGAATGCAAGTTAAGGTTTGGAGTTGTTAACTGCATAATTAACAGATTCTTTGCAATACCCATGGTCTCCTGTGCATCCACCTAATTCTTCCCTACGCTCGACCTGTGCCTTAAGGTCACCAGGCAGAACTACCATTATCAAACCCACCAGGCAGACTGCCATTCTTGATTTGGTGCTTATCAACTTGGAGTTGGTAGGAGCAGTGGGAGTAGGGGAACCACTAGGGAACAGTGACCATAACTCCATTTAGTTCGAACTGTCCCTTGAGACTGGAAACCCCCAATCAAGAACTGAAGTCCTTGATTTTAGGAGTGTGGACTTGAGCAGGCTGAAGAACAGGTCAGGGAAAAATTAGTCAAGGTAGACAATTTAGATGTGGTGGAGGAGAGATGGGGGTAATAAAGGTAACCATTCTCAACCCATCTAAGTTATGCATGAGAATGGTAACCAAAAAGAATAAGTTTAAGAGACCATTACATTTCTTGGCAAAAGTCAGGGAAGTGATGGGGGCTAAGAAAAAGGCCTTCTGCAAGTACAAAGAAAAGCAGGAGGAGGAATAGGGAGAATATTTACTGAGAAATAATGAGGCAAAGAGGGCAGATAGGGAAGCAAAAGCAGACACAGAGCTGCATATTGCAAAAGGGATCAAGGGTGGAGAAACACATTTCTCCTGATATATTAGGGAAAAAAGAAAGAAAGGAGGGGGAATCGTTAGGCTGTCGGGGGGTAGGGTGACAGAAAAGGATGGGCAAAAGGCTGCCATTTTTAATGATTATTTTTGCTCAGTTTTCACCAGGGAGGAAGTCGGGCCTTTGCCTGAGAGTATCATCAAAGCAGTCGATAAGGAGGTCCCGGAGATGAGGCAGCCATTATTTACATGTGACAGGATCAGGAAAGCACTAGTGGTCCTAAAGATAGATAAGGCCCCGGGACCAGATGGGTTGCATCCCTGGCTACTCAGGCAACTGGCAGCTGAACCCCTGGTAGGATTATTCAACCACTCCCTAAGAATGGGTAGTTTTGAAGGACTGGAGGGTGGCAGACATCATTCTGCTCCATAAGGGGGGACAAGGACCAAGTTGGGAACTACAGACCTATCAGTCTGACCTCCACTGTAGGGAAGCTAATGGAGTCACTGATCAAAGAAGACCTCATGGACTTCCTGGAGTGCAGCAGTCTCCAGAATAGTTAACAGCATGTTTTTGTGACATGAAGGTCCTGTCAGACAAATCTGGTAGCTTTCTTTGACTGGGTGATGAAGCCATGCCATGGATTTGCTATATTTCAGCTTCAGCAAAGGTTTTGACTCGGTGTTCCACAGGCACTTGCTGAAGAAGATGGCGGATCTGTGCGCAGCTAAGAACATAGTGAACTGGGTAGGAAACTAGCTAAAGGGTAGGCAGTAGAGGGTTGTCAATGGGGTCAAATCAGAAGGAAGGGAGATCACGAGCAGGGTGCCACAGGGATCTGTCCAGAGCCTGGTCCTCTTCAGTATGTTCAGCAGCGACATTGGAGAAGATATACAGGGCAGGTTGTGTCTCTTCACGGGTGACACTAAGCTCTGTGGGAGGGTGGATGGTAATGAGGGAATCAGAGAAATGTAGAGTAGCTTACAAAAGCTAGAGGAGTGGTCTAAGGTTTGGCAGTTGAAATTCAATGCCAAAAAATGCAAAGTGATGCACCTCGGGAACAGAACCCTAGGACAGAGTACTGGATGGGTGGGAAAAGACTCAGCACTATGGCTGAGGAGCTATCATCAGAGACACCCTCAAGCAACTGAGCCAGCATAACAAGGCCTATGGTAAAACAAGTAGGATGCTGGGGTGCATAGGGATGGGTTCTGATAGCACGAGGAAGAAGGCAATACTATCCCTTTATAGATCTTTAGTGAGGCCTCACCTGGAGTACTATGCCCAGTTCTGGAGCCCTCATATCAGGAAGGTTAGGGACAGGCTAGCGGCGGTGCAGTGCAGGGTAACAAAAATGATCCAGGGCCAACAGGGCAGGTCTTACGAGGAACGCCACATGTACTTGCTGGAGACCAGAAGGGAGAGGGGAGATATAAATAGAGACCTTCAAGTTCCTAAATGGATTAAACAAGGTGAACTGTGAGGAACTATTTAGCCTGAATACTAGTTTGAGGTCACAAGGGCACGAGTGGAAACTGACAGGAGGGAGGTTCAGGGAGACATGAGGAAGTATTAATTTACAAAAAGGGTGGTGAGCTGTGGAACAGTTTACCAGCCGAAGTGATGGGCGCTAAAACAGTTGATTGTTTCAAGCATGGTGGGACATAGTGAAAGGTACAGTGGTCACTCAGGGCAACATAATTGGGAAGGAGAATGGGGAGTAGGGGGAGAACTAGGACCCTGGATGGACAGTAGGTCCTAGGGTTAGATAGGGGACATGGGTAGACTGGATGGACCATTGGTCTTTTTCTGCCATCATTGTCTATGTTTCTGTAACTTTTATCAGCCATGAAAGCCCACTGACTTGAAAAATAACTCATTTCCAGAAGTGCTCAGGGGGGTAAAAACAAAAACAGGGATTACAGATGGAAAAAGTCAGTAATAACATATTACAAAGAAAATCTTGCAGATCATAATGAAACAAGGGAACAAACACTGTTATAAAGAACATTATCCAGAATGTCATCTGTGCCACATGGAATGTTTAAGCAATAAGGCATGACAGGGTGTGGGTTACTGGGGGATTTACCCACGCCTTGTGTGGTGTGTCACGAGGCGCAGCCGAGTAACTTAACCACACAAGAAGTGGATAAATCCACCAATAACCCACACCATGGAGTGCCTTATTGCGATTATACAATGGACCCATGTGTAAAACAAGTGTTAAATGTGTTTAATTATGTTTTTTATAACTGCCATTCCTCAGCCGTGGGTTATTGCAGGATATACCCAAGGTCATGCGATGTATTTTGACCAATGAGGTTACAGGATTTTCACACTCCATTATATAATATACAATAATTTAGGCTAGAACAAAACAATGTGCTTCTCAAACTGGGTGCTCATAGCCATCAGGAATCTTCCAGTTAGGTTGGTAAACAAAACAAAAAAACTGTTAAGGATGAAATTGCCCAGCTAATGTAACCCCATCCCCCTTGGGTTAGGGAAGGATTGTCCAGGGCCAGGGTGTTTGGTTATATCAAGTGACCTTGCGATCTTACAGTGAAGGGTAGAGGATCAGCGTGCTAGGGGACCCTGTGTGGTGCATTTACTTAGACTTAGCTGTACAGCTTCACTGTGACCTGGCCATCCTAACTGGCATATGTGTCTGGTGTCAAAGATTATATGAAACATTCTCTAATGCAAACACAGCTGCAGTCACAGCATTCATTTAGTACATAAGACCCTCAGGCTGACCCTGTCAAACAGTGAGGGTACAATAAAAACAAAATCTGGTCAGAGCCAAAATGGCTACAATGCATGATTCAGATGAGGGCTATAGAATTAATGTGTGGCTTGAACTGTAATTCAATTTGGCATTGTCAATTGTTAAAATGGAAAGCAGAAGGTGGTGTCCAATGCCACTCCCCTCCCTCACAACACCCTGTGCCAAAGAAAAAATGGAGGCAAAGCAAAACCTGAGAAGTGGCAGAGTGGAGGGAAGGGGGCTTTTACCAGTGGTGAGATACTGTTTGGGGAGATTACTTTGCTTGTTTTTTTTTTAACTTAGTATGCTTTTTCTTCTGTCTGCATTTGTCCCCTCAGCTGCCTGCCCTCACCAACAGACCTGGTGTTGTCCCCAACACAATACTCCCTGGATTGCCTCCCAGGGAGGACCCTTCAGAGCCTCCCTGGTGCGACTCTGTTGGTGCTCAGTAACAGATGCGCCGGGGGACCCAAGGTCCACTACTGGGACGGGAGGCATCATTGGTGCACCAGAGGTACTTTTTTCTTGTGGGGGGGCATGTCAACGCGGATGCCACGACGCAACCGCTTCATGCATCTGACCCACCACCCCGAGCAGCGATGCTCATAGGAGCTCTGGTCACGGCATGTCCCGTGGTCACTGGGGAGCACCGGACTGGAGTCACTCCCCCCCCTCAGAGGTGGAGAACGTGCGATGGCCGCTCGATCAACCCCCACCCCCGGCCGGCCCTCGGGTGTCCCGAGTCCATTCTGGAACCCGGGTCGCCTGCATCACAGCAGCAAATCTATCTGCTGTGCTGGCAGGTGGGCCCTACTTTGCTTGTTTTAACACATAAGGGGCAGGTACCAATCAGGATGGTACATTGACTGCCCATTACAGGTACTCCAAAAGGACAGCTGGTTTGACAAGTGTTGCAGCATCCCAGCAGTAGTGAAGTATCATGTGACGTCAAGTAAGACTTTCAGTGAAAAATGGTTGAGGTATGCCCTGAACTCTGCTCCTATGACAACACACCTTAGTGCCCAAGTTTGCTGGAGTTTTGAACATGAAGCCCAGGCAACAGGCCCCAGGTTGTACCACTTACACATGAACATAGAGCAATTCAAGTTCCAAAAGAATATAATTTACAGGAAGATGCAAGAAAAAAAAGCACCCTGGTGTTGCCTGAGAAAAACATTAAAGGGGCCAGAAACCCTAGATAACTAGAGAGTGTGTTCGAATCTTACTAGTGGTTGCCCAAGTCAGCTACAAGAAACATTATGGCAAGGCAATCATGAAAAACATGTTAGTACATAGCTTTAAGACAGTAAACCCCACCTCCTCCAGTTTTTTTTCTGAATCCTGTCCCTGGAGGAGACATGACGAGTAGAACATTATAAATATGTATTGCTGAGGAATATAACTTGGTTCTCTCAATACCAGTCATTGGTTCCCCTTTGCTTGAGACATCACAGAAGGTTAATCACTGAAGTATGGTCTGATTAAATTGATTTGGCAGAGCCCTAGCTGACCTCTATGCTCCCAACATATTTCTTTCCCTCTCTCTATATTTAACTTGTATGTTCCCCCACATAGCTAAAAATGAAACCGTTGTGAGCTACCCTTCCCAACAATTTACTTTCTTTTCATTGCTCTGTTTTGATCTCAAAAATGTTTGATCTGGAGAAAGGGTGCAATATTTCCTTTGCTGGCTGTGGGTTTTTGGGTGTATACCATGTTGGGGTTACCAGCTGTCTATAAGTGCAAGCCCCTCACCAGCTGAAGAATGGCAGCAAGATCAATGGGGCATCGCCTGGAGCCCTCACTGCTGCAGCCCTCATCAGTGGAGCACATATAGGTATGGAAGAATGCAGCACATTCTAACATTGAACAGGAAATGGCATACAGCTAATGTAAAGTTGAAGAGCTATTGACGCTCTAAAAACAAAAGAAAAAAAATAGCATTGTAATTGTTTTAGGCTTGTGGTGTGAGAACAGTTAGTTCATTGTGGGATAACACTTTTTGGGGTCTCTTAAGGTATTCAAGTTCACCCCTAAACTACTGTACTAAAGAAAGTGGTTCAAACCACAACAGAAAGTCATAGTATATAGGGAAAAATAAAGTTACCCCGAGTCACCAACCTGTCATCGAGGCACAGGTCCGAAGCATAGGAAAAACCAGGAGCAGTTGTAGAATTCACAAAAAGTGTTTATTAGTACTTGCAGTAACATAAAAAAAATAAAATTGTTCAGAATAACTATTTACAAAGGCAGAATAAACAGAAGATCCATCTGAGTTTTCCTTCAATCTCTGTGTCTGTGTCTCTTGCAAGAAATTGCAGCTCTGTTTTTGTAAGTCCTTGCAACCCCCTCCTTAACAAGCATCCTGTTTTTTTTTTCTGAAATGTTCTTGTAAATATCAGGCAGGTGCAGCAAGAACGCATTGTCCCAGAACTGAGGCCCCTTCTCCACAGCTTCTGAAAAAGGCTTAAAAAGTGCTCTCAGGTTAACCCCCTTGAGTTCCCAATAGCTTTTTGCAATCATCTCAAACTATAATTATATACATTTCAACAGTAACACTATATAATTTCCAAACAAAGGGATCCCAACAGCAGTTACATTTCCACATAATGATTTGCATATATTTTTATACCAGCAGATATGCAAGGGAGGAAAAGACGGAAACAGCAAGGGAAGACTGAGAGACAGTGAGAGGCAAGAATTGCGAGACTGTCGGGATGATCAAATCCTAGGTCTCACAGGAAAATTTGGTTGTGCAACCAGACAGACAAGAGACAGGAAAAGAAAGAACAGAACAGATCCCTGCATTCAAACTCTCCATAACGACTGGGACAGGGTCCTATTCAACCCTGTCACAGACACCCCCTTCTTAAGAGAGAACCTGTTTTATCAAACGAGTTTCCAAAACTTTATATTAATTTTCTAACATTAGCTTCTAACTTTCAGAAATTAAGCACATGTGCAGTATCCTTTTTTCTATAACAGTACAGCAAACAGTAAAGTTTAAACTCATACATTTGTTTTTCAACCTTCAGAACCCTCAATTCCTGATCCATATCTTGACAGAAAAGTAGCATTGCTATTCACTTTACCAGATTTGTGTATCACCTTGAATTAAAATGGCTGTAGTGCCAGGTACCACCTTGTGATTATGGAATTTTTATCTTTCATTTGGCTAAGCCAACAGAGAGGGTTGTGATCTGTTATAAGTACAAAGTCAGTTCCTAGCAAATAAAACTTAAGGGACTCCATGGCCCACTTTGCTGCTAAACATTCTTTTTCAATGGTGGACTACCTTTTCTCTCTGCCATGCAACTTCCTACTTATATACAGAATAGGATGTTCCATCCCATCTACATTTTGACTCAGGACTGCACCTAGGCCTACCTCTGATGCATCTGTTTGTAACAAAAATAGTTTCTCAGAGTCTGGGCTCCTTAAACAGGGGCTGAACATAATGCAGCCTTAATGGCTTGAACAGCTTCATCACATTCTGGATTCCATTTCACATTATCTGGGTACCATTTTTTATGAGTTCAGTGAGGGGAGTAGCTAACTCTGCAAAGTTGGGAACAAATCTCCGATAATAACCAGCCAGCCCTAAAAATGCCCTGACATGTTTCTTTGTTTTAGGGACAGAGCTGTTGGCTACACTTTCTGTTTTAGAAATTTCTGGCTTAACTTCTCCATTTCCCAACACATAGCCCAAATATCTGGTTTCCTGCATGCCCAATGCACAATTGGTAGGATTAATATTCAGACCTGCATTTTTGATAGCTTGGATAACTGCTCATAGATGTTCCAGGTGGCTTTTCCAGTCAGGACTGTACACCACAACATCATCCATGTACGCAGCACAATAATCAGTGTGAGGTGATAAAATTACATCCATGTACTGCTGGAATGTAGCTGGTGCACCATGTAAACCAAATGGCATGGTGGTAAACTGATAGAATCCAACAGGAGTGGCAAATGCAGTTTTGTCTCTGGATTCTTTAGCTAAGGGGATTTGCCAGTAACCCTTGGTGAGATCGAAGGTACTGATATACTTTGCATTCCCCAATCTGTCCACCAAATCATCTATTCTGGGCATAGGATAACTGTCAAATTCTGACACTTGATTAAGTTTCCTAAAATCAATGCAGATTCTAACACCTCCTCCTTTTTGTTTACAATTACCATTGGAGATGGCCAAGCACTCTTAGACTCTTCTATGATACCCAGTTCTTTCATTTTTTGTATTTCCTTAACCACGTCAGCTCTTAACCGTTCTGGTAACGTGTATGTCTTTTGCCTAATAGGGCGAGCATTCCTTGGCACTATTACTTGCTCAACCCCTTTTGCTCGGCCTGGTACTGTGGTAAAAGTACTGTTAAATGTCTTTAGCACATTACGAATTTCTACAGTATGTTCTGAGGTTAAGGAAACATTCACCTTTACAGCATCAGCAGTTACAGTTTGTTCTAGTCTGTCATAAGCTACATCAGTATCATCTTTATCAGTTCTGGTAAAACCAGCATAACAGCTTTTGGTGTTTTTTCAACCCATTTCTTGAGGTGGTTAGCATGGTATATCTTAGTAGTATTTTTCCTTTCAGAGGTCTCAATCTCGTAGTTATTGGTGCCAGTACGTCAAAGCACTCTATAAGGCCTTTGCCACTTCATTAACAGTCTATTTTCTGTTGTGGGTAACAGTAGCAAAACCTTTTCACCTGGCTCAAAACCTTTTTATTTTACCCCGTGGTCATAATATACCATCTGCTGGTTTTGGGCCTCTTCCTGATTACTATGGGCCATGTCAACATATTTTGCCAACTTCTTTCTTAGGGCACATATATAAGACACTATAGATTGTTTCTGAGTGGGGTTATCTTCCCAAGTTTCTTTTATCACATCTAGTGGCCCTCTTGGCTGCCTACCATACAGCATTTAAAATGGTGAAAACCCTGTTGATACCTGTGGCACTTCTCTGTAAGCAAAAAGTAGGTAAGGCAATTATTGGTCCCAATCTTTCCCTTTTACAAACCTTTTTTACATGCGTTTTAGGATTTGGTTAAAATGCTCAACAAGACCGTCTGTCTGAGGGTGATAGGGGGAGTTCTTATGGCAGTGATACCTAGTAGTCTGTACAGCTCCTTAAGTAATGCAGCACCAAAATTACTACCCTGATCAGTAATAATTTCTTTAGGTATGCCCATTCTGCTGAAAATTTTTGCAAGCTCTGCTGCCACTTTCGAAGCTGTGACAGTACGCATTGGAACTGCTTCTGGGTATCTAGTAGCATAGTCGCATACTACCAGGATAAATCTGTTATCCTTTTTACTTTTGTCTAAAGGACCAACCACAGCCATTGCAATTTTCTCAAAAGGTACATGTGTCAGGGGTAGGGGCACCAGGGGCACCTTGTCTTTTCTAGTGACTGGGGCTACTTTCTGACCCTCAGCACAGGAATTACAATAGGTATCAACATCGTCATGAATTCTAGGCCAGTAAAATCTATACAGCAATCTGGCATGGGTGCAATCCCTCCCTGAGTGACCAGCCATAGGACTATCATGTGCTATCTGTAACAACTCAGATCTATACTTCTGTGGTATAACCAATTGTTCTGTCTGTTTCTGTGTCTGAGGTTTAACCCATATTCTGTAAGTAACCCATTACATTTTTTAAATGTAGGTTCACCCTGTTTTGGTTTCACCCCCAGCTGCTTAAAATAACCCTGGAGAGAAACATCATTAGCTTGTTCTGAAAGAAAATCACAATCAGTGATTAGTTTAGTTTCAGCATTTTCATATGTCCATCAGTCATCTGTTGCCAGTTTCTAAAGGCATCATCTTTCTTTCCTGGATTTCCGGATCTTGGAGCTGTGCTCAAACAAGTCTGAATTAAAGTCATTGAAAGGAAAAGTGTCCCCACCATTTGAGATTTTCTTTGCCTGTGCTCTTGTTACCACTGCTGCTGAAACTACAGGGTTCAGTTCCTTTGAGATTAACTCAGTAAATCCTGGATAGTCATTTCCAATAATCACGGGTACAGGTAACATTAGGTACTATCCCCACTTTCATTTGGTGCGATACACCCTTAATGGTCAGAGTCACTTGGGTGGTGGGATAGTATCGAGTGTCCCCGTGGATGCAGATGACACGAGTACCTTGTCCTTTTGCACACTGTTTTCCCAGCACTTCAACATGCACTAGGGTCTGTCTGGTTCCTGAATCAATGAGTCCCTTTACAGTCTTATCCCCCACCTTCACATCTGCTAACTACTTGCCCCAATTTGCTGAGGACAAATCTGCTCCAGTGTCACTCTTCTTATGGCAATTACTTGCAATATGATCTGGCTTATTACAGTTATAGCAAATAACATCTTTGGGCACAATTTGTTACCCCCACCAGAGTTCTTATCAGACTTGGAGTTTAAATGGGAAAAAGAGTGTCTTACCGGTGCTTGGCTGTTACCTCGCTGCTATGGCATTTGTCTGGCCATTTGATAGTCCTCGGCCAAAGAAGCAGCCTTCTCCCCACTTTCTGGTTGATGTTCTTTCACCCAAAGCTGTACATCTGTAGGCAGGATGTTGATGAATTGCTCCATTGCAAATATATCAATGATCTGTGGGACTGTTTTGCTCTCTGGTTGGAGCCATTTTATCAGGAGTTCTCTGAGTCGGGTGAAGGCTTCTCGAGGATTGTCGTCTGAGTTGTACTTCAGAGATCGAAATCTCTGCCGGTAGGTCTCTCCTGAGATGTCATACCTTTTCAGGATTTCACTTTTCACCAGGTCATAGTTTTCTGACTGCGCAGTGTCCATTTTGCTGTAGGCAAGTTGGGCTTTCCCTGTCAGGTAGGGTACCAGTCTGAATGTCCATTGCTGCTTTGGCCATTGGCAGGCTGTGGCAGCTGCTTCAAAAGTTGTCAGATATGCCTTGATATCATCCGAGGGATACAACTTTGTAAGTTTAATGGCTTTTAAGTTGCTTGTGTTTTGTTCCTCATCTGGATCTGTGCCAGATCCTCTGCCTTTGATAGCTTGCAAGGCATCCATCCATTACCGCATCGCTTCTCTGCTGCTCCTGTCACTGCATCTCTTCTCTCCTCTGTGCTTCTAAACATTAAATCTCTTTTTCACTCTGCTTCTCTGTCTCTTTTTGTTGTATAGCCCACCATTTGAAAAAGTCCATCAGGCTTTCAGGTTCTGTCACTGCCTGTTCTATTTCCATAAATTGTGCTGGCTGTATAATCTCAGCTTGGACTTCTGTGTCTGCTAGTTTGGCTGCCATTCTCCTGGTAACCACTCCTGGATTTGCTGCTGCAGAATCCATACCTTTCTCTAAGCGTCTCTGGTACTAGGTCCAGTACCCACGCACAAAACTCCTGGCTTAGAGTATGCACAGCATAAATCTCACTTAGGCTGACACCATCTTTCATCGAGGCACTGGTCAGGAAGCATAGTAAAAACCAGGAGCAGTTGTAGAATTTGCAAAAAGTGTTTCTTAGTACTAGCAGTAACATAAAAAAAATAAAATTGTTCAGAATAACTATTTACAAAGGCAGAATAAACAGAGAAGATCCATCTGAGTTTTCCTTCAATCTCTGTGTCTGTGTCTTTTGCAAGAAATTGCAGCTCTGTTTTTATAAGTCCTTGCAACCCCCCTCCTTAACAAGCATCCTGTTTTTTCTAAAATGTTCTTGTAAATATCAGGCAGGTGCAGCAAGAACACAATGTCCCAGAACTGAGGCCCCTTCTCAGCAGCTTCTGAAAAAAGGCTTAAACACTGCTCTCAAGTTAACCCCTTGAGTTCCTAATAGCTTTTTGCAATCATCTCAAACTATAAATATATACATTTCAACAGTAACACTATATAATTTCTAAACAAACGGATCCCAATATGAGTTACATTTCCACATAATGATTTGCATATATTTTTATACCAGCAGATGTGCAAGGGAGGAAAAGACAGAAACAGCAAGGGAAGATTCGAGTCACAGAGGCTTACAAAGGGACGCCCTGCAGCGAGTGGTTTTCCAGTCTGTATTTGCTGCTAGTGTGCAGACTTGTGTGGTGTTTGCAGCAGGCAATTAAACCTGTATTGATGAAACATTACTGAAAAATGTATATTTTAACTAGTACAGTACTCTAACTCGCTATCGCAAGTCACCAGAGCCCTAGTATCAACAGGAACTAGGAAGAGGAGTCTGTAGTTCCCCGAGTGATGTTTGAGAACTACAGCTTGCTATAACGGGGGACTCGTGGTTTTGAATGCTGCTGTTTTGACTGGATGCCCAGTGGAGGAGCCAGGCACTGATTGGCAGCGTTGCTCCTTGGCTGATTTTCCAACGCCTGGCGCTTCCTGACCTCAGGGAAATCTCTTTCTGTGCTGTGTTCTGGACTGAATTTTTTCACCGACCCCCCCCCACCTCCTCACAGCATTAAATAGACCCTTACTCCACCCCCTTTCCTCAGTCTAGCAGCTGGTTGGTCACTCCACTGCTGCACATTTTCATGCTATTGGCCTCCCTGTCTTCAATTTCTGACTTGACCCACTTTCTCACCGCCCCTTTTTAAAGCAGTCCCACCCACAGGATCACACACGTGCTCTCAATTTTTTCTCCAGCCACTCCATCTAACTCCTCTCAATTACTAATGCCCTACTGTTAGGGACCTCACCCTATTTTGACTATACACCCTTTCAACTATAAACCAGCTAGCAGTTAAGCAGGCCAGCAACACCAAACAAACTACCATGGGGTGCAACCACCTACTACTACTCCTCACTACCTCTTTTGGCATTGCTGGTACCATATACGAATTCGGACCCCTACCTCCCCACTCTGAATCCTCACTGGGTGCAAGCTGGAAGAAAAGCATACACAGGGCCACTACCACTTCTGGTAACGATAGGCTCTTTATCTTCCCGCACCTCCCATACACAGTTATCGCCAAGCCAACCTTCCAAACCGTAACCTTAATGGTTAGCTTTCCCCCTAATTTAACACAGGCATATAGACACCTCCCCCACCTGGAGCGCAGGCGATGGAAGACCAGGGAAGATAAACATCACCCTATCTGCAGAAGGTTATCTTTCTGCTACTGCTACTCTCTGGCAATGTTCACTAAACCCTGGACCAACAACCCTGAGGAGCAGGGGGGTCCATACAGTGAACGGCCTAAAGATAGCATCACTAAACATCTGCAGCCTAACTGCCAAATTTGACCAGCTCCAGGCTTGGATGACCATCCATGCCCCTGACATACTCTGCCTAACTGAAACCTGGCTGTCGGGTAGGATCAAAGATGGTGAAGTGGCCATCGAAGGATTCCAAGCATTTCGACTTGATAGAATAGGCAGGAAAGGTGGCGGCTGCCTCCTATATGCCAGAAAATCACTGAGTTGCTCCATCCTCCCCATCTCCAAAGTTGTGGAGGATTATGAGCTACTAGTGGAAAAATACAAGTCGGCCTAAAAGGCAAGACCCTTACCATCGCCACAACCTACCTGCCCCCCAAGAAAGCCAAGGAAGGCCTTCCTCTTGTTATGGAAGAAATTAGCACACTCAGAAAAGGCTCAGAACTCATCTTGACTGGTGACTTTAATATTAACTGTTTATGTAAGGAGGCAACACCCTCCAGAGACCTAATCCCTTCCCACAATCTCACACAACTTGTAACTCACCTCACCAGGCAGAACTACAAGGCTGGTACCAGCACCCTCACTGACTGGGTCTTAGCTAGCTCACTGACTCGATTCTCTGAACTCAGGGTTCTCCCGGACGTGTTAAGTGACCACTCCCCAATCTCCTTTATATGGACCACTAAACTTGCCAAAAGCCCACCCCACCTCATCGAGAGCAGGGATCTGCAGAAAGGCAAACTTGAATCCCTCAAATTGGCCCTGTCTGCCTACAACTGGTCCCCCATCAACAAGGCACCTACGCAGGACCAGGCCCTTAGTTTTTTCACTGAGGGCCTCAATTCCATCTGTGATATCTATGCACCACGCACAAAATGGAAAATTTGGGGGGAGGTTAATGGCTGGATTGATGGCAAGCTCCTCTCCCTCCTAAGGAAGGGACTGCCTCTGGGAAAAAGCCTTAAACTCAGGCAGCAAGCATGACCTATAGTGCTACAAAATGGCTAGAAATCAGTGCGCCAAACTTATCAGGCTCGCAAAAGCCAATTTCCATAAGACCCAGCTTAACAATGCATGGGGAGATGGAAAGAGGTTTTGGGACAACATCAAGAACATCCTTGGTAAAGATCAAAAGCAGCACCCTAAGATGCTCAACATCAATAACTCATCCTCCTCAGATCCGCTAGTCATTGCTGATGCCTTTAACCAGGCCTTTACAGACCTGTCCTCAGTGCTGCTTCCAGACTACCTTCTGCCTGTGGAGGACCAAGGTTGCACCAACCTGCTCATAACTAACCACCCAGCCTTCTACTTTAAGAAGGTGGCGGTGAAAGGAGGCCCTAACGATGGTCAGGAAAGTCCTAGGCAAAACCAGATTGGGGAGTGATGGGCTAGACATGAAGTTACTATCTCTCACCCTTGATATTCTTATCATGCCCATAACAATGCTGTTTAATAAATCCTTGGCCCTAGGTCAATTTCAAGAGGTATAGAAGCAGGCCCTGGTAACTCCAGTGCATAAGAATGGTGACAAGGCGCTGGTGTCAAACTACAGGCCAATATTTATCCTCTCCCCACTATCCAAAGCTTTGGAAAAAATCGTGGCAAGTCAACTCACAGAATACCTCAATAAGTACAATCTGCTCTACCCAAACTAACATGGCTTCAGGCAAAAACACAGTACCACCACGGCACTGCTGGAATACACTGACTATACGCACAAGGCGCTGGATGAAGGCAAATTGGTGGGGTCCATCTTCATTGACCTCACCAAAACCTTTGACACCATCAACCACCCTCTACTAGTACTCCAGCTCCAAAGATTGGGTGTGGCACCAAATGCTGTGAACTGGTTCAATGACTACCTAACACACAGGAGCCAGCGAGTCAAAATTGGGCAGACGTTATCCAGCTCCAGAGATGTACTCCTAGGAGTCCCCCAAGGATCAATTCTAGGGCACCTGCTTTTCAGCCTCTTTGTAAATGACCTACTCACAGCCTGTGACACCAAACTTATTCTGTATGCAGACGATGCCATGCTGCTGAGCAGCAGCACCTCTCAGGTTGCCCCTCAAACAGAACTACAGAACTCTTTCAATAAACTCGAGGACTGGTTCAGTAGGCAAAAGTTGCTACTAAATTACAAGAAAACCAAGGCCATGCTACAATCCAGCCCCTTCAACAAACACAAGCATGCTCACCTCGTAATCACCAACAAGGCTGGTGAGCAGATTGAGCAGGTGCACTTGTTCAAGTACCTTGGAGTCACCATTGATGACTCTCTCTCACTTATACGCACGACATAGCCTCCCTTGTCAAAGTGGTAAACACAAAGATTGGGGTCCGCTATAGGCATAAGAAATCCCTCACCCCGGAAGCACTCCGAATCTCAGTCTCCAGCTCCATACTCTCCATGACAGACTACGGGCTGGTGGTCTATGGAGCTGCTACTGATACAGTGCTGAAAAAGGTCCCAATTGCACTCAATAAGGCATGCCGCCTCACCCTGTGTGCAGATCACTACACTCATACTTGCACCCTGTATGAGCGTACAAACTGGCTTAACCTAAAAGACAGGATCAAATACCAAACTTGCCTCCTGGGAAAGAAGGCAATCCTCGGAAAAAACCCACCCTGTATAGGAAACCTGCTCGAGGCTTCTCTTTCAACACACATCACCAGGTGGAGGAAGAATGGAGCACTGTCCATACCATTCCGCCGAACCTCACTAGGGCAGCGTGCTTTCTCCTGTCAGGCCCCCCTCTGGATAAATGAACTCCCAATGAAATTACAAACAAACAACATCCTGTCTCAATTCAAAGTAGGTCTCAAACAGCACCTAATGTCTAACTCAAAATGCACCTGCTACTCAGGCCCACTTGATAGACAGGCCTACCCCCAAGGTAACACCCAGCAGGGCTACCTAGAGAACCCTGCCTCGATTCCAGCCTAGCTAAGGGCTTAATAAGCTATCAGTCCTCTTTAAATGCACTTGGTACTGCCCCTCCCAAAACCCTCCCCACACACACACACACCATACTCGACAAAGGCCTCTGGAGCTGCTCCCCCCATCACAGTCCCCCCCCATTTCACTATTCCCCCACCTCTCACTCTCTGCGGTTGGTTTCAAACCCAATCCTCCTTGTTTCACTGTCACCCAGCCTCTCGCCATCTGGGATAGCGTTAAACCCTATGCAGTTACTCTGCCATAGTCTATCAACGGATTTGGAGGTTTCCAGGGGTGTGCTACCTAGGGCAACTGATTAGAAATAACTTAGTATTCAATTACAACTGCTCAGTTTTTTTTTCTCCTATTTGTCTAATTGTCATGTAATCGCTCTTTAATGCCTAATGACCAGGCCTCTGTAACCACTGAATATGTGTATTGTCTTATTGTCCACCCTGACGTGGAACCTTTGTAAAAGAGCTCACACTCAAAGGTCTTTCCGAAATACTAATTAAACAATTAAACTTTTATATCCATTTGACTGTGTGTGTTTGTCTACAGTAGTTATGCCACTGTCTGTGATCATTTTAACATTTGCTACAGATTTTAAAGTTTTGTTTGCACAAAGCACTTCGTGACCCCCAGGTGTACTTCCTGGGTCACAGAGGCTTACAAAGGGGTGCCCTGCAGTGAGCAGGGCAAGCGTGTGTCGATGTACATGAAGACACGCGCAAAGACACATGCATCTGTATGTGTTTTCATGTGCTTCGCGTATTTTAGCGGGGTTTGGTGGCTTGATACTCCAGGAAACACAATCACGAGCAAGGTGAGGCCTAATATTCTGACTCCTTGAGCACATCGAGTGTTTATTTACTTAGTAGCTCCTCAGTGTGTATTACTTAGATTATTGTGCTTGTACTATTTAATTAATATGGTGGATTCTATAGAAACCAACGATGGACGTAGGGGGAATAAGGTGTACATTGTGTTGTACGTACAACTTTAATCTGGGAACGCTACCAGGAGTACACTTGCTCAAAATGTAATGAAAACAAGGAGGTGGCTCTGGAGATTTCACACTTTAATAAAGGACTAACAGACCTGGAGTTAAGTCAAAAAGAGATGGCTGATTGATACAAAGCCAGACTGCATGCAACAACAGGGCAAAATTCCACTGATAATCCTGTATAAGACATGATTACTATAGTCCCCCCCCCCCCATATTATGTTCACTCCCTGGTATGCCCCTCTCCCCCCAGACAATAGGTAATCCCCCAAACAGGAAAAGAGGCAGGGAAGATGACACTTTTGATAACCCAGACGATGGATGGTATCAAATCCAAAGCTCCAAAATCTCTCTCTAAAAAAAAAAGGGAGGAGAGCAGATCAGTTTACTTTAACTGTGCAAAACAAATTTGATCCTTTATTAAATGCTGAATCACAGAACTTGGGAACTGAAGTAAATACAGAAACAATGGAAGCAACAGAACCCAGTACTATTAATAATACTTCTGTTTGTACACCAACCAAGCATTTAATTATGCTTGAGCCACTAATGCCATGTCCCCCTAATACAAACCAGGAAGCAAGTGTGGATGATTGTAACACAGAGGAAAACATGGAAATAAATCCACCAAATTGTAATATGCATCAGGTCTATGTCCTGGGTGACTCAATGATAAAAGGACTGGACCGAGCCATCTGCGATGCAAATAAACATAATAGAACTATGTCTTGCTTTAGAGGGGCAAAACTTTCACACATTACAAAAATGGCTCCTAACATTCTGGGCAACAAGAAGGAAAGAAAGTTGGTCGTAATTCATGCAGGAGCTAATAATGTACTACAGCAAAGCACTCAGCAGGTTAAATAAGAATTTCAAACACCATGAAGTCTTGCTATATTATGACTATATGCAGTCAGCCACTGCAGCTGAACTGCCCCGGAGAGGAAAGAGTTAACTCCAGAGAGTCTGGAGTTCCACAGCTCGAGGGCTCTATACCAAAGCTCTATCTGGCCAGTTTCAAATGAAACTGTCAGATTCTTTACTCCGCTTCACTGAACAGTCGCTCCGGAGATCAGCTCCTTCACATCGGTTCATTTCTCGGTTCAAGCGGTATTTTCGGTTCATTTGAACCGGCAAAAATATTTATTTTACGCATTTCGGTTAAAAGCTCTATCTGGTAAACCGTAAGTAGAAAATTTAAAGTCTGTGTGGAAATTCAATGCTCAGTTCGGTTTTGAACCGATCGGTTACTTAATTTAACGTTTTAAAGTGTGATTGGGCTTTTAGAGTGCGGTTCCAGTTCTTATCGGTTCTAAAAACCTTGCTTTTAAAATAGGTTTTTCAAATACCGTGACACGGTTGGAACCGATAAGGGGTGTCTTCTGCACTGCCATCAAAGGCAAGTTTTTGGTTAGGCTGGCATTATGTCTGAGAAACCCAAAAGAAAACCGGGCCCACTGGGTTTCAACACTGTGATGTCTGTGGGAAGCCTTTGCCAAGGCTGACCACGCACCACTGTGTTTGTGTCTGAGGACTGACCACCTCCTGTCAGACTGCCAGGTGTGTAAAAATTTCCTGCAGCCACCCTGGAAAAGAGATTGGGCGGCTCAGGAGCGAGAGGCCAAAGTCCGCTGACCCAGATGGCCAGCCGGTCCAGTACCCACTGGACCAGAGGGATGCCCTCTGACCAGGCGAGACTTCCTCGGGCAAAAGGAAGGCTGGTTCAGGAACCAGTCTCAGTGAAAAAGACTAAGAAATCAGTAGGTTTGGAGTCCAAATTGTCTCTCAACTGCTGCAGAAATAGCTAAACCATACAGATTGTCCAGTCACTGTCTCAGGGTCCTGCCAGACCACCTACAGTTGGTAAAAGGTTGGTTCGTTCAGTGCCAGTGGTTCAGGAGTATGATGTTGAGAATTTTATGAACCACAGGAGAGGAGGACAATTTGATCATTACATGTGTGGCTGGGAGGGTCTGGGCGTGCCCATTAGACGGACATTTCTCCAGACAGACCTTTAGAATCTCCTCCTATTCTGTCTGAGTCCCTTCTCATTTTATGTTTTACAAAAAGGTTGCAGAAACCCTCCAGCTTCCTTTAGAGGAAGCTGTGGATGAGCAAGAGGAGCCTGATTATGTAGAAATGATGGATATACCAGAGTCTAGGAGGTTGTCTGTTCCTTTGCATAAGTCATTTAGGAAGCAAACAACAAAGATTTTAAAAAATCCTCATTCTGTCCCTCCTGTAGATAAAAAAATGGACAGAAGATATACCTTGTCAGGCTCTGATACAGACTTCCTCACTGAGCAGTGTAGTCATGTAGGTGTGGTACAAGCTGCAGCCTGTGACAAGGCTAATATTCCTCTGGCCTCACATCCTCCTGATAAAGATTCCAGGAAGATTGATGTCATGGTGAAAAAACAGTATATGGCAGCTAACACAGGACTCAGGCAGGCAAATTATATGGCTTATGTGGCTAGATATCAGAAATCTAGGTGGGACACAGTATTGCAGTTAGCCAAGCAGGCCCATGGCCAGCTGGCTAGTGAGTTGGAACAGGTGGCTGCTGATGGCATTGAAGCCTCTAAAGTTCAATTTCATACTGCTGTTGATGTTAATGATGTTTCCTCTAGGGTCATGGCCACTTCTGTAGCTTTCCGTGAGTTGGCATGGCTCAGATGCATTAATCTGTCCCAAGATACTCAGTCAAAGGCTATGGATTTTCCTGTTGTGGGTAATTCTCTGTTTGGGGAACAAACAGAAAACTATATGAAAAGATGGATGAATACAGAACTACCTACAAAAGTGCCCAGGCTAAGGAGGCATGCCACTCCACAGAGGCACGCTCCCAGAGGTAAGGGCAGGCCTTTCCACAGGCCTTTTACCAATTTCAGGCCTCCTCTGCATTTGCACAGAGGGGTTTCTTTAGAGCAGAGGTAGGCAGGGGCACAAATGAAACCATCCCCCCCCTCAGCCCCTAAGGCTACTGCCAAGCAGGCACCCTGATGGGGTGCCCAGGGCCATTCTCCTCTGTACCAGTGGGGGCAGGTTGGTTTATTTCAGCCAGAACTGGGTGTCCCTAACTTTGGACAGGTGGGTTCTGGAGGTAATAGGCCAGGGTCTGGTTCTCAGCTTCAAACAGTTTCCGAAGATGAGAGCCAGACATTTCTCCTGCAAATCCTTCAGAAGCCCTTGCTTTGGAAGCAGAGGTTTCTTCTCTTTTGGACTGCAAAGCAGTAGAAAGGGTCCCTCCCTGCCATCAGGGCAAGGGGCTGTACTCAAGATACTTTCTTACCCCAAAAAAGACAGGAGAATGGCGGCCCATTTTATATTTATTGTACCTGAACAAGCATCTTTTGAAACCAAAGTTCAAAATGTTAACTCTGACAATGATTTTGCCCTCCCTGAGGCCAGGGGATTGGTTAGCTTCCTGGACCTCAAGGATGCCTATTTTCATGTTCTGATCAGGCCTTCTCACCGAAAGTACCTCAGGTTGAACTACCCTCAGGCCACTACCAGTTCAGGGCAATGCCCTTGACCTTATCTCTGCTCCAAGGGTATTCACGAAATGTCTAGCATAGTAGTGGCTCATTTAAGAAGGCAAGGGATTGCTGTGTTTCCCTACCTGGACGACTGGCTCATAGTGGGTCAGTCCCCAGATCAGGTAAAATCCCACTTGCAAGTCACCCAGCAGCTTCTCACTTCCCTGGGATTCCTGCTGAATTTACCAAAGTAATTTCTCGAACCAGTTCAGGTACTAACTTTCATAGGTGCAGAATTGAACACAAAGTTAGCCAGGGCATTCCTCCCCTCGGAAAGGGTAGACAGACTCATTGCCCTGGCATCCTCCTTTACCCTACGGGTCTCTCGACCAGCAAGGCATTTTCTGCAACTCCTAGGGCACATGGCTGCTTCCACAGCTGTAGTGCAAGGAGCAAGATTCCAGATGAGGGACATTCAGTTCCATTTGAGGGCCTATTGGTCTCAAAGGAGGACTCCCTTTCAAATTGGTTCCAGTGACCCAAACCCTGATCCTGGCCTTACACTGGTGGCAGGATCAAAGCAATCTAAAACAAGGGGTTCCTTTCATTCCGTTTCCCTCCCTCACCCCTCAACATGGATGCTTCCCTGTTAGGGTGGGGAGCTCACTTGGGCGACCTGTCCACTCAGGGAGTGTGGTCTCCCCAGGAATCTCTGCTCCACATCAATCTTTTGGAACTCAGAGCTGTCCTTTTAGCTCTTCAGGCGTTTTCAGCTTCTGTCCAGAACAAAGTAGTTCAAGTCAGGACAGACAGCACCACAACAATGTGGTACATCAACAAGCAAGGGGGCACTCGGTCATCAGCCTTGTGCACTGAAGCAATGAAGTTGTGGTCTCTGGCTTACTCCCTGATCACCACCCTGATAGCAGTTCACCTTCCAGGGAAGGACAATGTCCTGGTGGATGCCCTCAGCAGGATTTCTCAGGGCCATCACGAATGGGCTCTGAATCCTCAGGTGCTGGGGTCAGTCTTTGCCAGATGGGGCAACCCTCAGATAGATCTTTTCGCAGCCTCAGACAACCACCAACTTCCTCTGTTTTGTTGCAGGCCTCCAGTGCTGGGATCAGTCCCCCTGGACGCTTTTCAGTTGGATTGGAAAGGGAAGTTCCTGTATGCCTTTCCCTTCTTTTCAGGGTACTAGTAAAAATCAGATCTCAGCCCTGCAAGGTGATTCTGATTGCTCCAGATTAGCCAGACAGCCCTGGTACCCTGCTTCTGTCCTTGACAGTCCACCTGCCCTGAGCTTGCCCAGAGTCCACGACTTACTGGCCTGTGCACAGGGAGAGTGTGATATCCGGACCTCAAATCCCTCCATCTCAAGGCATGGCTCTTGAGGGTTAGAATTGCTGACTTACACCTTTCTCAAGGTGTTTTGGATATTTAAAGGCTTCAAGGAAGCCTTCCACTAAGAGCACTTACAATTCTAAGTGGAAAGGTTTTCCATCTGGTGCTCTGAGAAGCAGATTATCCCAGAATCTGCTGATCTGCCCATTTACTGGACTATTTGGTCATTTAAATTCCTTAGGCCTTGACCCAGCTTCTGTAAAGGTTCATCTGGCAGCTGTCTCTGCTTTTCTGTCAGCAGGGAAGCCTGCTTCCTTTCTTCTCACCCTGTGCTTTCCAAGTTTTTAAGGGTTACTTCACACCAACCCTCCTTTGAGAACCAGCTCCCACTTGGGACCTGAATGTTTGCATTGCTCAGTTAATACAACCCCTTTGAGCCTCTGTGTCCTCAGCAGAGCTCAAGTTTCTAACTTGGAAAACTGTTTTCCTAGTGGCTATCACTTCTGCCAGGCCGCATAAGTGAACTACAGGCCCTGTCAGTGGAAGAAGATTTTATCTCTTTCCACAGAGATAAAGGTAGTCCTCACGACTAACAGAAAGTTTTTGCCTAAAAGTGGTTTCAGATTTCCACCTGAACCAATCCATCTCTCTTCAGTATTTTTCACTGAGCATTCTTCCTCAGGTGAGAGGAGTCTGCACAGCTTGGGCGTCAAAAGAGCCTTAAGCTACTATTTGGAGGCAGCACCAAGGGTCACAGGTTTGAATCCTCAACTCTTCCTTACCTATGGCGAGGTTGGCAAGGAAACCTGCCACTAAGAGGACAATTGCAAGGTGGATTGTCTCTTGTATCCAATTTGTTATCAAAAACTGGGTAGAACCCCCTCAGGACTGAGGGCTCACTCCACCAGGGGTAGAGCTGCATCTCTAGCGGCTGCTAGAATATTCCCATTCTGGAAATCTGTCAAGCTGCTACTTGGAAAACAGTTCACACTTTTCCAAAGCATTATTCCCTGGATATTCAGTCAGGAGAGATGCTCGTTTGGCACAGCTGGCCTTTAGAGCCTATTTC
The DNA here is from genome assembly GCA_016271365.2 of Neoceratodus forsteri. Taxonomy (NCBI): domain Eukaryota; kingdom Metazoa; phylum Chordata; order Ceratodontiformes; family Ceratodontidae; genus Neoceratodus; species Neoceratodus forsteri. Next base: position 471,926,830 of record CM057450.1, on the reverse strand, counting down.
CTAAAGTAGGTTCTGACCCTCCTCCATGGAGGTACTGCTGTGTAATCTGCATATAGTCATAATATAGCAAGACTTCATGGTGTTTGAAGAAAAATTACTCACCTTAGTAATTGCTTTTCTTCTCATGGAGTCTTACTATAATATAACCACCCTCCTCGCCCCTCTCAGAACTTCTACTTGGGTATGGTGGTGGTTAATTAGTGCAAGCACTGTGTCATGCCATTTTAGTTCTTCCTTCACCCCTTTATTTAGGGTTAGGGAATTAAAGTATTTCTGTTTTAAGTAATATATTGGCCCCTTCCTGGACTTGAGTCTTGGGGGAAGGGGGGGTCTAATAGTGCTTGTTAGGGAGAAACTAATAATACTATTATTCATTGTTATTATTATTATTGCTGTTTATACTGTTGTTTATATTGTTGTTATTCCTACTAGTAGGTAGCCACTTGGCTAGTGTAGAGCTTTCCACACAGACTTGTTGCTTAATGTTAGCTTCGTAAAGATCTGACAGTTTCATTTGAAACTGGCCAGATAGAGCTTTGGTATAACGCCCTCGCGCTGTGGAACTCCAGACTCTCTGGAGTTAACTCTTTCCTCTCCGGGGCAGTTCAGCTGCAGTGGCTGACTGCATATAGTCATAATATAGCAAGACTCCATGAGAAGAAAAGCAATTACTAAGGTGAGTAATTTTTTCTTGTTAACCTAACTAATAAAATTATAGATCTCAATGGTGAATTAATCATCTCAGACATTCTCCCCATCCCAAGGGCAACCACTGAGCAAATATGCAAAATTAAGCTTATTAATAATTAAGGCAATGGTGTCTAAAGCAAGAACTAGAATGCATAACCCATTGGGAGGAATTTATTAATAGAAACCACTTTTTCAGTAGGGATGGGCTTCATCTTAACAGACAAGGAAGACAGCTCCTGGGGGAAAGTATAGTAGCCTGCATCTCTAGGCATTCAAGCTAGTGGGGAGTGGGGTGAAGACAAATATTACCCAACCTAGTATATTTAAACATACAGATACGTTCCATCAAACTGAATGTGTATTGAAAGTAACCAATGCATCCATCTGTACAAATGACTCAAACACAATAAATGAAGCTGAGGATTTAAGAACATTAGGTAACTCTAAAAAAAACAACTATAGAGAATAAAGAACTACGGGTCCTGTTGTTAAATGCTAGAAGTCTCCCAAACAAAATGGATGAATTAGAGCATATCCTAAATACAATGGAAATTGATGTTTGTGGAGTAACCGAGACCTGGTTCTCCAATAATGAATGGCGTACAACTATACATGGTTATAACACATTTCTTAAAAATAGGAAGGGCAAAAAAGGAGGGGGGGTAGCATTGTTTGTTTCTGAACATCTTAAAGGACACCAATTCTACCCATACCAGTCTGATACAGAAACAATATGGATAAAATTATTACTAAATGATAATACCATAACAATTGGACTGGCATATCACCCCCTAATTTGGAACAGACTGAAAATCAGCTCTTTTTAGAAGAAATAGAAAATATAGAGGTCAAAGATGATTTTTTTTCTGATGGGGACTTTAACTTCCCCAATATAAACTGGTTAAATTATGAAACCAGTGGAGTAATTGAGAAAAGCTTTATAGAAATTACCCTATCACATGACCTAGAACAATTGGTTAAATTGCCAACAAGAAATAATATATTAGATTTGATATTAACTAATATCAAGAGCCTCAGTTCTGTACCCAAAATACTCCCCACCCCGGGACAGTGACCATAATATGGTTCTACTCAAATTAATTAAAACAATAAGAATAATTAATGGAAAATCTAAATTCAGAAATTTTGCTAAAGCAGATTATGCAAAACTTAAAAATTATCTGAGTAAATGGAACTGGAAAGAAGCCATGAGAGATTGCAGTCTCGAGGAAGCATGGGAGAACATCAAAAAAGAAATTGACTACTGTACTGACACTTGGGTACTATTAAGATCCAAATATAATAATAATAAACACAGGATTCCACCCTGGTAGAATAAAAAAAATAAGGTAATTAATAAACAAAAATAAGCAATCAAACATGGAGATTGACTGGAATTGATTTAAACTATTAGTGAAAAAAACAAAAAGCAAATCCATATGGCTAAACAAAAGTTAGAACTAAACCTGGTTAAAAAAAAAAAAACAGGGATAATAGAAAACAGTTCTACAATTATATAGGGACAATAAAAGGAGCACAAAATGGTATTGGTCCACTCACCTCAAATGGTGAAATATGGGATGATGAGACTGATATGGCTGAAATACTAATTACATATTTTTCAAATGTCCTTAAAACGGATAGTAGAGTAGGATTGGACACATTGAATACATGTGGCCCCTTGATTACCTTCACTGAACAACAAGTGCAGGATGCCATCGGTCAGCTTAAAATTGGATCTTCCCCTGGACCAGATGGTGTAAGTCCATTCTTTATTAACAAGGTGAGCAATGAGCTCTTGGGCCCACTAACAGCCTTATTTAATATTTCTATCAATGAAGGCAAAACTTTGGAAGTGTGGGGGAAAGCTAATATAACTCCAATTTTTAAAGGGGGAAATAAACAGAATGTATGCAGCTACAGACCGATCAGTCTTACATCAATCATCTGTAAATTACTTGAGCGACTAATACAAAATAAGATTCTTGAACATATTAATAACATTAATAGTCTTGATATAGCACAACACAAATTTACAGCAGGGCAGTCATTCTTAACCAATTTGAATAATTTTTGTAATCCAGACAGTGAGGCTTTAGAACAAGGATTGCCAACTGATGTGGTTTTCCTAGATTATGCAAAAGCATTTGACACCGTCTCTCATAGAGTGTTAATTGAACAACTTCTCAAAACTGATCTAGATAGTAAAATAATAAAGTGGATAGATTCATGGTTAAAGGCCAGACAGCAGAGAGTGGTTATTAGAGGGCATGAATCTGAATGGACGCACGTGACTAGTGGGGTGCCCCAGAGCTCCGTACTGGGTCCTCTGTTATTTAATATACTTATTTCATCCATGCAAACCAGTAGTGGTATCTGGATTAGTAAATACGCAGACGACTGCAAAGTCGGATGCATTGTAAATAATGCTAGTCAATTAAAAACCTGCAAATTAATTTAAATAATTTATGTAATTGGACTAACACTAACAAAATGAGTTTCAATGAAAAAAAATGTAAGGTAATGCACATGGGTAAGAAAAACATCAAGGCGCATTACGTGATGAATGGTATTCAACTAGCAACAACCACAGAGGAAAAAGACCTGGGTGTTATAGTCACAAACAACCTCAAATTTGATACCCACATAAATAGCATTGTTAAAAAATGCTATAGTATCTTTGGTTGTATCCAGAGGCACATAAGAAGCAGACATACTGATGTATTATTACTGCTGTATACTAGCCTGATCTGACCCCATTTGGAGTATTGTGCCCCTTTCTGTACTCCTACAACTGTGGGGACCAAAAAAATGGTTGAAAGAGTCCAAAGCAGAGTCACCAAAAAAATCAGTAGTGTGAACAAAGACTACAGTGAGAGACTAAGAATCCTTAATTTGTATTCCTTAGAATATAGGGCATTAAGTGGGGACCTAATTTTTGTATTTAAGGCATTTCAAAATAACTCATTACTAGCTACTGTTTGTCTTGAAAAACAAACAACATACAATATCACCAGATCCCATAATTTACAACTCAAGACTATTACAAGAACAACGAGGAGGAAAATATTTTTTTACATAGATTTCCTCTGATGTGGAATGCGCTACCAAGATATGTAGTGATGAGCAGGACATTGGAACAGTTCAAAACAAACGTGGATAACTATATGGATAAAAATAAATTTAACTTCCATCACTGATCAGTGATGGTGGGCTCGTAATGGGCCTTTGGCCTCTAGAACCTGTACAATTATATGAATTTATGACAGTGAGAGGCAAAGAATTGCGAGACTGTCGGGATGATCAAATCCTAGGTCTCACAGGAAAATTTGGTTGCGCAACCAGACAGACGAGACAGGAAAGGAAAGAACAGAACAGATCCCTGCATTCAAACTCTCCATAACAACTGTGACAGGGTCCTATTCAACCCTGTCACACAACCCCACTGGGAAAGCATTTGTAACCTGTAATATTTAGGAAGACCTCACGTTGTTTGATATTGATATGCAATATTTTTATTACTGAGGATATATGCATGAAATAGTACATTGTCCTTTAGACTTTATTAACTCCTGCAACTTAACTGAAGTCATAGCTTCAGCCATTACAGTGCTTTCCATGGCAAATAATTATGTCACAAGCAAAGGGTTTGTTAGACAAGTTGCAGATGCAGCTGACATCTATGGGAGTAATTTCTTTTTGCATGCACACTGAGTTATTTATTTGAAATTTGTTTCATACAGAGAGTGGGATTGTACCATGAAATATAGCACATGGAAGATGAAAAAGACCTATGGACCATTGGGTTAGTCTCCTGCCATTCAGGTAGTTGCATTTATGTAAAGTTAATTACAGTAAATGGTTTAAATCCACTTCTGCACAGTCCCTTTTTAGGGGTCCCAGAAATGTTTTTTGGGGAGTTGCATTTGCCAGTTGTACAACTGGCTCTTGGGGTCAGAAGCAAGAAAATAGTGTGTTATGAATGTCGATCTCGGGCATCGGCACACTGCTCCGCATGCACAAATATTGTGAATTTATACTTTAAAATCTGAGTTTAAATTGAAGTACCTTCTCTGTGGGCAGCATCTTTTCCACGTGAGGCAGCAATTCAGAGATGTGACTTCTGGGTCCATGTCATAATAGTGATTGCAAAACAGCGATCACTATTATGGCAAGTGTATATCACCGAAAAGCAAATCAGCGATATACACTTCCAGGCAACCCAATCTGGAACATTAAAAAGTGTTTATGTGGGGGGGGGGCACAATCCAGATTTTGAAAAAAAATTAAGTCCCGCAGCTGCAGGCAGTAGCAACATTTCTACGTTCCCGGTCCCCAGCCCTAATCCCAGTACCTGCTGCACCACAGCTAGCCACCCACACCACCACACCACATGGCTAGCTCGGAGGCAGCAGGCACACCAGTCCCCTAAAACTCATTCCCTGTCCCTCCCCTTCCCCTCGCTATTTCCCCCTTCCAGTCGCCCTTCCCTACAGTCACTTGCCCATACAGGGTAGTCCAGAATGATAGTGCTGAAAATAAGTCGCTATTTTTGTAGTCGCTCATTTTTGGTCACTATCATCATTGGATACCATGACTTCCCTTACAATGTGGGACAGTTTAGAGGTAATGCTTGACATTTTTCTCTAACAAATGCTGTTGCTTTAAGGAGAGGGTGGGGATGAGACAGAGCTTTGTCTGCCTCCTGTGTTCTTCTGCCATTCTTCCTGCCCTCCAGGTTGCTGTTCACCCCAACATGTTAAACCACAACATCCAGCATGCATTTCCTTGTACTGCAGTCTCTGAGTCTATTAGGAATTAAAATTCATTCTGTAGTTCCGTTTGTGCTGTGCCATGGTGTCTGAGAACTATGAGTATGAGTTGGTACCATGCTGTCTGTGCAGTCACACTGTTTCTGGGGGCTGGGTCACTGGCAGCAGCAGCCTGACAAGTGGAGGTCAATTCTCCTCTTCCCCATTCATTCTTGTAAGAGTGCTGTCCTTGTATGGGAGCCATGGTGGCGCTGATCCCCATGATCAACATGTTGCAGGATGTGTTCAACATGGTAGGGACAGATATCATCCTGCAGCCTCAGATCTTTTTGGGGACCCAGGTAGGCTGAAACTGCTGCACTCAGGGTTATATTGTAAAGGGAAGAGAGGGTTAGAGGGGATTTCTGTTTCTGTTGTCGCAGTTAGCACTGGGAAAGTGAGGATTTGGGTGAGAAGATCTCTGATGTTTGAGAGTTGTATTTGTCAACTGCACAACTGGCTTTTGGGTCAGGAGCAAGAAAATAGTGTGGCGGGGTGGGAGAGAGGAAGGAAGCGCACTGCAGTGAGAGGAGAGGACATGGAGAGATGTACTTAAACTCCACAGCATGTAAGGAGACAGCTGTGGTGCATTCAGTATCCGGTCATGTGCTACCAAAGCCCCCTTCTCTATGTATTAGCACTACATCAGCTTAGCTATCGATATGCAGATGTAAAAATAAGCCACATTCCATCCGAGAGAGGAATCCACATTTTGAAAGAGCCATCAGTTTTCCAATCTCAGATGAGGTAAAGAATCACATTTACACAACACAGATCTTTGCTGGCATATTCTTGAATTTTTGAGTGTGCATAGCAAGTATGATGTCCAATAGTAGTCAATCCTGCACATTATTGTCGATGATAAAAATCAAGGATTTCACATATCCTGATCACCTGAATCCCGCCTTCTAGTGTGGACATTTCATGGGTGGCCTCACGTAACACATGCTATGGTGTTTTCCACTCAGGTCCTACTTAATTCATTCGTTGCCAGGATGAATCTTGTTAAGTTGATAATATTAACCATTTCATATTACATTACATTGGGACCACCTGGGTTTGATGCCCTCCACTTCATGGGCTAAGCACATTGGGATTGTAGGCTAGGCGACTCATTCAGGAGAGCTGCCTGCATGGTGGCCGAGGAGACCTTGACATGAAATGGACGGTATGCCAATGTACCACATGTGGAAAAAAGCAAACAGAGCTCGGTACATCAACCTACAATACTACTGCAGCTAAAAACAAATCTCATGGAAGCAAAAAAGTGCTCATTAGGCAGGTCTGGCACTAAGCTGCACAAAAAAAAAAAAGCAAGCACAAATGACAACCAAAGTGTCAGTAAGCACTGGTGAATTTATTAGCCATGACAAAAAAAAAAATCACCATATCACTTGAGATCTGATAGGTATCCTTCCTCAAGGGGGGGGTGGTAGGGGATGCCAGGCATTTAACATATTTATGCATGACATTTAAGGGTATGATCACGTTAAGCTCCAGACATAGCAACATAGAATTTGATGGCAGATAAGGACTGCTTGGCCCACCTAGTCTGCTCATTTTACCTACCTACTGTAACATCGCTGACTCTACTTGATCTCTGGCTTTACCCCCTTTCCTTACCACAAAGGTTTCCTTGTGTCTGTCACATGCATTCTTGAACCCCATTAACATTTTTGTCCCCTCACACCTTCACTTGGAGGCTGTTCCAGGCATCCACCACTCTTTCTGTGAGGAAATATATCCTCAAATTTCCCGAGTCCCCCCCCAGCTTCATAGCATGTTCCTTTGTTCTTTAGCATCTTTTTTTCTGAAAAATGCTTCCCTCTTGAACCTTATTTATACCCATGAGGTATTTGAAAGTCTCTGTCATATTCCCCTCTCCCTTCTTTCCTCCAGTGTGTACATATTGAGGTCCTTTAGTCTTTCCTCATTGGGCTTTTGATGTAGACCCTGCATCATTTTAGTTGTCCTCCTCTAGACTGCCTCTACTTTGTATATATCCTTCTAACCCCAGTAATACTCAGGTATTCCTAACTTTCTGCAGTGTTCCTTTAAGCCAGAACTGCCCGGAGAGGATAGAACACATGCAAATGATGTAACTCTTTGTACTTGACAACTATTCAAATGCTGTCTTGAACTAACTGCCTTAGTTCTAAACCCCTTAGATTTCACTCTCCACCTGTAAAGTCTAGTTGCTCCGAGTCTGGCTCTTCAACTTGTTCCTATAATGTGAAGAAACTTATAATTTCATATAAGTATATTTTTCTTTCATTTGCTGCCTTGTACGCATTGTTAATTTTAGCTAAACCTTGGCTTTAGTGTTAAATTTTGTGTTTTTATCAGTTCCTCCTGGTTCGGTATAACCGATGGGGAACCGGCTTAAATTTATTAGTTCGGGTGTTTTCTGACTAAAACCCCTGTTAGTTTAATTTTATTTTAAATATTTTATTTTAGTAACTGCTTTATCGGTTACTGAACCGATAGTCTTGGTTCATTTTCTACATCGGTTCTGGTTCCTAATGGTTCCTTATCAGTTCCGGAACTGACCGCAATCGTTAACTTTTGTTAAAACTTTAAAATTATTTAGCAGTTAACATTTTTATCGGTTACTGATAAAATGTCAGAGAAACTAAAAAAGAAAACCGGTGAACCTGGTTTTAAACATTGTTCTGACTGTGTGGAAGTGTTTGCCAAGGCAAACATAGTTTATTTTATTTATTTATTTATTTGCTTTTGTTAACCGGGTAAGTCACACTAGACAGCCAAGTGCCTATTTTCAGGTGCGACCCGGGAGAGTTACAAGCTTGGATAAACAGGTACAGTGACAAATTGGTATTATATACAAAAGAGCATAACATGACATATAGAGAAATAAACGTTAAAAGGCAACCAGTAAAAAGATGCGTGGCTTGCCTGGGCTATGATCACCTTAAGGAAGATTGTGATATCTGTAAAACCTTCCCAGAGAAAACTGTAGAGAAACACATGGAACAGCTTAAGAAAAAACTTCCTCCACCTAGGGTCCCAGCAAAAGTAATAAAATTAGCATTTTAAGCCCTCCCCTCCCTCCCTCCTGCTGCTCCATAGAGAGCTATGGTGTTTGAAACATCACAAAACTGGGTGGAATACCCAGGTAAACTTGCGTCCACTTGATCGGGACACAGACACTGCTTCTGTATTCACCGAAAAGTTTCAGCAGCATTTTAAAACATGAGGATTTATTATTAAATGTTCCCGAAAGCAGCCCCAGACTCCCGCCACCGCTAGCAAATGTATGTGGGATGGGAGGGGGCTGCAGAATTAAATTTGCAGGTCACCTTTAAAACTGAAGGTGGACAAAGCAATGGGACCTGATGGGATTCACCCAAGAATTCTAAAAGAATTAAGGGTAGAACTAGTGATACCACTGACTACCCTCTTTAACAAATCATGGGAGGATGAGGTGGTACCTGAGGACTAGAGGAGGGTGGATGTGATTCCACTTCACGAAAGTGGGAGCAAGGCAGAGGCAGGAAACTACAGACCTGTTAGTTTGATCTCAGTGGTAGGGAAAATTATGGAATCACTTCTGAAGGAAAGAATTGTTGAATACCTAAAGGCCAGCAGGGCACAGAACCCAAGGCAGCATGGATTCACAGCGGGAAGGTCATGTCAGACAAATGTAATAGATTTCTTTGACTGGGTGACCAAAGTAGTAGACCAGGGAGAGGCTGGGGACATGGCCTACCTAGACTTTAGCAAGGCATTTGACACAGTTCCACACAAAAGGTTAATATACAAGTTAGCCAGCCTTGGAGTGGGTCCCAAGGTGGTAACCTGGGTAAAAATTTGGCTGGACAACAGCATGCAGAGGGTAATAGTAAACAGAGTCCACTCTGAAAAAAAGGGGGATTACTAGCGGAGTACCACTGGGTTCAGTACTGGGACCGGTCCTCTTTAATGTCTTTATACGTGACATTGAAGAGGGACTGGAAGGCAAAGTACGTCTCTTTGTAGATGACACAAAGATCTGCAGTTGGGTCGATACAGAAGGTGAGGTGGAAAGGATGCGAAGGGACTTGGCAAGGTTGGAGGAATGGTCAAATATATGGCAGCTTAGACTCAACGCAAAGAAGTGCAAAGTAATGCACCTGGGAAACAAAAACCTAGGGGAAGAATACACAATGGGGGGGTGAGATACTAACAACAACAAAAATGGAAAGGGACCTGGGGTAGTCATATCAGATGACCTAAACGTGGGCAAGCAATGTGAGAAGGAAGGAAGGAGGGCTGGTGGGATACTGGGATGCATAGGGAGATGCATCACCAGTAGAAAACAGGAAGTTGTTATCCCTCTGTACAGACAGTTGGTGAGACCCCATCTGGAGTACTGTGTACAGTTCTGGAGACCACATTTCTGCATGGACATAGACAGGATGGAGGCTGTCCAGAGGAGGTCAACTAAAATGGTGCAAGGTCTGCACCAGAAGACATACAAAGAGAGAATAAAGGAGCTTAATATGTATACCCTCGAGGAAAGGAGGGAGAGGGGGGACATGATAGAAACTTTCAAGTACCTCAAGGGAATCAGCAAAGTCCAAAAGGGTAGCATCTTTCAGAAAAAGAGATGTGCAAGAACAAGGCGGCACAATTTGAAGATGGAGGGGGGATGGCTCAGAGGTAATGTGAGGAAGTATTTTTTCAAGGTGAGGGTAGTGGATACATGGAACAGCCTTCCTGAGGAGGTAGTGGAGTCAAAAATGGGGGGAATTCAAGAATGCATGGGACAGACATAAGGCAATTCTAGTGGGGCTGGGAGGAGGACGTAGGCTGTTGGTTAACTAGGATCTGCAGCTTATCCAATAGGTAGGGAAATGGGCAGATTAGGTGGGCTAAGCAGTCCTTATCTGCCATCAAATTCTATGTTTCTGTGGTCCTGCATTTTCATAGGGGGTGAAGCCCCCGGAACCCCTGCCCCCCCCCGTACTTTAGATTCTCAACTCCAGTTGGAGTTGATTCGGGGAGGGGGTGCAGGACCGGGAGACAGCGTGCCCCTGCCTCAGGCGCACCAACACAGTGACCTGTTGGCAAAGTGTCGATTTTGCTGACAGCGAGGTATGTCGCTGTGTTGATGTCGCAGTCGGGTCAGCATACCATCCAGTTGTAATCATCATTTAACAGGTCCTGCATGAAGCTAGGACCAGCAGACAACTGTGACGAGAAATGCTGCTCATTGTTTGCTATGCTGTACATCTGGGCATGGGAGACAGCGGGCATGCTGGAGAGGGGGCACCTTGAGCTCTATTACCCTGCTGAGGGACAAAGTGGCTTGGTGCTTGAAACATGGGATTAGAGGGTGGCTGCTGAAACTGCACTGACGAGAAAATGAAACGTTAAAAAAATTGAGCATTTTCCTCCACTTCCTGCTTCTGTAACCTCCCCTCCATTTCTCTATCCTCCCTGGCCCTCTCCCTTTCTAGCTCTAACAGTTTTCTGTGCTGCTGCTAGAGCAACTGCCTAGTTGGTTCCAAGACTGCTCCAATGATTTCAGCCATTCTGGTTGTTTTTATTTTTCTTCTTCAAATTGAACAGAGGCTCCTCTGGTTTATAGCACTTTTGTGGTCTTCCACTGGTGGATGCATTGCTCAATTTCCTGGGTGTTTCATCTATGGCTGATGCTGCAGATGATGCCTCCAAGACAACCTCATTGTCTACTGATGCGTCATCTCCTTGGTCAGCCTCTGCAAGAATAACATCATGCTAGTCAATAGTATCCATGCGATGAGACACAAAAAGCAGAGGAATCCTGCACCAACAATACTGAACTGCTCCCAGCTAGGTGAAAGATACACTACCCCAACCCCCCAACCAGTTCGGAACTAAGCACAGAGCATTTTTTTTACAATTGTTTAACCAGGAGAGAGACACACTAAGCTGAAAGCTTGTTTACAGGTGCGACCTGGGAGCACAGGGAAGTTAAATGCATTGACTATGGGCTGATGAAAAGCTAGGTGAAAGATGCTACCCCCCCACAAACCAGTTCAGAACTAAGCTCAGAGCATCCTTGCACATCACTGCAACCTTGATAATGCAGATAGGCAATGTGATGTCAACAGATGTTGCACAGGGAACAGACCTGATTCATCTGCACCAGTACCACTGCACTGCCTGTTGTCCCCCCTCAGTGTCATCAGCATCGTCATCAGATTCGATGGCAGTACTCTCCAGAACAAACAACAAACAGCGGTTCAGTGGTAGGCTTTGTGCCTAATATTTTATCCAGTTCATCGTAATACGGGCACACCACATGACCACCACCAGACCGACTATTGCAGTCACGAGTTTTGTGGTGCCGTACTTTCATGTGTTTAATTTTATCATGGCACTGCTTGGTGCTACGTTCAATCCCATTCTCAAAAATGATACTTGGATACCTTCTGGTATATTTTTGTGTTTCTGTCACCCATTCTTGGGACCAGAAATCAACTAGTAGTCTGGTGGCCTCATCACTCCATGTTGCACCACCGTCAGACATATTTGTCACAGTGATCCTTCTCCAAAAGACGCCCACAGCTTCTCAATCTGTGAAGTGTATTTATTTTCACCCTGACATCACCAGCAATAGTTCGACTGTGCCCATTTCGGGCTGTTTCCTCTCAAACAAACTGCATTCTGCAGTTTGGTAAGCAGACTAAGGAGAAGCTGCTCGATGTTCACCCTCCAAGCAAGGGGACTACTGTGCCCATTTCAGGCTGTTTCCTCTCAAAAAAACTGCATTCTGCAGTTTGGTAAGCAGACTAAGGAGAAGCTGCCTGACGCTCACCCTCCAAGCAAGGTATGGGTTGGAACTCTGAATTTTGGCATCTACCCTGGAGGAATCTCACTTGCCCCTGTTTGTCAGTGTTTCTCACATTATGTGCAGCAATCCAGAAGTCTTCTAGGAACTGCTGCCAAGAAATTAATGCTAGGACTGACCTCTGCTTGACATGTTCTTGATTTCTCACTTTCAGTAATGTTTAGTCTGATGTAGAGATTTCTCAGAGAGTTGATTAACGTTTTGAGAGAGGTTTTAAGGTAGTGTGACTTTGTTATCTGCCCTGAGCCGTGTGTGCCTTCTCTTAGAGCTGTAAGTCTGTTGGCTGCACCCTTGACCTCTGTGTCCAATTGAGACTGCTGCAGTGCCCCCCAAAAAATAAAACTTGCTTCAGAACCTCCCTGCCTGTTCTTTTTTGACTTTTCCATTAGCAGATTATATCCTTTAGCCACTAGAGGGCCCAGTTATAAGCACACTTACCCAATCCAACACAATACAGTTCCCGTCTCATTTCACTTACTGTGTGGTCAGTCTACCACTATTCATCAGTCTTTGCCCCCCTCCCTCTTCTACAGACTGATACTGATTTTTCCCATTTGCAGCTTATACTCTTCGCCCACTAGAGGTGTTCCCCCCCCCCAACTGTGCCAAAGCTGCTCTACATCTCCTTACTCTCTATTACTCCTGGACACTCTTCCTTTACTGCTCAGCTGCTATGGGTACCTACACTCCATTACTAAGTCTGCTCTCCTTCACCCTCTTGGTACAGACCTCACACCGACCAGAGCACCTTTCCTCCACACTAGGCACCTCATCCCCAGACTACCCCACAGTGACTCAGTCCTCCCCCACCCTCGACACACCTGTGACCCCCCAACACCCCCACCCTGCCAACACCCCCACTCCCTCCACCCTCCAAGGCCCGACCTGGACCCAGCTCTCCCCTGCCATTCCCACCCTTCGCACTTTATCTATCCCATGCATCCTAATTGTAAAGTCCTCAGCTGGGTGTCGACCCAAGGGTCTCCATCGCCACCGGCCACTAACCAGAATAATTACACTGCTATTATTATTATCTGGTAATGTACACCCAAACCCAGGACCTATTGCTTCCAGCCCTTCTAAACCCTGTACTGCAACTGGCCTCCGCTTTGCATCATTAAACATTTGCAGTCTCCTAAAGAAATCTACTGCCCTCCAGTGCTGGGTCGTTCAACATCAACCTGACATAATTGCACTGGTAGAAACATGGCTCTCCAGATCCACCCCTGACTCTGCTATCACCCTCCCTGGATATACCATCTACAGGGAAGACCGAGTAGGCAAACGCGGTGGTGGTTGCACACTACTCGTACGGGACTCCTTTATAGGTCAGGCACTCCCAGCTCCTAAACTTGATTATGGAGCCCAAGCCCTCACCTTAAAAATCACACCTGATCCCGCCCGAGGAGCTCTTACGTACCCCCGAGGGATCAAAACCAAGCGGTCCAGTCACTCATTGACTACCTCACATCTCTCCCTCACAAAGTGAAGCAAGTCATCCTAGGTGATCTCAATGTTAACTGGCTTGCCTCCACTGCCTCCCATATAAGGGATTCCTTTGCTGCCCTGGATATGTCCCAGTTAGTCACCCAGCCCGCCAGATTCAACCATTCTACTGACACCAGCACTCTCCTAGATGTTATATCTAACCACCCCAACAAAATCTGGGATGTTACTGTCCTCCCCGACTCTCTTAGCGATCACTCCGCAGTCCTCTGTCTCTGGTCATCCTCCACTCTGGAGCCAGTGTCCCAGGCCACTCTATGCCGCTGTTTACGCCCTGGCAGCCTCAGAAAATTAAAACAATACCTAGCCCAGCTAGACTGGTCCCCTATCCAGCGCACCCCTGACATTGACTCAGCTCTTGACCACTTCACTAATACCTTCTGTAAGGCTTGTGACCTTTTTGCCCCCCTCACCAGGATCTGCTCCAAAAAATGCAATGCCCCATGGATCACCCCACCCCTCCTCCAGAGACTCAAAAACAGATAATCTCTGGCACATTGCTGTAGAATCTGGAAAGGCGTCTGATAGACAGGCCTACAACGCAGAACGCAATAAGTGCACTTGGGCCATTAGGCAGACCAAGGCAGAGCACTACCAGACCACCCTCGCTTCCACTTGGGGTTCATCCCGGACCTTCTGGGATAATATGAAAAAGCTAAATGGGAAGTCCCGCTCCCCCCACCCATCTCAGCTCTCCATCAATGGCACCCCCACCACAGATCCACTCCTTATAGCTGATTGCCTTAACACTGCCTTCTCTGACCTAAGCTCAGTCCTCCCCAGCAGCTTCTTTGACTCAATCCCCACCTCTCTCCCTCTGGTCCTGCATCGCCCACCATTCTACCTGTGCATCCTATCTCCCCAAGAAGCCAGGCCACACCTGCTAGAAGCCTTAGGCAGCAATAACCCCAGCAGTGATCCCCTCGACTCCAGGATCCTCCGTATGGTCTTGGACGAAGTCCTAGTCCCCCTGACTGACCTTCTAAACCGGTCTCTATGCCTGGGTCAGTTCCCAAGTGCTTGGAAAACTGCTGAAATCACACCCATACATAAGAGTGGGGACCGGTCCACCCTCAACAATTACCGGCCGACCTCCATCCTCCCCCAACTCTCTAAAGCCTTTGAAAAAGTGGTGTTGATCCAGCTAACCAAGTATGACATTATGTGCCCAGAACAGCACGGTTTCCACCCAGGACACAGTACAACCACGGCTCTCCTGGAATTCTCCCAACACCTGCATGCTGCTCTCGACTCTGGCAGCCTTGCAGGAGCAGTGTTCATTGACTTCTCCAAGGCTTCTGACACTGTCTGTCATCCCCTTCTACTCGACTCTCTCCACCAACTTGGCTTCTCTAGCGGTCCCATTTCCTGGTTCTCTAGCTACCTCTCTGCTAGATCACAGCGTGTCAAAATCAGCGGCTCCCTCTCCAGCACTCTTCCCGTTCGCTCCGGGGTCCCTCAGGGCTCCATCCTGGGTCCAATACATTTTAGTCTCTACCTGAACACCCTCCCCAGCTCATGTACCAGTAAAATGCTCCTCTACGCCGATGATACAGTCCTCGTTGCCTCACATCCCAATCCCACCTCCCTCCAATTATCCCTCCAGCAAGCTTACAGCCAAGCGAAGGTGATTAAGCACCAGACTGGTCATTAACCTGAGAAAACCAAATCGATGCTCTTCTCCCACCACCAAAATAAAACTAAAACTACCCCCTCCTTGATTATCCCCAGCACTCTACCCGCTAGAACAAATGACCATGCACAAGTACCTAGGCATCACGTTAAGAATGCCCTCTCCTTTCCATCCACTTATGCCCTGTCAGCCGCCATTAACTCTCGGATTGGCCTGCTATACGGCACAGGGACTGCCTGCCTCAGGTTGCCCTCAGGCTGGCCATCACCTCCTCCGTCTTGTCCCTCATGGACTATGGCTTGTCCATCTATGCCGCAGCTGACAACACTGCCCTCTCCAAAATCCAACTCTCCATCAATAAGGCCTGTAGGCTTCTGACCAGTGCCCCCAGCTGAACTCACACCTGCCTTCTCTATACTACCAGCAATCTACTCAACTTTGAGGAGCGACTGCTCTACCAGACCTGCCTTCTCGCTAAGAAACAACTGCTAGGACTCTCCCCTCTGGGGGTCTCCACCTCCCTACAGCAGTCATCATCATCTGTCACCACCCGTAGCTCTGTTAAGGCCACTTTCAAGGTGCCCAGAACCAAGACCTCTCTTGCCCAGAGATCCTTCCTCTACCGAGCCCCCACCTGGTTCAACTCCCTCCCTAGCTGCATCTCCAACTTGCCAAAAATTGGCTCCTTCAAAACAGCCCTTCAGAACCATATCTTTAATACCAGCTGTTGTAGGTGCTACTAACCCTCTGTTGTAACCTGTGGTACCCGCTCGCCTTGCCCCCTGGCTCGACAATGTCCACTGGACAGCCTCTCCCTCCCCCAGACCCACTCCTTCCCTACTAGGTCCAAGCAGGGATGTAACCTGCTGTCTTCTCTGAAGACCTACTATATCCATGAGTGTGACTCACAATTTTGTAACATTATGTAACCTAAGTAACATACAAACTACTACATTATGTAACCTAAGTGTATCTATGTTAAATGAGGACACAGCATGAGATTAGAGGGAGGCCGATTAAGGGGGAATGTGAGGAAATTCTTTTTCACAGAAAGGGTGGTAGATGCATGGAATGGCTTACCACAAGAAGTGGTGGCTATGAATACAGTGCAGGGCTTCAAACAGGCATGGGATAGGCATAAGGGAGCAATACAAATGACTATGAATAGATAGGTCACTGACAGAGCAAAGGCCGATGGCACATTTATAAGGTAGAAAAGGAAACGGGCAGACTGGATGGGCCTTGCGGTCCTTATCTGCTGTCAACTTCTATGTTTCTATGTTCCTTTTATTGCACCTGTAATGTTATCCTCTGTTTTAATCTGCACTGTAATAACTGTCTTGATGTCTGCCCCCCACGACAAGGTGCCTTTGTAAATGAGTCTCTGACTCAAAGGTTGTAAACCCAATTTGTGATGAATAAATGAATATTTATTTATTTTTATTTAGTTTTTGTTAACCGGGTAGGTGCACTAGCCATAAAATGACTATTTTCAGGCACGACCCAGGAGAGTACAACAAAAGGAGAACAGTTGAACAACAGCAATATGGGTACAATAATACAAATAGAGGAACAGTACAGCAAATAAGATCACTCACAAAACTCACTGAAAAGTATGGCTGCCAATAGCAACAACTAGCTTCCTCATATCGCAGTCCATCTGCTGCTCTGTGCATGCTCAAGACACTGCTTTGCAGTATAGGATTGCCACGCAATGCATCAGTGGATACTGGAGGATTCCAGAACTCGGAGCTACACAGTCGCTTGTCCACACTAGTAACTGTAATGTTACAGGAATGAAACAGTTACCGTAACCATTGCTGAAACCACTTCCTAAGCAGTTTCAGTAACATTTCTCAAAATGCATTCTGTAACGTTACAAGTGCGGACGCAAGGCAAGGCAAATTTTATTTAAGAGACGCCCCTCCCAGAAAGAGACGCCCATCCCAGAGGCTCAGGGTGCCGAACATGTTAAAAATGCATACTACACATCATAATAAATACATAACAACATACAATCAAACATAAACACACATTTCAACAATTAAACAAAATTTTATATAGATATTAACCTAAGCAGCAACAACTACTACTTAAAAAGCCTAAGGCTAACCTAAACACAAGGTTCTGAAAATAGGCAAGGACTACAAAACACAGTCTGGGAAGGCTTGATTATACAGGAAGGCCTTGAGGTGGGCTTTAAATACATCCACAGAAGGGGCCTCCCTAACAGCTGGAGAAAGCAAATTCCGCAGGATGGCGGGTGGTGACACTAAATGCTCTGTCACCAGCTGTTTTTAACCTCATCCTGGTAATCGCAAGAAAGCCCCTAAAGGAGGAGCGGAGGGAGCGGACTGAGACAGCAGGTATGAGGAGATCCTTCAGGTAACCAAGACCCAGGCTGTGTAGGGCCTTAAAGGTGAGTAAGCCCACCTTAAAGAGGACCCTCTACCTAACTGGCAGCCAGTGCAGTTGACACAGCACTGGAGTAATATGACAATACTTAGGCTGTTTGTCAACAGCCTTACCGCCGCATTCTGCACCAGCTGCAGTTGGTGCAGGGTACCCCCAGAGCCCCCGAGATAGAGTGCATTACAGTAGTCCAGCCTGGACGTCACAAAGGCATGTACCAAGGTAGGGAGGTCCTGCGGCGGAACTAGGGTCTTTATCCTGTCGATATTCCTAAGATGATAAAAACTAGTACGGACAACAGATGTCACCTGAAACTCAAGTGTCAATCCGCTGTCAAGAATAATGCCCAGATCCCGCAACCTAGAGGAGGCCTTCAATGGTACTGAGCCAAGAAAAAGCCCTGTCTCTGCACCAGAGGCCAACCTATCACGCCCTCTGTTCGAGACCACCACCAGTACCTCCGTCTTATCGGGGTTCAGTCGCAACCAGCTGGAGGCCATCCAGTCATTGATCTCAGCGAGGCAGCTATTAAGCACTTCCACTGTGCAAGATGTTCTAGGGGCAAAGGAAAGATACAGCTGGGTATCATCAATATAACAATGAAAATCCAGACTGTACTTCCTAATGAGCTCTCCCAGGGGCAGCATATACCCGGCAAACAACATCAGCGACAAGACCGACCCCTGGGGAACTCCGCATGACAGGTGGCCAGGGGAGGAGGAGAAATTCCCTATCACTACCCTCTGCCTCCTGTTAGATAGAAAATACTCAAACCAGCAGATGACAATGCCATCAAGTCCACAAAATTCCCTTAGGCGGTCAAGTAACACTCTGTGGTCCACCATTTCAAATGCTGAAGAGAGGTCGAGGAGAACAAGAATTGTCCCTTCCCCTCAATCTCTAGAGCTAAGGAGGTCATTATGCACCCATGCTATGCCTCACGTGAAACCCAGACTGGAGCAGCTCATACAGATCATGGGCCACAAGATGATCCTCAAGCTGAAGCGCCACGACTTTCTCCACAATCTCACCCAAAAATGGAAGATTGGAGATGGGACGGTAATTTGCCTTGATCTCAGGGTCCAGCGATGTTTTTTTCAGACGGGGTCTCACCAATGTCTCCTTCAAGACATCACGGAAGCCCTCCTCTGACAGGGAGCACCAGACAATCAAGGCAAACACTGGGCCAGCGGAGTCAACACATCTCATTAAGAAACGAGTTGGCACCAGGTCCAGTTTGCAAAAGGTGTGTCGAAGCTTGGATGCAATCTCAATGACCTCAGCCACCTCCACCAGTTTAAACTCACCCCAACCAGGCAGAGTGCTCTCCGGTCACCCATGGAGACCACTGTCGGCCAAACTCTGATCCACTGGCGAAACCCCCTGCCTGATGGCAGACACCCTGTCTGAGAAGAATCGAGCAAACTCCTCGCACAATGTGTTAGAAAAAGCTACCTTCAGCTGTAGACAGGAAGGATGGAGAAGCCTGTCCACAGTCTGAAAGACCATAGTTGGTCGGTTCCTCCCAGCAGCAATCTCCCTGGACAGAAATTCTGCCTTCTTATGGTTGATTGCCCCCTGGTATGCACCGTAGTGTGCACATAGGGCCAGTTTGTCCACCTCCAGACCAGACTTCCGCCAGCAGCGCTCTAATCTCTGACCCAAGGTCTTCATCCTCTAGAGCTCACCATCATACCAAGGGGACCTCAAGTGACAAGACCTGGGTCGTACACGGACTGGTGCGAGGGAGTCGAGCGCACCAGCAAGCACCTTATTATAGGCATCCACTGCCACGCACACACACACACCCAACGCATGCACTGTCCACACTAGACCATTACCACAAAGTTTGAGTCACCAGTAACAGTTTAAGCAAGCAGTGTGGACAGGGCCTTATTTTTAATGTATTGAGATTTGCTAACCATTTTTTTTTTCATTTTCTGTTTTTTTTTTAAATCTTCTACAGATTTGAAAACTTTTTATGAATGGAATTTATTGACATGCTGGAGTAGATGCACCTATAAATTTCATCTCTGATAATATGTTTACATTATTTAAGAGCTTTACTATTAAAGATTTATAGTTAAGTTAACCAATAAAAAGTATTGCATATTTCTTCAGGAACCATATCTGCGAGGTGTTTGTTTGTTTGATCCCGTTTTTCATAGTATTTAGTACACACTTGGCATGTTTTGATAACATTTTGTTATATATATAGTCTGTATTTACTGAATCATTGTGCTTTAACATTGTTGAATAACAGAGGCTGCATTGCTGTATGGAGCTTAAAATGACTATACCTTGAAATGGCTTGCATAAATACGTTAAATGTCTAGCAGCCCCTACCCCCTTGAGGAAGGATACCTATCAGATCTGAAGCAATGCAATGTTTTTTGTTGTGACTAATACATTCACCAGCGCTCACTGACACTTTGGATGCCATTTGTACTTGCTTTCTTTTTTTGTGCAGTTTAGTGCCTGACTAGCCTGCTGGTCACTTTTTTTACTTCCTACCAGATGAGGGAGACTGCTTCTAAGAACCTCCTGCTTCTCCCTGGAGATCCATGCCTGCCCATGGCAACCCTGCCAGAGTCCCAGTGACACCGCCAGTCCTTACTGTTTGAGGCTCTCCCCCCTCTCTACGATGGGAATGGTTCCCTTCTCCTACTCCATTTTCTCTTTCACACACACTTGACATTCCATGTCATTCCTCTAACGGGTGAACCGACAGGAAGTCCTGAGCCTGGAGCCCCAAGCCCTTTTAGCAGGTGTCCCCACTTCCTGTGTTGAAAAAGCAGAACTGGCATGGAACCAGCCTTAAGGTGGCACACCAACATAAGGCAGTTTCTTTAGGGTACTAGCAGACTCTGCACCTCTACTTTCACGGCAATGGGTATTCCATGAGTTTGAGGGCCGGTAAGCAAAAGACGTTTGACCAACAGCTCTATAACACTTTGGCCCCCATATTCAGAAGGTTTGTGCAGTGCTAACATGAATAGTGGCATGCTAACCAGACATAGCATGTGCAAACAGGGCAGAGGCAATATTCAAAAGGCCTCTTAGCATGGCACACAGTGGATAACGTGATCACGTTAAATGCACCACTGCACTCACGCAAATGAGGGAAACCTCTTGCATATAGGACACAGCACTATATTTAGAGAATCTTGAAAGTGCTAAATGGCTGCTGAGGCACTGCTATTAAATGCTTCCCAAATCCTACTCTTATCAACATGTACACTGGTACCTGACCTCCCCACCCCCACCTCTCTGGCAGCACTGGTGCCAGGCAACTGTAAGACACCTACCCACCTCCTGCCCTGATCCCAATTGAAATACATGAATTCTTCCTGGCAGTCCAGTGGTACCACACTCATACCTTGTGTATGTTACCATCTCACCCATTTGCAACTAAATTTGTATAGAACCTTATTATCATTTTTTGTAGACTTACTGCTCTGTATTTTGAGTAATTGTTGTTTGCATCTGCTGTCTTATCTGTATTGCACCTTTTGATATTTGTACTTGTCCATCCAGGACCGCCTCGTAAGTGAGTTGTCTCAATGGTGTTTTCCTGGTAAAATAAAACTGAATTGAATACCCCATTCCTGTTGAAATACATAACTGCTCTCTTACAAACTAGTGCAGGAGTCAACCTTAGCACTGTCTCACTTGTCCAGGATACCATGCAAATTGCCCAGGACTAGTGCAACTAGCCCTCTACTTGCCTGTCTTGATTACTGCAGATCCTCCATGGCTGTCGAAGATCAGAGAGTGTGTTGCACCATTGTTATCCATAATCTAGTATTCTACCCACAATCCTGCTACAGCATTGATATCACAGTATAGTCTGTCTGCACAGTGAGTGCTGAATCAGGTAACAAAAAAGTGTGCAAGCTATGCCTAAATCTGCTAGTCACGGCAGTAAATGTGTGGATGCAGAACATAGCAGGTGTGTGCCCATTTTTAATCTGTCATGTTACGTTTAAAGCTTTGTCACAGTCTAACTAGATTGTCTCATTCTTTTTACAACACTCAGTGCAGACAGATTGTGATATCAGCATAGTGGGACTATGGGAAGACCAATGGATTACAGGTAAAATGTAAACTGTATGACACTACCACATCCTAACATTAATACAGGCAGTGCATGCTGTACAGGGTGTGCTACCAGTATGAATCTGACTTCCATACAGCCATGCGCTACATTTTGCATGGCGCTGTTTAGTGCGGTGCAAACGGTGATGGCTGAATATGGGGGCCTAAGGCTTCTGGATGTACCTGACTTTGTGAGCTCTGTCTGAGGTATACAGTAGGTGAAGTCTTACACGTGAGGATAAGAGGTCTGAGTAATAGCTGGGAAACTTACCAAGCCTGATCCAAAACTTCAACCACTAGCCCTTTGTAATACAATAATTGGGAACCTTCTAACCCCAGGAATCACTCATTATGATTAAACTTAATGCAGTCAGCCTCCTGTGTTTAACTGCCCAGAGAGATGGAATTTTATGCAAATTATGGAACTATCAGTTGGCTCGTGCCTCTTTCAAACTGCTCCCCTAGCAACTGCTGCACTCTGAGTGCTTCAGATTCTTTACTCAGCCTGCCTAGTAAGGACGTCCCGGAGAGCTCTCCTTGAACTGTCTCTGACTAAAGTTTATCTGTGATAAGTACTCATTTTCAGTTTAATTTTAAATTGCTGCCTTAGAATCATTGTTTAGTATACTAAATTAGTGTTTTAGTAGTTTTTTATTTATATTCGCGGTTCCCTCACGGTTCCTTGGAACCAAGGGTTCTGCGTCTATTTTAAAGGTTTTTACCTCAATTTATTATTATTTAGAGATACTTAATGGCCAGTTCCTTGAACCGCTTTGGTTTTGTCTAAATTTAGTAATTTTCTCAGTTCCTTTTTCTTCAGGAATTGAATAGTGCTCAGTTTCAAGAACCGCTAGCGGTAGTTATTTTAAAGTAATCTCTGGTTCTGAGTTACTTTAAATAACAGTTTTTGGGGGGTTGAAGTAATCTTTTTTGCCTAGCTTAAATGTCAGAGGTCCATTTGGATAAACCTAAAAAACGCACAGGACCCACAGGTTTTAAATGTTGTGAGTCTTGTGGGCAACTTATAGCAAAAGCAGATAGACATTCTCTCTGTATTTCTTGTTTGGGTATAAGTCACATATTTGCCAACTGTGATATTTGTAAGACCTTTTGCCCAAAAACATTAAAGAAAAGGTCTAAAATTTTGGAAGAGATGGCTTCTGCTTCTGGGGATAATTCTGCTTCTTCCTCCTCCCACAAAAAGGATGGAGGTAAAGCCAAGGATCCGGACAGGAGTTCAGATAAATCTGAACAAGGTAAAACAAAAAGGACTGTGGAAACAGGCACTGAACCTGTTCCATTAAAGAAAAAGTGTAAAGAAAAACATGTCGCTGCTCCTCCGGCCAAGAAGGCTAAGGAGCTCCCAGCAGACAAGCATATTATGCCCTTGGCTGAGGACATTGCTAAGGCACTACAAGTGTTACAAGCCCTACAGGGTGCAAGCCCAGTTCCTGCACTGACTGCCCCGGTTCCTCCTACAGCCCCAGCAAGGCAAGAAGTACTGGAAGTGTTTGGTGAGGAGGAGGAGGATGACTTTGAAGGGGAACATATTTATTCAGAGGTCTCTCCTGAGCAAGAGTTTGGATCTCCTCCTCCCAGGGGTCCTGAAGAATACTCCTCCCACTATGCTTTCGTTAAGAATATGGTTGAAACCCTGAACCTTCCTCTTCAGGAAACAGAGGAGGATATGGAGGAGGCAGACTTTCTAGAAATGATGGGGTTAACCCCCATGAAATGTTTACTTCTGCCCATGCATAAATCTTTAAAGAAGGCTGCAGTGCAGATTTTTAAAACTCCAACCTCTATCCCTGGTGTGGATAAGAAAGCTGACAAGAAATACCAGCTGGACAGAACTACAGCTGATTTTCTATTCACGCATCCTGATCCTGAAGGAGTAGTCCAAGCTGCTGCTGTTACAAGGCCAGGATCCCATTGGCTACCCATCCACCAGACAAAGATTCAAGAAAAATGGATGCTATGGGAAAGAAAGGGTACATGGCTGCCTCTTTATTAGTTAGGCAGACCAATTACATGGCATATTCAGGGCAGTACCAAAAAGCTCTATGGAACACTGTTCTAGCTTTGGCTGATAGGGTACCAGAGGAAGTGGCTGTAGACTTGCAAGATACAGCAAGGGCTGCACTTGATGCTACTAGGTACCAATTTCATATGGCAGTGGATGCCAATGATACTGCATCCAGGTTAATGGCTTTGTCAGTTTCACTCAGGAGGTTTGCATGGCTTACAGTCACCAACCTAACTTTAGACACCCAGGCCAAAGCAAAGGATTTCTCCCTGGAGAACAACTCCTTGTTTGGGGATAAAACTGAGGCATACATGAAGAAGGTGGAGGAAAATAAATCCACCTATCGGAGCAATTCCAAGGATAGGCCCTTCACCTCTTATAGATCCCAGAGTAGGGGAGGTAGGGGTAGGGGTTTTTACCTCAGACCTTTCTTTCAGGCGCAAACCTCCCAGCCTCAGCAGCAAGCTAAAGGTTATTTTAGAGGAAGGGGAAGGAGAGCCATGAGAAGAGCAGCTCATGCACCACAGGTTCAGGCACAGCCTGCACAGAATCCCTGATGGGCTAGTGCAGGTCGCATCCCCTATTACAGGTCCACCAGTAGGTGGCAGACTGGCTCATTACCTTCACGCTTGGCATTCCATCACCACAGACAAGTGGGTGTTAGAGGTAGTGAGCCAGGGCCTGACACTCAGTTTCAAATCATTCCCAAAGCTGAGAACAAGAACCTTTGCTCCGGTAACAGCTGCACACAGGATTCTGTTGGAAGCAGAGGTAAAACATCTGCTAGCAATCAAAGCAGTAGAGGTAGTGCCTCCTAATAAGCAGGGGAAAAGGTTTTTTATTCCAGGTACTTCCTCATAAGAAAGAAAAACGGGGATTGGCAGCCTATTTTGGATCTAAGACTTCTGAACAAGCACATTTTGAAACCAAAGTTCTAAATGGTCACTCTTGCCATAATCATTCCTTCATTGTAAAAGGGAGACTGGCTAGCCTCCCTAGATCGAAGGAATGCTTATTTCCATATTCCCATCAGACCATCTCACAGAAAATTCTTGAGATTCAGGCTGGCTTCAGGCCATTATCAGTTTGCGGCTCTCCCTTTTGGGCTAACTTCGGCACCAAGGGTTTTTACAAAGTGCCTATCAGTGGTGGTAGAGTTTTTGAGAAAACAAGGTATAACAGTCTTCCCCTACCTGGATGACTGGTTAATAGTAGGACAGTCTCTGCAGCATGCAGTACAGTCACTGACGCTCACAAAATCCACACTACAGTCCCTGGGATTTCTGATACATGAAGAAAAATCTCAACAGGTACCACTCCAGGTGCTGGAGTTTATTGGAGCAGAACTAAACACCAGACAGGGCAGAGCCCTCCTGCCACAGGACAGGGCAACAAGCATTCTGCAGATTGTAAAATCCTAGTGTCTGGGAGACCCGGAACAGCCAGAGAATTTCTCAGGTTACTAGGCCACATGGCATCTGCCACAGCAGTGGTAATGGGCTCCAGGTTTCAAATGAGAGAGATTCAGTTCCATCTCAGAAAGTATTGGTCTCAAAGGACGGATCCTATGTCAAAACTGGTTCCAGTCACAGAAAGTTTAATCCAGGCCTTGCAATGGTGGCTGGACATGCACAACCTCAGGGTGGGTGTGCCTTTTATAAGGGAACAACCTTCAGTAATCCTCACAACAGATGCCTCTCTTCTAGGCTGGGGGGGCACGCATGTTAGAGCACACAGCAAGTGGCACATGGTCCCCCCAAGAGTCTCTGTTGCACATAAATCTCTTGGAGCTCAGGGCTGTTTACCTGGCTTTGAAAACATTTGCTTCTTACTTGCAAAACAGGGTGGTGCAAGTCAGAACAGACAACACCACAGCCATGTATTACATCAACAAGCAAGGAGGTACCAGGTCACATCTGCTGTGCACAGAAGCAATGAGACTGTGGTCCCTGGTATACTCCATGGGAGTATCCCTGTCAGCCATACACCTTCCAGGGAAGGACAATGTGCTGGCAGACTCTCTAAGTAGGATAAGTCAAGACCACCACGAGAGGTGC
Source organism: Neoceratodus forsteri (assembly GCA_016271365.2). Lineage (NCBI taxonomy): Eukaryota > Metazoa > Chordata > Ceratodontiformes > Ceratodontidae > Neoceratodus > Neoceratodus forsteri. The sequence goes on along the minus strand of CM057450.1, from coordinate 471,900,759 downwards.
CTGAATATTCAGGTACTCGGTACAATTTTCAGAAAATGGGACACTCCAGAGGTGGATCTCTTCAACTCCCCAGAAAACCACCAGCTTCCAATGTACTGTTGCAGGCCTCCTCTAAGAGGCACAATCCCCCTGGATGCCTTGGCCCTGGATTGGACAGGGAAATTTCTGTATGCATTCCCTCCTTTTCCTATGATATTCAGGACCCTACTGAAATTGAGGTCCCAACCAGCAAAAATGATACTGGTGGCTCCGGATTGGGTGAGACAGCACTGGTACTCTCTTCTGCTGTCTCTGTCAGTGGTTTCCCCAATCCATCTGCCCAGGAGGCACAACCTGTTAACTTCCTTTCAGGGCTGGATCCTGTACCCCAATCTCAAATCACTGAGACTCAAGATGTGGCTCTTGAGGACTTAGAGTTTGCTAACCTTAATCTATCAGAACAGGTGCTGACAGTGCTTAGGGGTTCCAGGAAGCCTTCTACTAGGAAGACATATGCCTCTAAGTGGAAAAGATTTACAATATGGTGTATAGGTACAGGTTTGAGCCCTTTCTGGGCTGATTTGGCTATTCTTCTAGATTACTTCACACATTTACATTCCTTAGGTCTGAAGCCTTCCACCCTCAAGGTTCACTTAGCTTCAGTCTCTGCTTACCTGTCAGTTGGTAAGGAGAGGTTTATGGCTTCTCATCCAGTATTTAGAAAATATTTTAAAGGCCTTAATCTTCTGCACCTTCCCCTAAGGGAACCGGTTCCAGCCTGGAATCTAAATATTTGCATTGCTAAACTCATGGATGCACCATTCGAATCTATGGCAACAGCAGATTTGAAGTATGTCACTTGGAAAACTGTTTTCCTGGTTGCCATTACTTCAGCCAGAAGGATCAGTGAATTGCAAGCCCTGTGCACAGATGTGGACTACATCTCATTCCACAGGGACAAGGTGGTCCTTAGGACTAATAGAAAATTCCTTCCCAAGGTGGTATCTGATTTTCACTTGAATCAGTCTATCACTCTACCAATCTTCTTTACAGACAACTCCAGTTCTCCAGAAAAGGAGACTTCACTCCCTTGATGTCAAAAGGGCTCTTAGCCACTACATTGACAGAACCAAGTCTTACAGGACAAGTCAATCACAGCTCTTTCTCACATATGGTGAAGCTGGTAAGGGCAGAGCTGCAATAAAACGTATAATTGCTTGCAACAAAACGTATAATTGCTCGCTGGATAGTGGCATGTATATAGTTTTGTTACAGTAAGGTGGGTAAACAGGTACCTCGGGGCCTGAGAACACACTCCACCAGGGGCACAGCTGCTTCAGTGGCAGCTTCAAAAGAAATTCTGCTACTGGAAATCTGTAAAGCAGCTACATGGAAAACAGTACACACCTTCACAAAACATTACAGCCTGGACTTGCAATCCAGAGGTGATGCTAGGTTTGGTACAGCAGAGCCTGTTTCCGAAATAGGTTCTCTGCCCAACCTCCAAAGGTGCTGCTTGGTAGCCTGCATTAAGTTTAATCATAATGAGTGATTCCTGGGGTTAGAAGAAAAAATTACTCACCATAGTAATCTTGTTTCTTCAAAGGGATCACTCATTATAATTAAAGACCCTCCCTACCTCCCCTACTAGAACCTATAGAAGTTGCTCTGCATCCCTGCATTAGGGTTTTTTCTTTTCTCCCTATATAGGTTAAGATAGAGACTCACTTTATTTAACCAGTTGGTGTCCAGGTGGTCTCAAGTTTCTTAGGTTTGTTGTTTAAGGATGTTTTGACCTGAAAGGGCAAAAAATATTATTTTTTAAGGTTGTTCATTTTAGCTAGTGGGTCTTTTACCCAGTTAGGCTCCGTAAGAATCTGAAGCACTCAGAGTGCAGCAGTTGCTAGTGCAGAAGTTTGAAAGTGGCATGAGCCAAATGATAGTTCCATAATTTGCATAGAATTCCATCTCTCCGGGCAGTTCGACATAGGAGGCTGACTGCATTAAGTTTAATCATAATGAGTGATCCCTTTGAAGAAACAAGATTACTATGGTGAGTAATTTTTTCTTCTACAGCATGCTCCAAGTGAAAATAAAAAGCATGAAAAAACAACCAAAAATGTGGGAGAATTCTGAGACGTGCTGTATTTTTTTTTTAGGAAATAAAACAAGCACAAAGGGATACTGCAGTTTTGCAAAAGATCACTGAAAAAAATATTGCCATAGAAGGAATGACATTTCTTTCAGTTTCATTTACAGCAAGTGGAGGAGGGTGTCACTCTACGTCATGTGATGCCATGCACTTCCTTATTCCTTGACTGGTTTCCTCCAGAACAATCCGTGCCATCTACTACTGCCTGCCTGCTTACAATTTACAGCGATAAATCAAGAAAGATTTCTCTCTATTGGACAGCTCTTTGTGCTGGTAAGTTACTACTCTGTTAACATTTCTGATTTTTTAGGTTATTAACTTGGTATTGTGAGTACAGAAGGTATATTAGTATTTGTGAAGTCAACATCCTGTTTTAAACCCAAAAAGAAGCTGCCGTATCAAGGAAGGCAGATTGAAATAACTGTACTTGCTGCTAGTGGGACAAAATGATTTCATCTGCTTATTTAAAACAAATATAAAGCTTCAGAAAGAGAACAGATAGTTCAGCATTGCTGATGTGGGATCAGGATCTCAGAGCATGTAGCAGTCTGTGGTTAGCATACATTTCCTTCTGATGTTCAGCATAATCTCCATAAGAGTGGGTGACGTTTGAAAACTACGTCTTGAAAAGTATTCACTTTGAGAGTCTGTGTACCTTTCATGGGAAAAATTCAGCAAAGTAGGCAATGCACCAAAACAGTTACACTTAGTGGGTACTTTACAGAGAATAACAGCTGCTAAGTGCTGACGTTGTGAAATTCAAACTTCACAGATTTTCTTTCCCTCGCAAAGTACACACTTCACAAATTTTCCTGTGAAGTACCCCATTCACAAAAACTACACAAACTGCCACTTCGCAGGCACTGTACAGGCAAAGTTGTATTTTACAACATTACTTAAGCCCAGTGTCAGGTCCATATGAAACTTATTATTTTTTTGGGGAAAAAACTTTTCTGTAGGTTACCAATGTCTCAAAATGGAGTTGGAGCTGTTTTCAGCTGGAGCATGTAAACATTTTTTGGAAGCTTTCTTCTCACCTAAATGAGGGACAATTAATTTGTTGCTGCGTTCTGTGTGGAAATATAATATTTCTGTCGGGAACTATTATCTCCATAACTGTTTGCCCAAGGACTACATCATTTATATTGCCGAAAAGCTGAGCATCTCAGCTATCCAGCAATATACAACATGCAGTTATAGAACAAACAATAATAGAGATAAAATCTGGCTCAGTTAGTAACATAGCCACCTCTGGGCCAGAAGGTCATGGGTTCTAGTCCCAAACCAGGACTTGGGCTCATGCCTCAAATGCCAGCATATCAGTACTGTATGTACTGCTGGGGTGTGTTGTCATTCAGATGAGATGGCAAGCCTAGGTCCCTTCTGACTGACCATCTGTGGTGCTGTCCTCGAGGGTGTCCAGTGTCCAGGCAGAAGTTTAAAGAAAAAGTCACTTTTTGTAAGAGATCAGAGTTTCCCTGGTGTCCTGGCCAGCATTCCTCTTGCCATAAAATCAGCTCAGTCAGTTTTTCCATTCCAGTGTGGATGGCAATAAGAGGAATGGCTGTCACTATGTGTTTACAGTCACATCTGTCTCGCGCTCTCTCATTGCTTATAAAGCTCTTTTGAGATACAGTGTGTATGAAAAGTGCAGTATACTGTAAATACAAATTCTTTATCCCCAGAAGTAAGATTCTTTTCTCACAAAAAAGCAGTATTGAATTACAGAGCAGGAGTATATACTTTCATAAATGTAATGTTTCAGCTATTATGACTGACCACACGTTACATAGTTTTTTTTTAACTTTTCTCTTCCAGGATTTAGAGTACATATTAGTAACCTATATAAGATGTCTGTATAAACGAAGCATTTGACTGTCCCCAACTGACCTCATAGTACATGTATATGACATCATAACACTTTCTATGGCACCGGTCTGTGGTATCGTGGACAGTAATTGTGAAGTTAATTGGGGACAGATGCTTTTGAAAGATATAGGGAAATAAGTACTGAGTCATTTGACATATTTATATAATCAACATGATGAGAAGATAACAAAACCTGTACTACAACAACCTTAAAGATAAAAGTTGTAAATATATCGGTGTAAAGCCTTTTATTTTAGTTGAGACCTGCTCGTTAAGTGGGAAAATTAAGCTGGTGCACCTTGACCAGACATCATAGGCAGCTAATCACTGGTTATAGTTGACAGCCAGTTTCACTGATGCAATTTTGTAACCATTTTAAATTAAACCTGTTAGTACCCTGCATGCATTACCCGCTGGTGGTAGTATTGTAAGGTAATGATACCTTATGGGCTGTGGGAGCTGGGGGGCTAGTGAGGACCCAGTCTTGAAACAGAGCCCCATTTCAAATTATAAGTAAATAGCAGTGTTGAATGAGTTACAGAACCTCACTTTAGAGCTTTGGGGTCCTAGGCACTGTGCCCACACCTCAATAACTCCAGTACTGGCTGGTTGGTATCTAAAACTGTGGATATGTGAAAATCAAGAATGTCGTCATCAGCATCCTTACCCCAGTCTTCTGTAGCACAGTGGAGGTCTAGGGTCCGTGGCTCTGGGACCCTTCCAGGGCCTTATCACTCATGACAGGGGGTGTGTGTGCATCAGTTACAGCAACCCTCTGGCTGGTGTATTGCCCCCCCCAAACACTGGCCTGGCAGAGTGCCATTTCAATAAAGCAAAGTGTGCTCTGCTAGCCCAGCCCTTGCCATGTCCTTTCCCCACCCACAACCTCAACCAGCCATGCAGATATAAATGTGGTCATAGCTTGGGAGGGACAGGCAGGTGGGGGGAGTTGTTAGTGCATCCACTTGTTCTTTTTAAACATTTTTTATGTGATTTTATGATCTTACAGCATAAACTGCACTATACCTAAAATAAATGAGTGAGTTACGCAGACCTCCATAGTAGATGTACAGACATAGTACAAGCAGGGTATGTAAAATAACCAGTAACTTTAGTCCATGTACAATCGAGGACTGCCAGTCAATTACCTTAAGGAGTAAATTTGAGCTAATTGCCCTGCAGGTCTTTATTACTCTCACCACAGTAAAGATAAAAATAAGATCTATGATAAACCAAAACATCAGCTCTCTTGTAGAATTAAATAGTTGTGGTGGGCTGAATGACAATAGTAACAGTAGATCTAATACACCACGATTGTCTGGCCTCAATTAAGTTACATTGCTGACCCACAGACTTAGGCAGAGCAATGCAACCTGCCCTGTGAGTACCCAAAAATAAAGTATCAGGATTTCTTCAAAGTTCACAAACTGAGCGGTGAACTAACTCACCACATAACTACTATTACTGTACTTAATCCTATAGGGTATTACAGACAGGTCAAATAACTGGGGCCAGAAGAATAATGGCTAAAAATAAGTTAATAACTTGGAGTATTCTAATTAACTCCTACACCCATACATTATGAAAAACCAAAGACCATAAACATGTGCAAGCTCTCAACCTTGTGGTAAACTTAAGGCTTTAGATAAATAGATCAGCCTAAAACACATTCATGCCAAAAAACACAGAGGACTTTGACCTAAGATAAGGGAAAATTCCAGTCCCTAAACAGGAAGATTTAAAAGTCTGGTTGCAGTTTCTGTACTTTACCCGTCATCTTCCGACTGGGAGTCAGGAGGATTAATTTTCCCCAGTAATTTCTCTGTAAACTTTGCTGCAGCCGCGAGATCCAGAAAGATAAGTGTCTTCGCCTCATGGCAAACCTAATGAAGAGCTGGATAGTTCAAACAGGCCTCAATCCCGTGGCGCAGTAAATCTTTCTTAATTAGTTGAAGATCTTTTTTCCTTGCCTGGGTCTGCGCTGAGATATCTGGGAAAAACCCCAATCTGCTGCCCTCCCAGATCATCTGTCCTCTTGCTTTCGCTGCTTGTAAAAGCGCAATTCAGGCTTCGGGGGGGGACAAGGTGGTGATCGCTGTTAACGGTTTCTGCTGTACACCACCCTTCAATCTGGCACATTGAGGTATAGCGAGTACATTGATTATTTTGACACCAGTATCTCAGGGGAATAGTTGTAAGTCCTCAAAGATCAGCTTTGACACTGCAGAAAGAATCTCATTAGACCCAGCAAATCGGGGCGAAAAGCCCATGATCTTGATGTTCCTCTGCTGCTGCTCATTCTCCAGGCTTTCCACTTTAGATTTTAGGAATGATATGTCCCAGACAAAGGCCATGTTGCAGACAGCCCGTCGCTCCTGTGTTTCTTTGAGCTTCTTAATGGCACCCACATTCTCCTGGATGAAGCGATCGTTTTCTGTAAGCTTCGCCTCGACAACAGCCAACCTTTTGTTTGTTTCCTCTCCATTGGCCTGAATCATGGTCAGCATTGCCAGTATTTGTATAGTTGATAGCTCCATGGAGGCTGCTTCATTCCCCACCATAGGCCCCGTATCTGTACTGGAGCTCACAGGAGAAAGGTAGGTGTCCAGGTTATGGGTTGCCCTCTTTGCGTCTTTTTTTGGCCCCATATTGTTCCTCCGAGGTTCCAACAGATTTCCAGCTAGGTTTAATCGATCTCGATACACTAATTATGCTGTTTTAAAACTTAGTAATATTTTGGATGAGGAGCTATATTAAATTACAGCTGCCATCTTGCTGCTTCGCAGCGCCCCCTAGTGCATCCACTTGTGTCCGGAAGACTCCCGGATGCATGTAAGTGAGCCTTATGTACCGTGTATCATGGTGCATAGGGCACGAGGACCATAAGCAGTGATACAGGATTTACAAACAAGGACAGTAAGCAATCATATAGTGGTAATGTGATGCTACGGATGTTGTATGAGGGAATAATAGCACTGTGGCAGCAGATAGAAACCAAGGCTGATGGCCGAAGTCTTCATCTTCTGCTCTAATCTCATTATTCTCAAGTTTAGCATCCACATCATCACATTATAGCAATTATTGCAAGTACCCGAATGAAAAAGTAGGAATAAAAATAGAGATGCAGGATTTTTATCAATAAAGTCATTCCGAGAAGGTAGACAAAAGAACAGGTTTTGTTTAATCTGGGTATGTGACGGATCAGAGGTGTGGATTTGTGAGATCATTTCTGTATATGTAAGGTGCCCTCGAGGGTAGTGTCATTCTGGAATGAGTGCCCTCCTGGATGCCTTAGGGTACTGGACACTACTGCCTTCAGGCCACCGTACCCAGCATGGTGGCTCCTGGGTTCATGATGTCTCCTATTTGATATGGGAAAGGTTTGTATCCATCGACGGAAAGAAATAGCGCAGTGCCTCCACCCAGAAAAAGAATATAATGGGCCTGGTGACTGTCCAGTATAATCCCCTGGGATGCCCTACCTCCCCACTGTGATCACCAAACCTGTAGACCCACTCATTAGCAATTTGGTCCCCACTGAGGAAAACATATTACCCAACTTTTTTCACTATAAAAGATTTCAAGCATCTTTCAGTTTTATTTGGTGGTAAAATTTTCTAGCTCCACCAAAATGTGAGTATTTTTATAAATATTTTAATTTACTTTTTTCTCGAGACAAAAAGTTGGCCTCCACATTTGATTTACCATTATAAGACAGCCTGTTGGCACAGAAGTAGCACTAGCACTCGCGATGCCGGCAACCTGGATTCGGGGATGAGCATGGGTCATTGGGGACCTGCAAAGGGGGATGATTGAGTGTCCCAGGGGACGCTGTCGTCCGGGGAGGGAGGGTTGTCATGTCACTCCGACACTATAACCTGTGGATTCACGGGCAGCAGTGAAAGGGCAGTGGTGCAAGGAGGGGGAGGACAACATCAGATGCTTGGCTGAGACGTACATCAGCACTTTGCCAGCCTAGATGTTAGTCCTTCGTGCTGGCATCGGAGGGAGAGCAGACAAGGAGGAAACTAAGGAGTAAATCCCCTAACAGTACTGTAGATAGATAAATAGATAGTTAGACACTGTACTGTACATAGATATATTGTAGCCAGACAGACAGCTAGATTACTATAGATTACTACAGTATAGGCATAGCCTAGGGACCCAGGATACTAGACACTATACTGTAGAGAGGTAAATAGATAGACACTGTACTGTAGATAGATATATTGTAGCCAGACAGACAGACAGATATCTATCTATCTATCTATCTATCTATCTACTATCTGACAGAGCGATGGCCAGATAAATTAGTACAATATAGGCACAGCCTACGGACCTGTTTAATAGTTCTCATTAGTGTACAGGCCTCTGCTGTGTCAGGAGTAATGAGGGGGTAATTTTCTGAAACAAAAATTGCATTTTTATAGGACTTGCAAAGTGCTGTAAGTTCCTTATGTTACCATACGGCTTCATAACTGTTTGTATTGTGCTTTACTATACCCCCTCACCCTCAGTTTCCCATAGATGATTTGGCCAAATCTTTTCACGTTATATTATGCTGGTGCATCTGGCTCGCTGTTATTTCAGCAGCAAAATGTAATTCTGATGGAGAACACTCTTCACAGCTCAAACTATGCTACTGTTGCACAGCCGTGCAGGAAGGAAGCCCCTTCCTGTACGTCAAATCATATGTCTTACTTAACCAGGATAGTCAACTGAGATGCAACATCTCGTTTTCTGTGGTACCTGACTTCTACCCCAGTGTTACAGCTGACAGGACTGAATGGGGATGAGGGGTACCTAACTTGCTTAAGATTATAAAGTGAGCTGTGGCCGTGGTGGGACTGAAACCTGTGAGCTCTTGTTTTACAATTCAGTGATCTAACTGCTAGACCACACCACCTTACCATGGCAAAACCTGGGTGCTAAACCCCCATATAATCATCTGTGCTGGATCTTAACATTTTCCTCAGTAGAACACTCCAGACACCTGTGAGCAATTCCTACTTGAACACCAATAGAATTTTAGCAAAGATCCTTCTTCATATGCATATGTTAAAAAATGACATTTCTTATTTCACCTAATTATTCTCCTATAATGTATGGGGAGCCCTTATTATTAACTGAAATCAAGCAGATTACAACCTTGTTATCCCATTGTTATGACATCACTCTGTTGTTAACCCTTCTTGAGTATGCCATATCAATGGTATGACAAAACGAAGTAAGGCATGACAGAATGTTGGTAATTGTTTCACAGCTGCACACTCGAGGAGCATAATAAGGCAGGAGGCTGCAGACTGAGTGTCTCCTGCCCCTGGAAAATATGGTTGTGGCACAACAGCCAACACCTTGGGGTGTTTTACTGCACTTATAAAATGGGTAACTAGGTAAATAAAAAATTATTTAATTTAGAACAATTTAAGACTATATATATATATATATATATATATATATGTATATTATCTATTTGAATTTAATGTAAAAGAATTCCTCAGCAATTGGAAGCCCCTGGGGGAGCAGCACCGATACATAGATGTTAACAGCTGAAAAGAGCTGTTGGCCCATCCAGTCTGCCCACTCTGCCTAACTATTCCGCCTTGCCCTAGTGGCAATCCTCCCCTTTGTTAATATAGCCATAGGTCTGTTGCTAGTGTGATAGTTATTTTGCAAGAAAGAAATGACTGCTGTTTAAAACCTGAATATTCTGAAAGGTTGTTAGCAGTTACATTGTATCTGCCCTGTGTCCAGGTAGGCAACACTTGTCGGAAGTGGTCACACAATGTACTGCTGTGGACATAGCAGGATGCATCATTTTTCCCCTTCCCATTTGTAATTAAAGAGTGGGTGTTTGCGTCTAACAGTGAAACACCTGACTGTTTTATGTATTTTATTCTGATGTGTCAGTAATTACTTTTTACTTTTATAATACGATATTTGTTAGTGCATTGAAACAAGTGGCGGGTTTTCACGTTTGTTTTTTACACTACTAGTAAAAAAAGATTTCAACAGAATTCTGATATTGTGATGTCAGAAACTGCCTGCTACCTAGAAGCCCAATGTATTTCAGTGAGAAAATATATGTTTCTATCTTTTTCAAAAGAAATAGATATTTATTTCAGCATGTGGTGGAGTTAGGCTGCACCCTCAGCTGTGACTGATGGACCACTTTTTCTATCTCCTTATTTCTGAGCGACAGTTAATGCTTTTCTCTTTGCTTTTCTTCTTTTACCCCCCTACCCTAGGTTGGTTACCTACTGTATCTCTTTACTATCCCTACTAAACTTCCTAATAGTTCTGTCTTTTCATTCTTTTTCCATTTCCATTCATCCAGTCCCTGGAATGATGCCAAGCACCCAGAGAGGTGTTGTGTAAAGTGCATACAGTAAGTGCATTTTGTGTACAAAAAACATGAAGGCTATTTAAAATAGGAATGAATACAGTTAGTAAAGCCTTTTTAAAGAAAAAGGAGTCATAAGTCATAGCAAACAATAATAATGTCATGATTAGTACAGTTATAAGAAATCCCAAAGGTATTTTCATAAATTGACATTATAAACTTGTTACTATATAAGGTTCTGTGTGTAAAAGTGCTTAGTCACTGTGGATCAGAGATATAGAAAGTTAATATCTATGGATATATGCACGGTACCTTTACCTGAACCAGGAAATCCCCTGACACAAAACCTATCCCCCTTGGTTTTGAAACAGCATGTTCAGACATGAAACAACTTGTCCAGACCTGTAAATACAGAAGTCAGGTGACCCCCCACCAAAAGATATAAATACCTCTTCACAGAGTTTACTTCAGTTCAGCCCAGTGGGGCTCAGCCCTGAGAGAGAGAGAGAGAGAGAGAGAGAGAGAGAGAAAGAGGTTCTACTGCTACTGTAGACAAGCTGCTGAATGCAGATGAGAAGGGTCTTAGGAGCTCTAGAATCCAGGACTGTACTGTGTGAGAAACTACTGATGTTAAGTAGTGATTTTCTTTGCAATTTTTTTTTCATTTCTTATTTTTCGAACTTTTGAAAAATAAATATCACACCAAGGTGTGTTTTAAACCTGTAAATTTGCCTCATCTGAAGTTTATTATCACACGCTGTGACACAGCAACAAACTTTAGCTTTTATATGTCTGTACTATTGTGGTCCGCCTGTATGATTTTACAATTTTTAAAAGTAGTTGGCTTCTCTCTTCTTCTTCCCAAGTAAAATCTGGTTATGAAGAAAATGTCAGCTGCTTAATTATAACAAAAGATTACTGGTTATCAAAATCACATATTTCTATGAATTTTATAATATTTTGGTGGTTAGAAAGTTGTATTTCTCCATAAAAGTCAGAAAACAGATTTGCAGTGTCCCATTGAAATACACTGGCAGCCTTGCCGGTAAAGAGTTTCTGACATCATAACACAAGGATTCCATTGGATTCGTTTTTACTAGCAGTTGGCAAATCACAAATAAAGTGATGAAAAAAGTAAAGAGACAAATAAAACCAAACTGAATGACTGCAGAGGCATCTAAAGGCCCTAGACCTTCATTCTCTAAGATTTACATCCTTACTAAGCACGTGCTCTTTAAAGAGCCCCTGACATTATTAGAAAAACTTGAAGAAAAAAATGTGAGCCTTAGACACAGTTCAGTTGATATTTCATATATTTTCTATAATTCTTTCCCTTTTTTTCTCTGTTACTGAGGACAGTTGTATGGCAGAGGGTCATTGCCCCTTTGACTTTATCTGCTCTTTATGCTTGCCTTCACCTGACATCATAAGCTCCTGTTTATGGCATCATAATTATTTCCACAGCAACAGATTGTGATGTCATAAACAGAACTGTGATATCAAGTGCAGGCAGGACAGATAGGGCTGATCCAGTTTCCATGCAAATGTCCTTAGTAATAAAGCAGTAAGGGCAAGAATTACAGAACAAATTATTAAATGGAAGCTAAATTGTGTTTAAATATTACAAGTTTTCCAAGTTGTTACAACGGTGTCAGGGGCTCTTTAAAGAATAATACACAATAAGGTGTGGTATATCTCAGGATACTGCCCTGCCCTGCCTCGGGTGTGTAGTAGTGAGTCACAGGGCTGCAGACCAGTTGACTCATGCACCCAGCAAGTGACAACATTCCATGATATACCACACCCTGGAGTCTACAGTTACTATTATCCAGGAGTTTCCTGTGTACATAAAAAACAAAACTTTAAAAATACATTTTTTCTTGATTATTTTTTACGGTGCCAGTGTACATTTACAAAACTAGTTCCTTTAATATTTACTTATTATTTCTTTATCATATGGTCAGCAGGTGGGGCTGTTGTAGGTTTCAAACGAGAAGAGAACAGGAAGCAGTGGCTCTGGGTTTGGATTAAAGTTGGCCGGCCTGTTCTTGTTGTCTGGCAGGAGAGAGTAGCAGGCAAGGCGTGCTGGAATCCTGGCACTGGGAGAGCTATGCAATAGTGATTATACTGCCAAACTGGGGCCTTTTTCTAAAGCACTGTAGTGTGGAATGGATGCCAGGACAGCGTAGTTTGTGTGGGCGAAGGAGGGTGGAGCACTCTGAAGGCACGCAAAAGGGCTGTTGGCTAGACTTTTTCTTTTTACTTTGGATATGTGCAGGGATGCCCCCATGGCTGTGAGCTAACAAAGTCTGAGTATCTGTTTAAACTTTTGAAACACAGAAACACAGAATGTGACGGCAGATAAGGATGACCTGGCCCACACAATCTGCCTGGTCCTCCCTACCCACAGTATCACCACAGACCCCAATTGGTCTCCGGCTCTTTCTCCCTCCCTCCTCTGTCCTCCGCTATGATACTCTTATGCCCATCCCATGCACCCTTGAACCTGACCACTGTCCCTGCCCCCACCACCTCCGATGGAAGACCATTCCAGGAATTCAACACCACTTCTGCAGAGAAGCACTTTCCCACATCTCACCTGAATTCACCCCCTCCAAATTTATTGCATGTCCCCTTGTTATTGAGCTCCTCCTTTTCTGAAAAATACCTCCTCTTGTACCCCATTTACACTCGTCAGATATCCGAAGGTCTCTATCATACCCCACTCCCTCCTCTCACCCAGGGTGTACATACTGAGGTCCCCCAGTCTCTTATCATAGGGCACTTGGTGCAGACCCCAAACCACTTCAGTTACCCTCCTCTGGACCACCCCCACTCCGTCAACAACCTTCCGGAGATACTGGCTCGATTTCCAAAGGGGGACGCAGGTCTTGCATCAAGCCCTGCCTCAACTCCATACTTTGGTGCAGCTGTGCCAAACTCCTTTGAAGCAAGTGCGCCCAATTTTAGTACATTGGATGCAGCTGTGACAGTTTCCACACTTTACGGCAGCTTGTGCCAAATATTCGGCCCAAGCCCTGTACTTCCCTGGCCCTTTAAAAGCACCTGTCTACAACTGACATCACACCTGCCGTCAGTGATATCACAGACTGTCACTGTGAGTACTGTCATAAATATTAGGAGGCCAGTTGGGGAGAATAAAATGTATTCTAGAAAGACATTATGGATAGCTTATTAAGATGTGCTGTCAATCCTGAAGGGGAAATAGTAATTTTATTAAATGAAACATGTAGTCAATCTTCGCTTCTCTCATGGGGTTTATGTAGCATTCCACACTCAGGTGTGTAAAAAATCAAGTCTTTGTCAACACCCATATTTTATTTTTTATAATATCTGGTGCAAGGCTATAACTTAACTGTGACTCCCTTCAAACTTTTAAAAAAAGGCCTGTTTTTCGCTCCCTCTCCAAATCAACTGTTCCTGTTATCCAAGACTCCTGACCACCTTTTGCACTTCAGAAAATGTACCTGGTTGATTCTGTTGAGTTTTGTTCATTTACTAACTTAAATTAAAAAGCAAAGCCGCAGCACAATGATTTCCTGTCTGGAGATTGAAACAGTGCAACTTTGCATTTTAGTTTACATTTGTAAAGAAAGAAAACTCGGCAGGATCAATCAGATGAGTTTTTTTTTTTTTTAACCTTCTGGCTGGCTGCTTAACATCCTTGTCTGCCCGTCAGTCTCACCCTTCGTTGCCTGCCACCTGGGTCCCCAGGCTGTCCCCACGTCCTTGGAGGGTCTGGCTTTTTCCTGTCAGGTTGCCCCCCCCCTTCTTGGGAGTGAGGAGTAGCATTCCTGGGGGGACCTCCGAAGTACACAGAGTTGGGGGGGCAGGAGTGATGCACTACGGGGACTGAGGCATGGAAGGACTAGGCAGCCGTCATTCGGCAGGCCAAGCTAGGTGTTAGTTTCTGTTTTCTGGGCCCCACCCCACACCCTAATGGCATTCCCTGTGGTGATGCCCTGAAGGCAGGGCCAGCCAACATGTGGTCACCCATGTCAGCAAGACTCCGCACACCACGAGGTGTCACTCTCCAAGCAGTGCTTGCCAGAACTCTCCCCCGGGAGGAGAACATCTGCGTGGATGCTCTGTTACTCTCCATGCTAGCCTCCACTTCTAATGTTCCAGGCTCCGGGCTCGAACCCGGGTTGCTAGTGTGCCGAGTGGGTGCCCCATCATTCGGCATCATTGAGACAGCTCAACCAGATATGTTTTTTAATGAAGCAGAGTGATTTGGATGTTTTGGATAACACAAGGAATGTTGATTTGGGAAGGAAAGCAAAAACTGAGTATTTTATACTAGTTCCAGTTTGATCATCAGGTCACCATTATGACTGTGTGTAATGGATAATTACATCACAGTTATCTGTGTGTTTTTTTAAAAAAGGCAACCAATAATTGTTAAAAGGGAAACTCCTGTAAGCCCACAGAGTGCAGCAGCTGCTGCACAAATGTCCGATTAGGGCTTTTAGCATTGAAACAATGTTTTATTTACCTGTTGGGCTGTGATGTTTAGTTGTAAAGATCCATGCCATTCATAATTTCACCAGAGTCACCTGCGGCCATTTTGCACAGCCGGGTGGCTTCCGCCGCACGGGTTGTACTAATGACGGCTACCAACTCTGCCAGTGGTTGGTAGCCCTCATTAGCATAACCCGCACAGAGGAAGCCACCCGGCTGTGTGAGATGGCTGCGAATGGCTCTGATGAGATTATGGATGTCACAGATCTTTAAAACTAAACATCGCAGCCCAGCAGGTAAATAAAACATTGTTTTAATACTGAAAGCCCTAATTGGGCATTTGTGCAGCAGCTGCTGCACTTTGTGGGCTTGCAGAAGCTTCCCTTTAAGTAACAAGGTATGACTAGGGATTATGTTAATGTTCTAGTTAATCACACAAAGTGCCACAAGTTCTTAGGGTGTAATTAGCAAGAACATTAACATAACTCATGGGATTGCCTTATTGCTATTATTGCTAGTGGTCATAAAAAAAAAATCCTGTACACCACTTTTTTATATTTTCTCAGAATTGACCTACTATGGAAATAAATAGTTCCTTCTCAGCTGGTTAGAATGTAATACGCCCCCTCTCCCCCAAAACGTGTGGGGCTTACCTGGGGTTTCCGAACCTGGACCCAGACTTCTGCCACCAAGGATTCAGCTCCTCCAGTCCCCAGGAACTGCAATCCATGGACAGAGGGCCAGCATGAGGAGTCAAGGGAAGGCAGGAGCCGTGGTTCATTCAGCACCCCTGTGCAATGTGTAAATAGTGCTTTTCTTGGACCTCAAATGCAGTCAGTTGCCACAACCAGAGGACTGCCTAAAATGCTGCCCTGATGGAATCGGAGCTCTTCAACCACCCCTGTCACTTGAACCTGGGGGCAGGGTGCTGAAAACGGGAGCAGGAGCCCTCCGGAAATCCTTCATTGGGGTCAATACCCGCAAACCCCATGGCTGACACCTGATCCACACATCACAACCAATCAGGATGGAAGCCCAAAGACAACTCCTACAGGCCTCTGAGTAAGGACTGGATCAAGGATTCTGTTGTAGTTTTTGAAGGACCAGTGAGGTGTTGGAAGTTAATGAGTGACAGCTAGCTGAGCTTGTAGAAGCTGACCCCAGAGCTATGCTGTAAGAAGGGGACTGAGCTGAAGGCTGGCAAATCTGCCAGAGATCTCAACTGGAGAGCTGCACCTGCTGCCGGGGAGGTTCTGAACTGCGCCATACTTGTACTGAGTGTCTGAGTGATGAACGGCAAGCTGCTTCTAATCCTGGTGAGGAGAGGCAAATGCCTGCTAGCCAGCAAAAGCACAATGCTGAGACAGCGTGGAGCATGAAGGCAGATCCAGTGCTGGCAGTACATGTTCCATAGCAGGCACTTCAGCCAGGTGTTGGGCTGATGCCTCTCTCAGGGTCTGGAAGCTAGGATGTGTAAGTCGGCATGGGTCCTCAGCAAGGCCACGGATTTACGGTGATTAAAACAATGAAATTCCATTTTCAAGACTTCAAATTCTGGAAATTGCACCGGTGATTGTTAACTCTAATTTCAGTATTTTACCAGGATTCTGTTATTATTTTTTAATATGTGTATAAATAATCACAATAAAAGAAGGCTCAATATACAGAGCATTAAATAAAGCAAATTGAAAATAGTACAGGAAGCAATTATAAGAAAAATGCAAGTTCTGTAGATTTACTGATCTGGTATAAAATGCCATATTCCATGAAATCTTTGTTTTTACCGGTGTTCAGGCAGCCCAAATTCCAGAATTTTACCAGATTTTCCAGTAAAAAAATGAAAACCAGTGGCCTTGATCCTCAGCAGTTGAGAGGGCATGTGAGTGACAGCGACCAAACTTCTTAGAGGAAGCAAGAGCCACCAGCCAGAGAGACAGAGATACAGAGAGGGAGCCCAGTGAGAGGGAGAGACCCTGGTGGAGCTTTGATCCAGAGACCTGATGAGCCAGAAGCCTGCTGGTCAGGGGGAACCGGAAGTATGCTGCAGGGCAGCCCAGCTTCAGGGGGAACCAGAAGTATGCTGCGGGGCAGCCCAGCTTCAGGGGGAACCAGAAGTATGCTGCAGGGCAGCCCAGCTTCAGGGGGAACCAGAAGTATGCTGCAGGGCAGCCCAGCTTCAGGGGGAACCAGAAGTATGCTGCAGGGCAGCCCAGCTTCAGGGGGAAACCTGTTTTGCTGTAACTTCAATTGGAAGTTTGTGTAGCCAGTTTACCATCAGGCTGGATATACAAACACCCCAATCAGGGGTCTGGTTTGTGCCATTTTTTCCACTGCAAGGCCTTTGGGGGATAATTATTTGAGTGCATTGCTCCTTGTGTGGTGGAAAAAGCTATGGGGCTAGATGGGATACACCCAAGAATACTTAAGGAACTTGCAGCCCCCTTAGCGATACTCTTCAACAAATCATTGAGGAGCGGAGAGGTTCCTGAGGATTGGAAGAGGGCAACAGTGGTGCCACTCCACAGAGCGGAAGCAAGGAAAAGCCAGGAAACTACCGCCCAGTTAGTCTCACTTCAGTCGTGGGAAAACTAATGGAGTCTCTGCTGAAGGAAAGAATCGTTGCTTTTTTGGAGGAAAGTGGTCAGCTCGACACAAAGCAACATGGTTTCACGGCAGGGCGGTCCTACCAGACAAACCTGGTAGATTTCTTTGATTGCATTACCTACCAGAACAGTAGATCAGGATGGGGCAGTGGATGTAGTTTACCTGGACTTCAGTAAGGCCTTTGACTCAGTTCCTTACAGGAGACTAGTCAGAAAACTGGAGAACATGGGAGTTGGGCATAACGTAACAGCCTGGGTTAGAAACTAGTTGAATGGGAGAACACAGACTGTATTAATGAATGGCACTCTGTCAGAGGAGGGAAGGGTGACAAACAGGTCTCCACAGGGCTCAATTCTTGGGTTGATTCTCTTCAACATATTCATTAGTGACATTGCTGATGGACTAAAGGGAAAAGTGTGCCTGTTAGCAGTTGACACCAACATCGGCAACAGGGGTTAACACAACAGAGGGGCAACAAATCATGGAATCTGATCTCCGAAAGCTGGAGGAATGGTCAAGGATCTGGCAATTGAAATTCAGTGCCAAAAAATGCAAAGTCATGCACCTGGGAAAACGTAACCCGGGGAAACTGTACTTAATGGGAGGGGAGCAGCTGGTGGCTGCAAAGCAAGAGCGAGACCTGAGGGTAATCATCTCAGATGACCTCAAGGTCAGCAAACAATGCAGGAAGGCTGCACTGAAAGCTAGTGGCATCCTAGGATGCATAGGAAGGGACATCACAAGCAGGAGGCATGAAGTGATCATGCCTCCGTATCAGTCCCTGGTAAGGCCCCACCTGGAGTACTGTGTCCAATTCTGGAGGCCACACCTCAGGAGGGACATAGATAGGCTGGAGACAGTACAGAGAAGAACTATGAAGATGTTGCAGGGCTTGCATCAGAAACCATACGAGGCAAGACTCGATGAACTCAAACTACATTCCCTGGAGCAGCGCAGAGATCAGGGGCACATGATAGAGATATTTAAATACCTTTAAGGCAACAACAAGGTACAGGTGCAGAACCTCTTTCAGGTAAAAGACTATAACAGGGCAAGAGGGCCTGATCTTCGCCTTAAGGGAGGTAGGTTCAGGAGCAACATGAGGAAGTTCTTCTTCACAGAGCGCATCAACAAGAAGATGTGCCTATTATATTCATATTCAAGTGATGGCCACTTCATTGGTTGACAATGAAAACACACTCCTGTTCCTGTTTGCATGGATTGGGTGTTCCAAGGCTGCTTGCTCTTGTAGCCATTCTCACTCTCAGAGTGTGCAACTCATACCATTTTTGTATTGCACTCTTAACCATCACCACAGAGGTGGTAACATTTGCATCAACACAGTCTCATGAAAGAAACCTGTTTGTGTGAGAGTTGTTGCTATGACAATAGGTAAAAGCATGCATGGGGACAATTTCCATTCACTGGTGATGCTGTCCAGGATAAAAAAAACAAAAACTTGTTAAACAGATGTTTGTAGTTGTGTTTTGTAATTTAATTGACTTCCTGGCAACAGAACTTGGCACACAGAATGGGAGAGTGCCTGAGTTAGCCTGCAGGTAAGCAGCTTAGGGTTGACTCTGGAGGGAACGGCTCACACACAGAAACTGCTGTTGCTTTGAAGTCAACTTTAAGGCGGTGGTGTGTGTGACACAGATAGTATATGTTTTGAAAACAAATGCAGTTCAGCAGAGTGAGGGAGACCACGTACAGCAATTTTGCTTAATTGAGGATACAGTTGGTGGTGGGTCTAGCATTGGCTTCAGTGGCGACTCTGTGTTTCCAAACTGGAATCCCGGAAAATGAAGGACCTGTTAAATTAACACTTGGGTAATCAGGCTCTGCAAGAATATTAGTTAATAGGTTAGCAAAGGGCCCTCAGAACGCTGACAACCAATCAGACTGTAGCTTTTCTGAGACCCTTTTAATAGTAGCTGAAACATTGCATACTGATGTGGATAACAGCTTTTTAACTAGTGAAACATGCATCTATGGGCGGTTGTTGCTACTTGCCCCAGGACCCATGAGGAAACGAGAGATTATGCCTAATATGATTTCCTCATGGAGGACAAAAACGTAAAATAAAATCAATTTGAAGAAAATGTTTGGTTAAGGCTTAGGTTCCAAGGCTGAGTCCTGCTTCAGTTTGTTGAGGGGGGGGGGACTCTGCTCCCCACCCCTTGTCGTAATAATTATGTTTGATAGAAGCACAACTTTTTGAACCATGCTGAAGAATGGTCCAAAATGTCAATCATTCCTGTCTTGGTCTTACCCAACAGTTACTCAAAGCAACATAGATAGTGTCGGCAGAAAAGACCCGGGTCCATCCATTCGGTCCATTCCCCTGCCTAGCTCCATGCTTGGTCAAATACTAGGCTGGCATTAGAGATCCGATAGCCCTAGTGGCAAATCGTCACCCCATTTCCCACGCCTTCCATTCCCCTCTTCTGCTATTACCTTATGTCTGTCTTACCCAAGTTTTAACCCCATCACAGTCTTGGCTTCAACCACCTCTTTGGCAGTCTATTCCATTCCTCTACTGCCCACAAATAAATTCCTCATGCCTCTTCTGAGTCCCACCCACAGTCTCCAGCAATGTCCTCTAGACACTGTACTCTTGTTTTCATGAACAAGTTCTTACAATTCACACTGTTGATTTATTGCAAAAACTTGTATGACTGAATCATATCTCCCTCTTTCTGTCGTGGCATCCTGTGTATGCATGCTAAGGTCTGCCAGGCTTTCATCATATGGCCTCCGCTGTGCTCCTGGATCATCTTAATGCTGACCCTAATTTGTATGGTATCTATTCGGTCCTATCATTCGTGAAGTGTATGCTCCAGAACTGTGCTCAGCACTCCAGGTGTAGCCTTACCAGAGACCTGTACAGGGGCAGTTATCACCTCCTTCCACCTACTATTAAATCCCCTTCCTACACCTTGCTGCACAGAGCAGTGAAACTTGAAGCTACACTGATTATGACCCCAAGTTCCTCTTCTCAGATGTCTGCACCATACCTACTTCCCTCATCAAATAATCCATTTTAGAGTTCTTTTTACCAATGTACATCACTTCACATTTTTTGCATTGAACTTTAGTTTCCATAGTAAGTAAGTAAACGTTTATTTATCAGGCACCCATTCCTGGGGCTCAGAGTGTCAAACAGTAAAATATAAACAAGTGAAACAAATACAATAACAAATATACAGTCGATAAATTGGGTCCTACATCTGTGCAAAAACACTGTTTATCCTAAAAGAACTAAAAGATTAGGTGGCATCAAATCAGGAGCTTACTAAGTGGAACTAAAAGCACTCTGAAACAAGACTTTAGGCCTGTTTTAAAGGCCTCCACCAAGGAAGCCTCCCAAGGAGATCGAGGAAGCATGTTTCACTGGGCAGGTCCCATGAGTACAAATGTTCGATCTCTAGAAGATTTAAGCCTAGCCCTGGGAACAGCTAAAAGGCCCACCTTGGAGGGGGTGAGTAGTCTGGAGATCTCTCAAGTAACAAGGACCTAGTCCATATAGGCCCTTATAGGTCAGCAAACTGACCTTGAAGCTGATAAGCCATTTCACCAGCAGCCAGTGCAGTGCACACAGGACCAGGTTAATACGACAGGACCCAGGACGGCCCATCAATAATCTGGCCACAGCATTCACAGCTGCAGGTGTTGTAGCATCCCTCCACTCATCTTGAGATATAGAGCATTACAATAGTCAAGTCTGGATGTGACAAAAGTATATACCAGTGATGGCAAGTCTTCCGGGGGGATAAAGGCTTTTACCTGGGCAAAGTTTCTGAAATGGTAAAAGCCACTCCGGACTGCAGCAGACATCTGAGCCTTGAATGTCAGCTTATCAACCCGCCTTAGCTGAGGTCACCAAACTAGAAGAGCCAAGCACTCTGCCCACCATCTCCTCTGTAACCTCTGTACCCCACCAGCAACCAGGCTCAATCAACAGTACTTCCATCTTGCCTGGGTTAAGTCTGAGCAAGCTAGATGACATCCAGTCCTAGATCTTGGCCAGGTACAAATGTAGCACCTTGACCACATAAGGCATCCTGGGTGCAAAAGACAAGTACAACTGGGTGTCATCGGTAAAGCAATGAAAACCCTGATTGCACTGTCTAATGATCCCTCCTACGGGCAGCATGTACACCATGAACAACATGGGTGAGAGGTTTGAACACTGAGGCACAACACAGAGCAGGGGCTTTGGGAGTGAATAAGAATTCCCCATCACCACCCACTGTGTCCTGTCTCTGAGGAAGGACTAAAACTAGCAGATGACCATGCCAGTGAGTCCACTGTGCTCCTTGAACTGCTCCAACTTATGGTCCAGGGTGCTAAAAGCTGAAGAGAGATCTAGGAGAACAAGAACTGATCACTCTCCTCTGTCTCTCGCCATAAGAAGGTCATTGTGCACCCTGACCAACGCAGTCCCAATGCTGTGTCTTGACCTGAATCTGGACTGGTGAGGTTTATAGATGTCAAAAGCTGTGAGCTGTTCTTCAAGCTGTGGTGCTACTGTCTTCTCAATAACCTTCCCGAGAAATTTAGGGACTGGTATAACTCGCAAAGCAGTCTTGGTCCAGAGAAGGTTCCTTAAGGACTGGCCTAACCAGCGCAACATTCAATGCACTAGAAAAGACCACCTCAGAAAGGGAGCATCGGACTAGTTCAGTGGATCCTGGATCTAGAAACCCCATGCACCCCACCACAAAGCATGACAGGCCTGGATCCAACTCATAAAAGATCGGCCACTGCTCCGAGATGACCCCACAGATCTCATCCATCTAAACTGACCTAAGCTCTTCCCAAACCAGTGTGGCCCCCTGTTCACTACCAGTTTACCCAGATAGGGAAATCCTGAACCGAATCATAACACCCAGTTTGAGAAAAAACAAAGCAAACTCTTCACACCATGCAGATGAATTTGCTGTCACCAGTTGGGGACAGAACAAATACAAGTATCTGTCTACCATCTGGAAGAGTTGAGCTGGTTGATTTCTCCCTGTTGCAATTTAACTGGACAAAAATACTGCCTTCTTATGGAAAATTGCCCTTTGATACTCACTGTAGTGAGTCCTCAAAGCCAGACTGTCCTTGTCAGTCTGCCACATACTCCAACAACAGTCCAACCTCTGACCCTCAGACTTCAACTCCCTGAGCTCTCCTTCAAACCACAGGGATCTCAAGTGCAAAGTCCTGGGTTATACACAAACTGGTGTAACTGCATCGAAGGTTGAGGCAATGATCCTATTACAGGCCACCACTGCCTCCTCTGAACCAATCGCACAAGCAGCCATCACTCCTGATAGATCAACCACTGCCTGGAATCCTTCTGGGGATGACTCCTTCAAAGGGTGGTATTTTATTATCTCCACAGGGGATGGACTATGAGGGGGGGGACTCCAAACGAGAACCGCAGTGCACTGTGATCCAACCAACTGACGGAATCAGTCTTGAGATTATTTATCTTGCGTCCCTGTGAGAAGACTAGGTCCAAGGCATGACCACATTGATTAGTCGCAGAGGCCTGTGCTAGGCCCAGTGATTCCATCAACTGGAGGAAAACCTGACTAAACTGTGAGAGTTCATCGACCCAGCACTGAAATCTGGACCATTTTTTTGAAATGTTTACAGGTTTCTCTTAATTTCTTTAACTTCTTCCTTAGTGTCCCATGTGCTGCAGATCTTAGTGTCATCAGCAAAGAGATGCACCTTATTCTAGATTCCCTCTCCTAAACTGAAAATGAAGATATTGAAAAACCCTTATCCCAGAATCGATCCCTGCAATATCCCACTCATAACTCCCCTGGCCTCTAAGTGCACCCCACTGATGACAGTCCTCTACACTCTGACCCCTAGCCAGTTCCTTATATGCTTGCTGAGGTTGTTCCCCTACCCCAAGTCACCCATTTTTTTAAAACCTTCTGTGTACTCAATATGGTGTCAGTCAGGAAACAGTTCATTCCAGAGAGAAACTGATGGGGATATGGTGAGAACACAAAATTCTGTCAACTCTGATGTATCAGCCTCCAGATTTCAACCAGGCTGACTTGAGACATTGACTAATTTATTTAGATATTTGTAATTTTTGACCAGGAAGGGCACACAGAGCTGTGATAGCTTGTTTCCAGGTGTATCCTGGGAGAGTGGGTTACAAGAGCCTGTGTTATTGATGTGAGAATGTTGGCAATGACACTGGGGAAACTCCCTTAATCTTCTTCAGTAAGTGCCATGGGCTCTTTAACTTCTACCTGGAGGGCGTAGTGGGTGGGTGGGCAGGAATAATCAAGATTCCAATCTGGTATCTGCTTAAAATCGCCTCATAGAATTATTGTAGAGTACCCTCTTTACTGTGGCTTGTGAATATTACACGTAGAATAGGGTGACATTTAGGCCTCACAACCCCAATGACACACCCCGTCAGCTGTCAATCTCGGGATGATGGGCAGTCCACGAGGGGGGGAGGGGGCAACCCTAAACGTCTCATTTCCTGACTTTTTGTGGTTTAACCCTAAATGATGCATTAATAAGTTTTTTGCATAGAAATATATATATATATATATATATATCACAAACAGGGCAGCTCCTCACTAAAACTTGTGCCATTGATTAAAAAGCTTAAACTTCACTTCAGACGAATCTGGCACTAAGCACCACAGTTACAAGCAAAAATACTTTTTCTCTGAAAGACTTCGTAACAGAGTTAGAAATACAGGACTCATCCAACTGTTTGCAGTTGGGCTTGGATTTAGTATGTATAAAAGTCCTGTAGTGCATGTAGTAAAAAACTATTTTAGATGCTCTATGTTGAGGATTAATATGCATACGTTTTTTAACTCATTCTATCTTCTGCGACCATTTTGGGTCAGATTAAGCAATGGATGGCTCCAACGCCATATGGTGCTACCGGTGTGCTATTATATAAAACATCCCCACATAAGAATATTGAAATTTGGCTTCTATATTAACTTTACCAGATGAGGTTGGCATCAACTTTGAAAGCCAAATCCCAAAGCAATTTTTCTATGTTTTTAAATATTTCTTAAGATATGTGGTTGCTGGATCATAATGTTTCGGTGTTTGTTTGTAGTCCATGGCTTCAGCCATTAATTTGTTATAGTGTACAGTAGACCGTTGTTCTATATAGAAATCAATCCTTTTCAAAATGCTGTTGTACCACAGTTAAAAGGTCATGGAATGTGATTGTACCTTTCTGTGGTTGAACAGTATTCTAGCACCTCTAGAGACTGCACAAGTCAGTTTCACTGTGAAAGAGAAAAAAAACAATGCACACATTTCATATAATACTATACACTATAAAAACTACAGGACGAGCAACTTTATGCATAACCAATATATTCTGCCACCGAGGGGTTCTGATTCCCACAGACCTCTCCAGCTTCACTCTCGAGGTCAGAAGGAATCAGAACCCCTCTGTGTCAGAACACTCTGGTTGTGCATAGTTGCCCATCCAGTATTCTCTATGTTTTATTAGTGGTGAAAGTGTCTAGTTTATATATTTAAATAATTTCACTTTACTGTATGCATTTTGTAGTATTACTTCCAGCATGTTTGTAATGGTGAAGGCTGTAAAACATTTGTAGGGCCCTGTCACTTTAAGGAATTTAGCCCTTAAAAGTGGATAGGAGAGAACTGGCTGTAGCACTTTGAGAAAGCTCTGAGTTCTGGCGTGAAGCATTGGTGGACTATAGAGAAGCCTGTGTCCTGTGGTATGTGATCATTAATAAAGTTTCTTGCTTATAACTGCAGTGCTTGGTGCCAAATTTGTTTGCTGTATACATCTGCCCCTTCACTTCCCATGTGCTAGCAAGTATCAAGTTTCCCTTGTCCACATGGTACTCCAAGATCCTAAGCTGGACCATGCGGTAGAGTGACATGACTACCCTCAGGACTTGTCTTAGGATAAGCAAAATAGGTGACCGCCTGGGGCGTCGATTGTAAGAGGATGCCAAAAAGATGTAGGGGCAGCATTTTGTTTTCCCTTGTCTCCCTGCATTTTCACTGATTTGGGGAGTGGGGGTAACGTCTCGGACCAGGCAGACCATCTCATTGGGACACTGGTAATAGGTATGTCTTGCATGTCTATGCATGATTTATGCAGCCGCATCAGTAACATCAATGAACAGACTGTTAGCCAAGAAGTGGTGCCAGAATTGGAAGGAAGAAGAACCATATCTTGTAGCCGTTCTCTGTTGCACATGTGTGCCTAATAGGTTTCAGCCCCTTTCCATGTTGCCATTGCCAGCAACAGCACAGGCTGGATGATGTACTGCAAGCAACTGTGGCTCTTCTACCTGGGCTTTCTCCTAGATTGACGCGGCAAATACAGTGCAGAGAGTCACCGACCTAGCTGTCTGGACTCAGCAACACCAACCTGACCAACCAAGCACAAGTCCCACTGTCTCATGCACAGGGGCAGGGCACAGCACTCACCCACAGGGGCACTGACGGGATTGCTGGATGGGTGCAACAAATCAGATTGTCATCGATCAGTTGATGAGACCATCCAGATCCCCTCAAAAGACCCCAGCCAGCCAGGCATAATAAAGTTTTAGAAAAATGTTAGAAAAGTGATTGCAAACCCAGACTTCTTCCCAGACCAGTTCTAGACCTAACCAAAACAAAAAACATCAATCTGTTGACTTTTACTGCATATATTTGTGATATTTACTTATGAAGCAACAGCAAATGAAATGTTTACTAGCATGATTATTTTAAAAACTCTTTCTGTAACAAACGAATAATGAGTTGACAAATTTATTTGGTGGTGGTGGTGGCAACAGGCAAATGTGTGTGACCTGTGGAAACAAACAACTTTGATAAAAAAAAAAAAACTTAAAGAGCTAGTGTACTGACTAAAACTAATATTAGGTCTTAAAATCAGTCAACCATTACCTTTTACATCTGAGGTACTTTTTCTTTTCCCTTTGTTTAATTAGAAGATTGTTTACCTGATGTTAGCAGGTGTGATGCGGGTGTATGTGGTGTGAGGGTGCTGGGGCCGGTGTTGTTCAGTGTCTTCATCAGTGACACTGGAGATGGCATTAAGGGCAAAATGTGCCTATTCGCGGATGACACTAAACTCTGTGGGAGAGTGGACACAGCTAAAGGGATACCGGACCTACAGGAAGATCTGGAAAAGCTAGGGAGTTGGTCCAGGATATGGCAGCTTGGCTTCAATGCCAAGAAATGCAAAGTTATGCATATTGGAGCCAAGAATCCCAGAACAGAGTACTACCTGGATGGAGTCCGAGTATCTGCATCAGAGAAGGAGAAGGACCTGGGAGTGATGATCACTAGTGACCTGAAGCACTCCATGCAGTGCAAGAAAGCAGCAGCAAAGGCAAACAAGATGCTGGGATGGATATCTAGGGGGATCAGTGGTAGGAGAGAGGAGGTTATACTGCCCTTGTACAGGTCACTGGTAAGGCCGCATCTAGAGTATGGAGTTCAGTACTGGTGCCCACACCTCCAAAAGGACATTAACCTGCAGGAGAAGGTCCAGAGGAGGGCTACAAAGATGAGAGCTGGTCAGCAGGGTAAGGCATATGAGGAGAGGTTGAGGGCACTGAACATGTACTCCCTGGAAGACAGGAGAGAGAGGGGGGGACATGATTGGGACCTTCAAGTACTTGAAAGGGGTAAATAAGGTTGATAAGGAAAGCCTCTTTAAGCTGAGTGGCAACCATAACATGAGGGGGCACAGTCTTAAGCTGGAGGGTGGGAGGTCAGGAAGCACTTCTTCACAGAGAGGGTGGTGGACACTTGGAATGCGCTGCCAGAAGAGGTAATCTTGTTGAAGACAGTGGGCAGCTTTAAGAGAGGCTGGGAAAGGCATAGGGGAAAGGTAGGGGTCATGGGTAGGGAGGATGGGAGGAGTGGGAAGGGAAGGCAGGGACATTTGCTCAAGCTATGGACCCTGCAATACAAGCAGACTTGATAGACCAAATGGCTTTCTGCTGCTGGATTCTTCATATGTTCATATGATGTGTGGAACAGCTTTTAGCCTGGCAGCTGACATAGCTTGCTCTACTGCCCCACACTACATCATCAGGGCTGTGACCTCACTGACTGTGACATCACTGCTGCTTAGGAACAGCAAATGAGTGACTGCCAGGTCACTCACTTGTGATGTCACTATCAGTGAGGTCATTACTGTGCCATTTTTATTTTTAAATTATTTGTTTTTAGCATATTTGATGTTATTGGGGTGCGTTTGAGAGTTTGTATCTATTGTTTGATTATATATTCTAAGTTTTTAGTTTATGCGTGTCTGATTGGTTGTGGGTTGTCTGTTTTTCTCCCCAAGTGAGAGTTGCAGGAGCATTTTATTTTATTTTATGTTATTATTTTGAGTTTAGTTAATTAGCTGGGGTTCTTTTGTTTCCTATGTGGGCTTGGTGTAGCTTTGTTTTGGATCGGGCTTATTAATATGTGTAGGAGGCCTGCTCCCAAGGTCATGTGCTATTCGTCCTCCACCCTTCGTGCCATCTGCTTTGACCCCCCCCCCCGTTGCAGTTTTCAACTTCTGAGCGCTGAGTATTATTCGCGGGGGAGGGGTTGGGGGTGCAAACGGTGGAGGATGAATGAGCGGGGCCATCGCACTGGGGTTGTAAAACCCAGATGATGTCCTGGGGTGAAATGGAACGTGGACCGTGGCCCTCCATGCTTGGTTTCCATACACAAGGGCACCACCAATATTGGTGGGCAGGCAGGCAGCTCGGGCGACCCCAGAAGCCCATCCAACTTGAGCGGTGTTCTGCAAAGCCAGATCCATTAAAAACAAGACTGCAATTATTGTAGATCTTGTTGGGACGGTGGATCTGGCGTGCATCACTGAGACCTGGCTGGATGAGAATGCTGGCCCCACATTAGAGGCTGTTATTCCAGCTGGCTACTCGGTGCTACACCACTCGAGACTGGATCACGGGAGGGGGGTGCTACGGTCTCTTTCAAGACTGAACTGGGCCTCATCAATGTACTAGTTGAGGAGGCTGGGTCATTTGAGTGCACTGTAGTAGCTAGGTGTAGATTGTAGGATTGCCCTCATCTACCGTCCACTGGGGATAAGAAACGTTTCCTTCAGGAAGTAGCGGATTTTGTGATTGAAATGGCATATGAGTTGCCCAGGCTGATGGTCCTGGGCGACTTCAATGCCTGGGTCGATGACGAACTCTCACAATTTGGACAATACTTCCTCCAATTGATAACATCTCTGGGCCTTACACAGGTTGTTACTTCCGCCACTCACAAACACGGTCGCTCTCTTGACCTAGTCTTCCTCCTGGGGATCAAAGCCTTCAATTTGGGGGTGGAACCTGTCGGATGATCCGATCACTACACCATGGGGTTCAGTTTTTGCACCCCCCCTTCGTAGGCCTACCCCTGTGGAGATGGTCATGTACCGCCCTTTACGAGATGTAAGCTCTGAAGGGCTGGTGGTGGTACTTGACCTATCGGCGCTTCCTGGGGCAAGCAGTGACCCAGATGCTTTGGTTTGGGCTTATAATAAGGCCATTACTGTAGCTCTGGATGCTATTGCTCCTGTCCGTGTTCATCCTCTCTCCCTTCGCCTTCGGTCCCCCTGGTTTGATGGGACCTTGAGGGAGATGTGGCGACAAGGAAGAAGATTAGAGCATTGTTGGCGGAAATCCGCCCTGGAGGCCGACCACCTTAGATTGATGGAACATTATCAAGTCTGGCAATCTGCAGTCACCTGTAAGAAGGCAGAGTTCCTGTCCGGGGAGATTGCAGCTGCTCAGAACTGACCGGCTCAGCTCTTTCAAACTGTAGACAGACTGTGCAACCCAGCCTGCCTGCAGATTCAAAGAGCATTTTCACAAGTGGAGTGTGATGAGCTCGCTTTCTTTCTTTGCGGCTAAGGTGGCTGACATCAGGGCACAGCTCCAACCAGCACGCTCTATGGGAGATGCTATTGATTGGCGCTTGGTCACCGTCCCTCAGTTTTCCTGGAGTACCTTCGACTGGCTGGAGTTCATTGATGTCATGCAGATTGTCCAGGTTATGTGCCCTACGTGCTGTAGTTTGGATCCGGGTCCAACTACCCTGATTATGGGTTGTTGTGATAGCATTGGCCCAGTCCTAGCATGGATAGTCTGGTGCTCCCTTGAGACAGGCGAGTTTCCTAGCTTCCTGAAGGAGGCAGTGGTGACACCCCTCCTTAAGAAAGCTCCTCTGGACCCAGACTGCCCTGCCAACTACAGACCAATCTCTAACCTCCCCTTTGTGGGGAAGGTGATTGAGAAAGTAGTGGCCCTACAACTGGAGAACCATTTAACCATCCATGACTTCTATGAACCTCTCCAATCCGGTTTCCGAAAGAGGCATAGTACCGAGACTGCACTGGTTCGGGTGCTTAATGATCTCCTGATGGCAAGAGATCGGAAAAAACATTCCATCTTGGTTCTTCTGGATCTCTCTTCAACATTTGACACTGTGGACTATGGGGTTCTTCTCGAACGCCTGAGGTTCATCTGTGGCCTGTCTACTAGTACAGTCCTCAGGTTGTTTAAATCTTTCCTCACTGGCAGAACTCAGGGTGGTGTCGGGGATTTATTCCTCCGACCCAGTGTCTCTGTCATGGGGTACCTCAGGGTTCGGTGTTGTCTCCCATGTTGTTCACAGTGTTCATGCTACCCCTCAGAGACATTGTAAGAAAGTATGGGCTAAGGTTTCACTGCTATGCTGATGATACCCAGCTCTGCCTGTCTTTTGCACCCAACCAGGATACAGCTTTCTTGGTATTTAATAAGTGCCTCACTGAAATCCAGGGTTGGACGAATTCGAGAGCTGGCTGAGGTTGAACTCGGAAAAGAGTGAAGTGATGGTTGTGGACCTGGGTCGCCGGATAGAGGGGCTGGGAGTGGGTTTGCCTTTGGGACTTTTCCTTGGAGGCTCCCAGCTCCTCACCTTCAAATGGGTGCGAAACCTGGGGGTGATTTTTGATGGTGGGCTGACACTGCGATCGCAGGTGTCGGCAGTCATCAAATCCTCCTTTTATTATCTGAGTAACATCTCCAGGGTTAAGCACCTAGTTTCATCTGGCGATCTGCCTACATTGGTCCATGCCTTCGTGATCTCACGCCTTGATTATTGCAACTTCCTCTAACTAGGGCTACCTGGGGTTGATATCCGCTGCGTCCAGCTGGTGCAGAACGCTGCAGCCAGGTTACTGACAGGAACTCCCTGGACTTGTCACATCTCTCTGGTGCTGCGCGAACTGCACTGGCTGCCGGTGTAGTGGCAGATTACCTTTAAAGTCGGACTTCTGACTTATAAAGCCCTACACGGACTGGGCCCGGACTACTGAAAGAGCTCCTGGTTCCTCACTGCCCCGGGCGATCGCTCCGCTCAGCTGAGGAGGGGCTGTAGAGATTCCCAGGGTTTCTTTAAAATCTTCTGGGGCCTGTGCATTTATGTACACGGCCCCAGTCCTATGGAATTCTCTACCCCGTCAGCTTCGGGAGTGCGCGACTGTGGAGAGATTTAAACAGGCCCTAAAGACCCATTTGTGGCATCGAGCCTACTCTGTTTGATTTTATCTGAAAACTGAGATTTATGAAAGCCTGTATTTAATTGTTTTTATTTTACCCTGTTTTATCTTACTGTCAAGGCTCCTTGATTTTTAGAAAGGCGCGTTATAAATAAAGTACTATTATTATTATCATAATGCTGATGATGTAGTGTGGAGCAATAGAGTTAGATATGTCAGCTGCCAGGCTAAGAGCTGTTCCATCCATCCAGCACAATATTATCACATAGAAGACTTTCTGATGAGCAAAAGGAAAAAGAAAAATACTTCAGAAATAAAAAGTTACAACTGACTACTATTCAAAATTTGTATTATTTCCCTGTTTTGTCTCCACTAGCTCTTTAAGTCTCAACTGAAATGGAGCTGTCATGGATGCATAAAGGCCAATGGGAGTGGGGTCGTGTTCCTGAGCAGACAGTGTTCTATGACCTGTATGGGAACAGAGGATATGAACTGAACAGCTTATTTTTGGGGCAAGGGGGGGTGGGTTCTCTGCCTGGCTAGCGGGTAAAAACATTTTGTCTGGGGGGCCCCCCATTTTCATATTCACCTAGGGGCGACACATACCTGAAGGTTGGCCCAGGCTACTCTCCAGCATTTTCTGGAGAAGAAGTCGTAGGGGACCATGCCCACCCATTTCCTACACAATTTCACAGCCTCCGGATACTTGAAGTGTGTCCATTAATAAAAGCCATTGGCTATGGAGCCTTTTCGGTTGAGACAGCATACTTACATATTCACTGGGGTCATGGGGACCATTAATATTCCATGTGACCTAGCCCTGCTCTAAAGCAGTAAACCCTCTTCTTTTTCTTTTTTCTATTTTATTGCCCTAACTTGTACAGCTCTCAGGCTGCCTCCAGTGATCTTCCAACCTTTGACCCAGCCCACCTGCCTCCACCATTTGTTCTTGAATGTCAATATTATCTGGAGCATTGGAGCGGGGTCACCCACAATAACAAAGTCCACTTTGCTCCTTGATCTGCATCAGGCCCATTTTGTGGTCAGTGGTGACTCTAAACCACAACATGTGCCCCATGTGGTACAGAGCTACCCCCATAGGAACAATATGTGCAGTTTCTGTTGGTGGCCTGACTGCCAGCTATAGTGCCCCCTGTGCCCTGATAACCATTAGAGGCTACAGCCAGCACTGTCTGGGGAAAGTATTTTTGTTGTCGTTGCTGTTAATCAGTTTGAATGAATTTCAACAATCGGTGAAGGCTTTTAACGGAACATGGACTCCTTGTATTTTCTTAACTTCATTTCTTTTTTCAGAGTTTGTTTACCAAGAAAGGCACACTGAGCTGAAGCTTGTTTCTAGGGGCAACCTATGGGGGGAATGAAGGGGCAATACAGCAAAACAAAAATACATTGAAACATGATACTCACTGGACCACTGACAAAGGCATAGATGGGATCCTCCACATTAACAGAATCCGTGTGGCCCCTTGAGCTGCACCAGATCTTTGTTTTTTGGGGAGGGCTATGAAAAGGAACATGGTTTCCCTTCCTCCAAGCGAGAACCCCCAGTGTTAGCAGAAATAAAAATCCTTATTATGTAAATCAGTTAATTCGTGCTTATCATAATGATACCCTGATATATACATATACAGTATAATATATATATATATATATATATATATATATATATATATATACATAACAGCACATTTTGTAGTGTATGTAGAATTTAGATATCATGAGGAGGTGGACATACTTTTTTTGGTGGGGGGTTAACCTAGCGCTCCTTGTAATATGGTCTTCTCCTGGTTTTTATTAGTATTCCCAGCTGATTTTGAACACCCGTTGCTTAACATCCCTTTTCTTGTTACTAAAATGATGAAAGATACAACAGATACTGCTCCCTAACTTTATGGGGCAGTGAGTGTTCAGAGACTGTAGAGCATAATGAGGAATACTTGGAGACCCCCATAAAAAGTGCTCCTTTTATTATGTCCAAAGTAAAATAAAAGCGCTAAAGGAGACTCAAAATGGGGACAAACGTGGGCAGCCTATCAATGCAGCTTAAGCGCTACCACACATGACGCCAGCAACTTGGGTTTGGGAACTAGCCTCAACTGTGGAGGGTCAGATGGGGGAGAGGGACTGAGCATACCACAAGATACTTTGCCGCTACGGAAAGGGTAGGTCACATCCTCCACTGCAATACTGCCACCTGGGTGACCATTGTGTGGCTGAAGGGCTGAGGGTGGATGGGGCCTCCACTGATGTTGAAACATCGTTACGCTCAGTGTGAGCACACGTCCCCTTTATGTTCTGCATTTCAGAGGCCGGGGGGTGGACAGCAGAATAAAGAAAAGGCCGTGGCTTCTAAGGACAAAAGACCCCAGTATATCCGGGGGCCAGACCCAGCTGAGTGAGGACCTACCTCACAAAGCACAGTGAGTTGGGGGTATAGCTCCCATCCCTGTCAATGGTATCTGAGGCAGCATGGAGGTGGGGTCAGCAGAACATGCGCGTGAAAAATAGCGGAAACAAAATAGGGAAAAAAGTGCATCTTACAAGACGGGATAATTGACAATTTAAAACAGAATTAAAAAGTATAGGTTAATATTTTTCACTATAACATGCAGCGCTGCTTTAAGCTGCTGTACAATGATTTATAGTGTATGGTGGAATGCTATTCTTACTCAGAATTCCACCATACTAAAATGCTGTTCAGCCACACTGAAAACAATGAATGGAATGCTGTACTGACTGTATGTGCAGAACAGCATTCCATTCATTTAGAATGAAGAGAGCTTTTCGTACTTTAAAATCTCAAACTGAAAACCGCCACGCGGTAATGTTATCTGAAACACCACTGACGATGGCCGCAGCATTTATTTACAAGGGTGCACTTCTCTATCGTGAACAGAAAATGCAGGATCTACCAGATATTAGCAGATTTAGAGTACTTACAAAGCAATTTAGCCCTCCCGTTCGTATATTTTCTAGCTAAGCGAGAGGTCCATGTTTTTTTATTTGTGAATCCCTCCCACACAAGCCCAACAGCCAATGGGAGCATGCGCTGCTAATGAATGGACGCTCAGTCCCTAGCAACCACGCAATCCACCATAGGGCTTCAGAAATAGTAAATGGGAGACAATTTATTTTACGTGAAAAAAAATAAATTCAGATAGTCGCAAATATTATTAAAATGACTAGGGGGCACCATGCACTTTATAAAATACTGGATGGGCAACTCTATGCAGAACCAGTGTGTTCTGCTACTCTGGGGTATGATTCCCAGAGGACCTCTCGAGGTCACAGGGAATCATACCCCTCTGTGGCAGAACACACTGGTTCTGCATGGTTGCCCATCCAGTATTCTCTATATTCATTCCTGTGACAAAATGCAGTCCTGACATTGGCTAAAATGATGTGGTACCATCGATGACATCACATGATGAGCATACAGGAGGGGTCTTCAGGATAAACGAAATGGTGAAGGGAGCTGGGCACTGTAGAAAAACTGTGTATATTAATCAAAATTCACCAAGAACAATGCATTTTGCGGCACTATATATATTGTGCAGTGATGCAAATTCTGCAGAACATTCTGTAGCCGTGGAATCACAGAATTCCAGAGGCCTCGACAATGGACCCCCTCTCCAATTTTCCAGGTTTCTTTTCATATCTCTTATTTTCTCCTGAGTATCCACTTTGACGCATATTTTGGTGTGATTTACATAGACAACTTTTACCCTGGATTCCCTCTCCTGCAACACTTCAGAAAATATTGAATAGTACCAGTCCCAAGACTGATCCCTGTGGTACTCAGCTAGTAACTTCCCTAACCCTTAAATGTTCCCCATTGACTACCACCCTATAAGTTATACCCTCAACCATTTCCCTATCTGTCCCAGTCTTCAATGTAGTTGAATATCAGCCCTTTTCACCAATCTTTCAGTCACTTATTAAAAGTGTTTAACTTTTCTACTCCCCCCTTCGCATGACCAGCAACACCTTAGAGAAGGACACCGAACCTGCTGCCTCCTGTAAGATTTTTCCTAAAATCCAGAAACTGCTTTTTTTTTTTTACTTCTCTTACAGTATAGCTGGCCAGATCATGTGCCCTTAGGTGGACGATTACAGCAGGCTCTACCCCCACCTCTTGTATCAGCTTCCCTACTATTGGGATGGCCCTCACCTACTTTTTGTTGTTGAATTTACTATACTTTCTCATTGCCAACTTGCTCTCATCACTACCCAGTCTCTCCCAGCCCTGTCTCCCATTGTCCCCAGGACTTTAGAGTGCCCCACGGTTTACCCTCTCCCCTGTGGTGGAGCCCCCTGAGTTCCACAAGTGCAGGTGTTGTTATAGTTTGGTTGTGGTCAGCAGCCCAGTGAGGGGCGCAGGCCCTGCACAGAGGGAGGCAGTGTCATGCTACTACAGTGGAGGGAGGCTGCTTTCTTCCTCTTAGGTCCTATCCTCGAGTGCCTCATGGGCAAGGACTAACCGGATGTCTGCACGCTAGTCAGGAGGCACTCCACCCACCCATCACGGCTCTGCTGCACTGCCACCTGTGGTCACCCAGGTAGCAGTGTCACAGCGGAGCCCACAGACCTCCCTCCCCCAGAGGATGACAGCATCCTCTGGGATGCTCAGTCCTCCACCCTAGCCCCCCCGATAACCTTGGCTCGCTTATGAACCCAGGTCACCAGCATCGCAGGTGGTAGTGCTACTACTGCACCGATGGGCCAGCTAGGGGATTTATTAATTTATTTATTTAAACATTTGGTTACTGGGAAAGGCACACTGAGCCAAGGCTTGTTTCCAGGTGCGACCCCGGGGGGTGGGGTTGGGGGACAGGTATACATATACTTTGAGCGATGGAGACAGATTGCGACCTACTGTATATACACATTAGATTGGACCCTCCCTGCCATTGTCCCAGGGATGAAATGCACCCGTCTTTCTTCCCTCCCTCCTGCTAGCAAGCACCACCTCCTCTGTTCCCCTCACCACTGAGTCACCCACCGAGAATTAACCATGCTGGTCTCTTGTGAATGGAGCCTCCCCCATCCATAGGCTTTGCACTCTGTGCAGCCTTTTGGGGCCCGCGGTGTAACTAGTGGGGCCTCCTTAACCAGAAAGGCCTTACAGACCTCCCTGTCTCAGTGGCATGAAACAGTTCTTGGTTAAAACATATGGGTTCCCACCTCCTCTCAGGGGCATCTCACTTCCCCCTTCTCACAATCATCCAACCTTCCCACTCAGACCCTTGAGGGCCTTTGAGGGAGGGAGTGGCAGGTGGCACCCTCAGTTCCCATTCAGACCTGCCCCTGCCAAACTCCTGGGCATCTCTTACTTCTGTTGTTTGGTCTCTTCTGCACTTGTTGTATCCCATTTTTGTTCTCCACTGTTTTTGCCCCTACTCTGCTTAATTATTGCTATAATCCTGCTGTAATGCTGTAATTATTGCTATTGTTTGAATATGTTGTGTTACTTTGCTTTGTACTGCTAATTTGTTGTAATTTTGCTGCAAATTTACATTTTTTTTGTTGCATCTCCTTGCCTTGTCTGTGCCACCAGCTCGCACCTGGAAACAAGCCAGAGCTCAGTGTGCTTTTCCCAGTTACAAACTTTTAAATAAATAAAGACCTGCACCACCGCATCCTTATCTATGTCAATGCTGCAGTCAGCTCCACAGTGAGCACTGCCAGTCTCATGCATACTGGGCAACTACCAGCACTCACAAGCACCCTTTTGAAAACAGCTACTCCACAGCCCCTACAGCTTACTGGTTCCACTTCCAAACCATAGGGCCAGCATGCTGTCGCCCCATTAAGGATTAGTGCCCTCCCTCACACTTTGCAACTTTCTACCTTTACAACTCTGGTGGTAAGGTCAGCCTAGAGGTTAGAGTATCAATCTTTGAATGAGCTTGGTACATCTAGCAGACCTGGGTTTGAGTCCCACAACCTCCACTTGCATACCATGTGATTCTGAGCAAGTCCCTTAACCTTCCCAGTGCTCCTGCATTGCCCCTGAAAACAGGCACTTGTGCCTAGTGGGCCTTACCCAGTTACCAAAGAATCAAAAAAAAAAAAAAGGTACTTCACACTATGTCCCCCATTGTAAATGATTTTGTTACTTCAATCCAGGTACAGTTTAGCCAGGTGTTTATCACGGATAGACCATTTTTACCAAAATAAAAGCGAACTAAACTAGCCCCCAAACTACATGTATTTTTAGGGGGAAGCGTGGAATCAGTAACTTAACAGTACCATATAACCTCATTTATCCGAATGTGATGGGGGACAGTGCAACTGTTCAGATAAATGGGGTTTTGGATAAGTGAGAGCACTTTACAGTGGAGTCTGCTAATCTGGGAGACACACCACAGTTTTGGATAACTGGGAGTTTTGGTTAATTGAGGTTTGGATAACTAGGGTTTCACTGTGTATGCTAACTAAACTAGCCCCCACACCACTTGGGTCACAAAGGGGAGTGTGGAAACAGTTTCTATAACTGTGGATGTTATGTAAACCAGCCCCCCCACACCCCTTGAGTGAATCCTGGTACAGAATAGCACCCTCTACTGTACAGAATGTCTGCTGGACCAGACATCTACAATACTAGAGAGAGCTTCTGGAACACAGAATACAGTATTCATAACATATGAACACACAAACATATGAAAAAGCCATCACAGGAAGGCCATGTGGTCTATCTAGTCTGCTTGTATTGCAGGGTCCGCAGCTTGAGCTATTGACTCTTCCCCTTCCCCACTCCTCCCATCCTCCCTACCCATGATCCTTACCTTTCCCCAATGCCTATTCCAGCCTCTCTTGAAGCTGCCCACTGTCTTCAATGAGACCACCTCTTCCGGCAGTGCATTCCAAGTGTTCACCTCCCTCTCCATGACGGAGTGCTTCCTGACCTCCCTCATGACCCCCCCCAAGCTTAAGACTGTGTCCCTTCGTGTTATGGTTGCCACTTAGCTTAAAGAGACCCTCCTTATTCACCTTATTTATCCCTTTCAAGTACTTAAAGGTGTCAATCATGTCCTCTCTCTCTCTCTCTCCTGTCCTCCAGGTAGTACATGTTCAGTGCACTCGACGTCTCCTTGTATGCCTTACACTGCTGACCAGTTCTCATCTTTGCAGCCCTCCTCTGGACCTCCTCCAGCAGGTTAATGTCCTTTTGGAGGTGTGGGCACCAGTACTGAACTCCATACTCTAGATGCGGCCTTACCAGTGACCTGTACAAGGGCAGTATAACCTCCTCGCTCCTACTACTGATCCCCCTAGATATGCATCCCAGCATCTTGTTTGCCTTTGCTGCTGCTTTCTTGCGCTGTGTGGTACTTGGTTAATTATTGGCAAAAACATTTTAAATTCCTTTGCTCTGGACCCTAGGGAAGGTGAGCTGGAAGCAGCTTACCTGCCCCAGGATGGGAAGCATCAGTGAAAGCTGATATGTAAATAATGCTTGGGTTCCATATCTGGCTGAGTTTCTTAGTATTGCAGATTATGGAGGTCAGGGGCAGGATTAGATTGGGTACGGTAGTTGGGCTTGGATATTTAATTACTCTTTCTCAGTGATTGCGTGCTATTAGCTGGCAGTCTCGTATGAACATCTTTAATGGGAGAGCTGACAAGGCTTCAGTATTACTAAACGCTGCCTGAAACAGTCTTCAGTATTGCCGATCTGTGTCTATGGCAAACAGCCTTTTGTGGATATGGCTCTGTGTGCACAATTACTAACATGTTGTTTTTTTTCTAGATTCATGTTGGCCAAAGGAGTAAAGCGTAAACGCGTGGACAGTAATGACTACCTTGAAGGCACGTCAGACGCCAGAGAAATTTGGAAAACTTCAGGAGGCAGTACACAGCCTATCTCTTTGCTAAATATTTCTTTATTTAAGCTGCAAGAGACTTGTAAGCATGGGGAACCCAACCTACGGTACTTGGTGCTTGTTGCCAACACCTTGCGTCATATTCAGGAGGAAATGCAACTGGAGCAAAATGGGCAATCTCTACAGAAAGGTGAAGAGGCCAGCTTAAGAGCAGAATCTCCGGCGGGTGTTTCAGTGAGGCCTTCAGATCTGCAAAATTCTGAAACAGTTGCACTAGACATAAGCAAAAGCATGCCACCTACAGCACAGACACAAGATGATGAAATTATTCTTTCAGACTCTGAAACTGTGTACACCTCTGTTTCCACAATTTTGAAGGACGCAGACTACCTAGAAAGCCTCTGTAGTCCAACACACCTATCTGAACTTGAAGATGACCAAGTAGGTTTCCTACAAAGTGCAATGAACGCAGCAGTACAAATGAGGCAAGAGACTGAAAGGCATTCATGTCCTGTACCTGAACCCTTAGACATCTTTAGCTCAGGTAGCAGCATGTTGGAGGATACCCGTGACAATATCTTTGAAGACATAGACACTTCCATGTATGATAATGAACCATGGTCCCCAACATTTAGTAAATCACATTTAAAAGACTTATCTGATACTGATTTCGATGTAGTGAAGAGTCCAGCCAGTGAACAGACGTTTAGACTAGATTTTGATGACCTGGATAATATCCTGGGCTTGATTGCTGGACAGTAGACATAGTAATACAATGACTGGAACAAGGAGGTCAGAAAGGAAAAGAAAAGCAGCAGGAAATAAGGGAAGCCAATGTGAGACACTATTTTTTTTAAGTCTTGTTAAAACTACATCCTCAGGTGGAAAAAAATATGATATTTGATGTTGGATAATGATTTGGAGAATTGCCTTTCTGTGAATTAAAATTGTAATTGTATTCTCATAAAGCTTTCCTCTTCTGGAGCGCAGTTTCTTAAACTTGCAGTACAATGGGAGACAAATGTACAACAGAGTTGTCCCCGACTCCTATATTACAAAAATTACTTCAACTGTAAGTGTTCTATTAATCAACACACAAAGCTGTACAGTGGTTTCCAGTGTTAGGTTCCCGGTATCTGTTTATGTCACTCAGGATCTTCAGTGAAGAATTGGCAAGAAAAAACAGCAATCACTTACTAATTGTTTAACTGTTTTCAGTTGCCTGGTAAGGTCAAACAGTATGACTAGTCATCACTACAGACATTTTGATAGTAGTGTCACTAGATCTCGCAACATTTGGGAATTTGACTCTGGTTGCCACTGTAAGAAGGGATGTATGCTGGGGTCCATTCCACAGATACTAGAAAGTTCAAAGATTGTCTTGATATTTTCTGAAATAATCCCCTGCCCCTTTAAGTTTTGTTTTTTTTAATATTATTTTCCACTTACTGTCCCCTATCTTTTTTTTTTTTTTTAATTTTCCTATTTTTTCCCCACGCCTCTCGTCGACCATCGACTCTGGTCAAGGACCCTGGAGCCCGGCCACGGAAATTACCGTCTCCCGGTCATCCCTTGGCACCCCAGAGTGGGGCCACGATTCCAATCCTACATCGGACCACTGAACTGTGACTGGTTGGGGAACGGCCCGTGGCCAATCATCAGGGCTTCTGGGGCAGAGCGTCACCGAGACGCAAGGTGTGGGATTTTGTTCCTCCATATTCCTCCCCAAGGAGGCGGGGACGTGCAATGACGCAGCATCCGCCCCTGCCTCCCACCCCACCCCCGTTTGAACGCCGGCAGCGTGAGTTCTCCTGCCTCCGCCAGGAGTCCCCAGAGTTCAATGTTGCCCG
Source organism: Neoceratodus forsteri (assembly GCA_016271365.2). Taxonomy (NCBI): domain Eukaryota; kingdom Metazoa; phylum Chordata; order Ceratodontiformes; family Ceratodontidae; genus Neoceratodus; species Neoceratodus forsteri. The sequence continues at coordinate 471,860,084 of CM057450.1, read as the reverse complement.
TACCTTCCCCGAGAAGGAGAGCTGCCTATCGGACGCTCAATCCTTCTCCCCCCGAACTGTCCCCTATCTTAACATGTGAGGCCATCATATCACGGTCGTACCTTTCCTGATCGGACAGCAGCTGGATGACCTACAACCTCACTGCCCAGGAACCTTGTGCCTAATCTCGAAGACACACTTAACCCCCTGCCAGTGCCAATGTGGTACTCCAGCATACGTTCATGAACTCTGCTCCCAGAAGTTGGGCGATGCACTATCACAGTGCCAGTGGACTGGCCCATTTAAGGTTTTAATGACCAAAGGTCCAGGCAGCTAATAAAGCTGCTAAAATCTCAGTGGCTTTTCAGTTAGTACCAAACATGGACCTCACTGGTGTCTGCCTGAATAGCATCATTCAGTCTTATAGTGACTGTATTTTTTTTTTTAGTAAGGATTGTCCCTATTTTTCAAGTCACGCATGTGATGACTCGGGCATGACTGGATGACACATAGCCCCTGGTTTGAACTGATGTCTCAGTCTTTGGCCCAAAAGAGGCCCCTGGATGGAAGGAACACAGAACCCAAGTTATACACTCACCTACTGTAGGAGAAGCTGTCCTCCTAGTCGGTAACAAAGAGGTGCATTTTTGTAGTATTGCAGTTCTGGTAAACCTACTCTATGCCTCCCCTACCACTCTGGAACTATTAACAGTGAGCTTCATTTTACATCATCAGTTTCCAAACATTTTTCAAGCAGTAAAATCATTACATAAATCTGGGCAGCCCTCGCTCACTCTCCTTGACAGCCTACTGCCTCACGTTCATGGGACGCCTGTTTCCAGTATTGATCACATGCAAAACCCGGTCTCTGTGGCTGCTGACCAGTGCTGTGCCACCACGCCACGGGACCCTCCCCTCATTTTATTTGCAATTTCAGGGAGTTCTCTGTCAACTTTTACCCCCTTTGTAAAACTTAGGATTTCAGAGAGTCTGTTTGTACATAGCAGCCTTGAAATTGTTGTAGACTGTGTAGCGGTATACAGATACTGTAGCTACTGCATCTGTGTTTCATGTCTGTCAAAGCAGAGATGAGGGAAGGTTTGCTAACCATATGAAAGTCTATATTGCACCAACTTTACAATCTAATTTGCTACAAAGGGTAGTTTTCCAGTTCTGAAATTATTGCAGCTACCTGTGTGGATACAGTAAGGTAAAACAGAAAGAGCTGCATTTCAGCATGACAAATAATATCTCTGCGAATCAGCCTCCTGCATTAGTGAACTCTGAATTTGTCGGGCCGATTAATCTTTTTTTCTACCCATTTCAGAGTAAACACATGGTTTTGTAATTGTACAGGAACATTATTTATAGTGTTACATACAGTGAATCATTACACTTTATTTATAATTTTATTGGTATAGAAGCATATTTAAAATGTTTATTTAATATATCTGTTTAATTTCTAAAAAGACCAAATGATCTGTTCTTCAGTAACAGCTGAATATAGTTTGTTTTGATGACTGTATTTTAGTTACTCTAGCTGTATGAACTCAAAATATTCTAAATTATACTAAACAATCTGTAACTATCTGATCAATTATTAATCATAACTTCAATGTGGAGATAAACATCTCATCATTTTACCCACCTCAGAATCAGGGGCTCCATACACAGTCACAATTTAATGGTGTAAATATGTTGCAATGACCACTTTGCACCAGTTTCCAGTTTAGTGCCACTTTGCTCTACGCATAATGGGGTGGCAAGGCTTTCCCTGCACAGTAGTTTAAGTGTATTGCAACTGCCTGCAGAAATGGGGGGGCATACTAATGAACTACCGAGTCGTGCTCAGCCACTCACTAGCCATGCACTCCTGGTCACAAGCCCCTGTGTCTTCCAGTGCCCAGTAAAACTGCTAAAATCAGTTCACATGGGTACAAGCTTGTGAACCAGAACAAATGTTCTGGGCAAGTTGTGCGCAACTGATCATGGCACTTACAGGGGCAGGGCTAGGGCTGGGAAACCACTGTACAGCAAGGAATGTTTTAATTGCTTGAGTGCTTAGGGGTGGGTGGTGGGCACTGGACTATCAGGGAGGCAAAACTAGAAGTGAATACTGTCAGCTCAGAGTTGGGCAGTAAGGTGAGGAGCAAAGGACGGGGCAGTGAAGTTGTGGACAAAGGGGGTGATGATGACTGTGGTGGTAGTGCTGTTGGCTTGGGCCATGCCTGGCACTGTAGCATGCCCAGACCCCCTTGGCTATTGCAACCCAGCATGGTAGCAGGCACAAATCCAGTTTGTAACCACAAACATCTCTATTTGCTTACCTGAATTTAGTGCTGAGTGACACTGCCATCAGGGACCCCCCCCCCCCCCCCCACGGGGACAGTGAATTGGCTGTGCATATAGCAAAAAGCACTAAGTGGTGCCTGCTCATCCTATTCTAATGCATGATGACACATTTGTAAGAAGGGGGGCTACGTGCACTTGTTTGTAGGATTCTCATATAATCTAAATAAGTAGACCTGCTCACTCCTGCTCATACAGTACATGCAGTCAGTTAGGCTCCTTAAGCTACCCTTGCCCATTCACTAGTACTGAACAGGCATTTCACTGCAGAACACAAAAAAACTAGAATAAAAAAAAAAACATTATTATAAACAATAATGTGATTGAATGGCCTTATTCTAACTAGACTGGTGAAAAGTACACTCTGAGTGAGCACAATTCTAAAAGTGAGAGAGGTGTACAGAACCATGGGTCCATTATATTCAAATGGTGTCAGATATTTCACAGAACATCCTTAGTAGAGACGTTCATATTTAGTTGCCCTTTGTGATTGGCCCTGTGGGCTATGTAAATGGCAGCCGCACTGTCCCACATGACCCAATGCTGTTTGCAGCCATGTGGGAAGGGGCTGCAACCCTCATTAGCAAACTCAAATCGACCATTTAGTGCCAACAAATGTGACCGAGAATGGGCCATTAGTCTGGTCGTGCACGCACACACACACACACACACACACACACACACTAGAGGGTCCCTTGTACAGGGCGTTCCAGCATTTTGATTGGCCAGGAGGTATGTTTTATGTGTAATTTATTTTAGTATATATTCATCCCAGTTGTATAGATGGCTGTATTTTTCTTGTAAAAGGATGTAAGGCTGTTGCTGCTCCTGTTAGACTGGAATAAATATGAGTGAAAACGAAGGTCTCTAATACTGGGGCATGTTATGTATTAAAAGGGGCATGTTATGTATTAAAACAAAGGAAACTGTAGATACATAGCTAGCAAAATGTAAAATAAATAATTTCTTGAAATCCATTTCTGTCTTAAATCTGTATTTAATATTGTATAGTAATATTTTGTTGATCTAAACCTTAATACATTGTGCTGTTTGTAAATACTAAGTATGTTTTTCTGCTACATTTCTATTTTAAAAGACTGTATTTTTATAATGCATATAATGTATTTTTAAATCATGCAAATAATAAATATATATATAGAAAATTTCTCATTCCTTTATTGCAAGAAGTGTGATCATTTATACTGTGATTATTCACTGATAACCTGTTTCAGTTTAAGGTAGACAGATGAAATAAAACAGCATCTGTTTAGTAAAAATTTGTGTAAACCATGTAATACGTTTTAGGCTATATAGTTGATATTGTATTGCAACTCTTTAAGAAACATGATCAACCCACCCAACAGCTGATTTGTAAGCAATAAGGCATGACCAGGGGTCACGTTAGTCATCATGCTACATACTGTACCTCTATAACTGATTATTAACATGACCCCTGGTCGTGCCTTAGTTATTACTATTATAAAAATATTCACCAGTGAATAAGGTGTATGTCTTAAATTCAGATAGGGTCTGTGGAGACAGACCCTATCTGAAAAAGGATGCAAGGCTACTGCTGCTGTTAGCCTATAATAAACATCAGCGAAGCTGGAAAAAGCTCCAGGAGAGACCTGGATAGAGTTAAGGGGAAAATAAGGGTCAAGAGTTCAGAAGACGGTACTGGCGTGGAGGAGCAGCAGAGGCCATTAACAGTTAAGTGCAGCTGCTAGTCTGCTCTGGGGGCTGAGTTCTGTATTGTTATTGATTTTATTTACTGCATGATACTGTAATTTACTGTGGGAGTGGGGGGGGGGACAACAGATGGTAGACTGAGGGAAGGAGGGAGGGAGGGAGGGAGGGAGGTAGGGTGGCGAATTCTGGCTCCATTAGCAGTCCCAGTGGACCATGTGACTACAGCCAGCCAATAGGGTGGCTGTAGCACACTCCAATGAACAGGGCCAAGTTGTAGTCTGCTTCCTCATTTCGGAAAGTGCCATCAGATGTGGAGGAGCAGCGGAGGCCATGCAAGGAAGTATTTTTTCACGAAGATGGTGGTGGATGCATGGAACGGCCTTCCTGAAGAGGTCGTGGGGTCAAAAACAGTGGGGAAATTCAAGAATGCATGGGACAGACATAAGGCAATTCTAGTGGGGGGTAGGAGGAAGTAGGTTGTTGGTTAACTAGATCTGCAGCTTATCCAATAGGTAGGGAAATGGGCAGACTAGGTTAGCCAAGTGGTCCTTATCTGCCGTCAAAGTTTATGTTTCTATTATCAGTTAGGTGCAGCTGCTAGTCTGTCTTGGGGGCTGAGTTCTGTATTGTTATTGATTTTTTACTGCATGTTGCTATGATTTACTGAGGGGGCTGTGTGTGGGAGTCAGGTGGAGGAAGGAAGGCACCAGACAATGGGAGAGGGAGGGAGGTCAGCAGCCACATTCCGGTGCCAGTGGCAGTCCCAGCAGACCACGTGACTACAGCCAGCCAATAGGGCAGCTGCAGTTCACTCCAGCAGAAAAAGGGGCCCGAGTTGTAGTCCAATCCCTCAGTTCGGAAGATGTCGTCAAACGTTGAGGAGCACGGAGGTCATTAGCAGGTAAGTGAAGCTGCTAGTCTGTTCTTGGGGCCGAGTTCTGGATTGGTATTGAATTTTTACTGCATAGTGCTGTGATTTATTGTGGGGGCTGTGTGTGGGAGTCAGGTGGAGGGAGGAAGATCAGCAGCCGAATTCTGGCACCATTGGTGATTGAAGCAGACTGCGTGATTACAGCCAGCCAATAGGGTCGCTGTAGTTCCTATATAATACTCAGAGGTTCAAGTGACCCTGAAGCATGGGTGCCACAAAAGACTGTAGCAGCTATCTTAATGGTATTTGGGGGTGTTGGCAGGCCATCTGCAATGAGGGCTGCAGGCTGTGCTGGTCGGTGGAGACTAGGTAAGTGTAAAGGGAGAGCAGAAAATATACTGTTTGGTGTTGGTACGGGTTTTACAGCTGATCCGTATCTAGGGTCAGCTTGTGAGTATACAACAATTTGTTGGATTGCTAGGGAGGGCAGCCGACTCCTATGTGGAACCAGCCCACAAGGATACTGCAAGCAGGGAAGTGCAGCTGGTCCCTATCTAGTCAGCTCATAGCTGTGTTGAAGACTAGGAAATCCGTAAGTTTGCAGCTGGTCCCTATCTAGGATCAGTTTACATTTGTACTGAGGTTTAAGGAAGCGGTGTGGAGGGGGGTTGAAGTATCTAGAGTTAGCTGTCTAGGCTAACAAGGAATTGTGGCTAAGTTTAGAGTTGGTCCCTATATAGTGTCAGCGTACATGTGTATTGTGGTTCAAGGTAGTGGCGGGGGGTGGGGTTTGAGTATTTAGGGTTAGCTACCTAGGCAAGCATGAAGTTGCGACTTTTGCGGCCATCCCTATCTGGAGTACGTACAGAAGTTCCTATCTGGAGGGTGAGAGGGCAAGGGGTCAGGAAGATGGGGAATAAGAACATGTACAGGCATCAGAACAGTGGGAAGAGGGTGATGTGCTATCATGGTTGTGGAGCAGCTGTATTTTCTGTGGGCGATGTGGGTAACGGGGATGTCCAGTGTGCAAGAGCCTGGAGCATCTGAGGGCAGAAGACAGCAGCGCAGATGGGAGCTGGGGAAGCTGGTGTGGAGTGTAGGAGGAGCAGGACAGGGGAGAGAAATGCAGATGATGGATGCCCAGGGGGAGAGAGGTCAACAGACAGGGCAGGGGTGTAGAGAGGATCACCCAAGGTCTGGGGGCACCTCTACCTGGGAGGGTGAGGGAGCACAGGGAGGAGAAATGGCAAGTGGTGTGTAGAAAGGGTGAAACTGTGGGAGGTGCAACAAGAGTGAGAGCATTCAAAGGGGTGCCTTTATGGAATATATTTCACCCACTATCTTCATGTGAGGAGGGGGAAATAGGAGGTGGGGAGAGAGGTCAGGTACAGGCAGTGGTGTCAGGGACATAGGACAGTAGAAGGGGTAGAACACAGAGAAATCACAGGAGCAGGGAATTAGATGCATGGAGACAGGAGTAGGATGGGGGGAAGGGGAAGGTGACAAGAGGAGGGGTCTGTAGGTGGCCAGATAGGAAAAGTCAAGGAGGGGATGGGAAGGCTGGTGGAGGGGTGAGTAGGGGCTGTTGGGGGGGTTCAAGCAGGGTTGGGGGGAGAATAAGAGTGGTGTGATGCCCATGATGGAGGGGGTGGCAACATGGGTTTATGGGAGGAAGACTGTGTCAAACAAATCTGATCAGCTCTATGACTGGGTCACTAAAGGCCAGGTGGTGGACATCCTTTACCTGGACTTCAGCAAGGCCTTTGGCTCTGTACCCCACAGGAGGTTAATCAGGAAGTTGTCAGATCTAGGGATTGGTGAGAAGTTGATCGGGTGGTGGATAACTGGCTGAGGGGCAAGACCCAGAGCATGGTGGTGGGAAGTGAGCTTTCAAGCACCAGGGAGGTCACCAGTGGTGTCTCACGGGGTTCAGTGCTCTGACCAGTGCTTTTCAATGTCTTCATCGATACGGGGGATGGCATTGAGGGCAAAATGTGTTTATTCATGGACGATACTAAGCTGTGTGGGAGTGTGGACACAGCAGAAGGGGTACAAGACCAGTACCTAATGGAAGATTTAAAAAAGCTAGAGAGGTGGTCCTGGATTTGGCAACTTGGATTCAATGCAAAGAAATACAAAGTTATGCAACCTGGAGCTAAGAACCCAAGTACTGAGGACAGTGGGGGGAGGGGGCAGGCATCTGCATCCAAGAAAGAGAAGGACTTGGAGGTGATAATTAGTGACCTGAAGCATTCCACACGATGTAGGAAAGCAGCAGCAAATGCAAATAAAATGTTGGGCTGCATTGCCAGAGGAATCCGCAATAGGCAAAAGGAGGTAATACTTCTCATGTACAGGTCATTGGAGAGGCCACATCTGGAGTACAGCAGAGTATTGGTGCCCATACCTTATAACAGACATAAAACAAAAAGACATAAACCTGCTGGAGACAGTCCAAAAAAGGGCAGCTAAGATGATCATGGCCAGCAGGAGAGAGATTGGAGGCTCTGAACATGTACTCACTGGAGGAGAGAGAGTGAGGGGACCTGAGTGAGATCTTTAAGTATTTGAAAGGAATAAGTAGGGTGGATACAGAGGGTCTCTTCAAGCTTAGTGGGAATCAAAACATGGTGGGACACAGTCTCAAGTTGTGGAAAAGGTTTATGAGAGAGGCTAGGAGATGCTTCTTCAAGGAGAGGGTGGTGGCAGGTTGGAATGGGCTTCCTGAGGAGGTGGTTTTGTTGAAAATGGTAGGCAGCTTCAAGAGAGGCTGGAATAGAGCTAAGGGGAAAATAAGGGTCAAGAATGGTGTGGAAGAGGACCCTTCAGTATGAGCAGATTCGATAGACCTAATGGCCTTATTCTGCTGGCTTCGTTGTATGTTCATATGTAGAATAGGCAGAAAACATCTGGGCAGACAAGGTGAGCCAAGAAGCCCTTTTCAGTTGTCAAAGTCTATGATTCTACAGTATATCACAGAGTGATCCGACGTCTGTCTGTAGATAAAATAAATCTGTATACTGTCCTACTAGGAGTGGTTGCTGAAGCATACTGATGGTGCCCCACCTTGTTGCTATGGTAACCATCACAATAAAGAGATTGTCATGGTTATGCTTTGGTGCAGCAGGTACTGCTCTACTTTGGTGCTTCAGCACTGAGCATAAAGCAACATTATGCTGGCACTTAACAGGTGTGCTCCACTTTGCTGCCATTTTAACAGTGGCCATTGTGATATCCAAGAGAGCATGGTTTTGTCCAGTGGGAGCACTCTAGTTTGCCCTCCCAGTTACTGTTAGCATGGTGACATTTTCGTAGAAACATGGAATATGATTTGTTTATTTATTAAATTTTGTTAACCAGGTAGGCCCTCTGGGGCCCCTAAGGTCTCTTTTTCAGGAGCAACCCGGAATTAGTTACATAGAGTGATTCATTTATACAGTACAGTACATTTTTGAACAGACAATACAGGTCAGAGATACAGTGTTCCATGCAAGGCAGTATTACATACAGCAGGGTATTTAACTAACTAACAGACATTCGTAGCAATCGCAATACTATAAGATGGTTTGGTTGGCTAATGTCACATAAATGCTTGGGTGAGTCGAGGGTAGAGGATGAACAGGAGAGGTATCAGAGGAAGAGAGGGGACTGTTCTGAGAATAAAGGTTGTTTGCTAGGACAGGAGCAGTAACTATGGTCCAGTGAATGCTTGCGTAGACCCTTCTGGAAATTCCCTATGGAAGTAGCTAGCTGAAGGTGTCCAGGGAGTTTATTACAAAGCCTAGGGGCGGCACAGGCAAAGGATTTGCTGCCAGCTGTGGTTTTGATCCTGGGTTCTTCAAGGAGCCTTAGTCTAGTAGTGCAGAGCGGCCTGCTGGAGCATTTTGGGGGTAGTAGTACAGCTAGAGTAGCTGGGGGGGTGGTCATTGATGAGCTTATAAGTGTTACATAATAGGGGGTACTGACGTCTATAGCCGAAGGAGGGCCAGCAGAGCGAGGCAAGTATATTGCAGTGATGGGTCCTTGGTTCAGCGTTTGTAGCAAAGCGTGCCATTTTGTGATATAGGGTTTGTAAGCAGTTAAAGCTCTGCTTTGCCAGTCCGTGCAAAATTGGGGCAGCGTATGTTAAGGTAGGGAGTAGGATACTTTTGGCTATTGCCAACTGGGTCTCTGGTATCATTTGGGTGCTAAGGCGATGGAGCAGGCCTAGCTTTTGGTGGATATTTTTGGTTACAAAATCCACATGGGGTTTTAGGGTGAGTCCATGGTCCAGCACGAGGCCGAGCTATTTGAAAGTTTGCACCACCTCTATAGTGGAGCCTGCTGCAGTGTTGAGTGGGAGTATGAGGCTTCGATCAGGGCCTAGGGATCGTAGTCCAAACAAGACAGCCTTTGTTTTATTGGAATTTAGGACTAGGCGATTCTCTAGTAGCCAGGATTCAATCAAGGCAAAGTCTGACTGGAGTTGCAGTCCAAGATTATCTGCGTTAATAGATCCATACAGGACCGCGTCTACTGGACCATGGAGCTGGTCCCACACTGGTAGCTGAGGTCATTGACAAACAACGAGAATAAGAGGGGGGCCTAAAATTGAGCCTTGTGGTACCCCTTCAGTTACTGGGAGAAACCCAGAGGCAGCTCCCCTCCACTTGACCTGCTGAGAGCGGTCAGACAGGTAGTTGCTGAACCAATTCAGTGAGTGTTGATCTAATCCCAGTTTACTTAGTTTTGCCATCACTAGGGAGTGGTCCACCAGATCAAAGGCCTTGGTCAGGTCTATGAAGACAGTACCTGTTGGGAGGCCTTTGTCCAGGGCCGAGAGAATATCAGTGGTGAGTTTGATAAGTGCCAAGTCAGTCCCATGCCTTTGTCAGAAGCCATGCTGGGTGGGTACCAACAGCTGGTGTGCTTCTAGGTAGTCTCGAAGTTGGCAATAGATGAGCCTCTCTTGGATTTTTGCCAGGGTACAGAGCAGGGAGATAGGCCTATAGTTTTCTATTGGCTCCCTGGAGCCTCCCTTATGGATTGGCACCACATTCGCCTGTTTCCATATTTTGGGTACTACTCCAGCCAGTAAGGACCAATTTAAGAGCCAGGTAATAGGAAGGGCAATGACTGGTGCTGCAGCCTTGAGCAGCCTGGGGTCCAGACCATCTGGTCCAGCTGTTCCATTGGACTTGATGGCAGAAAAAGGCCCAGTAGCCCATCTAGTCTGCATACCCTACGTAGCTGCCCTGTGTAGGCCCTACTGCTAGTCCCTCTCTGTTGTCTTTGTCCACTCTTTGTCTTACTATTGCAATTTAATGGACAGACTAGGCGGGTCAAGCACTTCTTATCTTCCGTCAAAGTCTATATTTCTATGTATTTGCCTTTCCCACCATGCTTTGAACCCTCCCCCACTGGCATCTTGTTTCAATTTTCTATCACCATTTCAGTGAAAAAGAGCTTGGGGACATGCTTCCAGATTCTTCCACCAGCCAGTTTCCATTAATTCCCTCTCATTTGCACTCTTCAAAGCCGACCACGAACTGAGGAAATGCCGGTAAGCTGTATAATGTAATAAATAGGATTTTTTTCAGCTTTAGTGCATATCTTGGGCATTCTGGGGAATTTTTTCACCAAATTTTCAACATGGGAGTTTTGGGACCCCTTCTCATGAGTTCTTGAACTGTCATGGCGTTAATCGGCCCGGAAAGGTGATTTCACGGTCACTGCACAGAATCACCTTTCGGGGCCGATTAACGAATCAACAGTGCCAGTGTTCATGAGGTGGACTCTCAAAAAGCCTATGTTGCAAATTTGGTGGAAAAAATCCCAAAAATTACTGTTTTATGAGTGTGCGCTGCGCAGTTGTTACGCACGCTCGTAACTTCGTGAATTTGCAATATTTTCATGACAGATTTTCAACACTGGCATTTTGTCACACCTCCTTGTGAACAGTACAGCTGTCATTGTTCACATCCTGGCAGAAATGTGTTTTTTCGCACTTTCGGCGCAGAATAGCGTGGTCACTGTGGGAAATCAGTGTTTGGGACAGATTAAAAAAATGACAGTGACACTGTTCATGAGTAGAGGTCCTGAAATGGCTATTTTGAAAATTTGGTAACGATACTCCATAAAATGACTGTTACAAGCATGTGTTGCGCAGTTTGCATGCACGCTCGTAACTTTGCAAATTTATAATATTTTCACTCAAGATTTCCAACATTGCCATTTTCCCACACCTACTTATGGACAGTACAGCTGTCATTTTTCTCATCCTGGCTGAAATGTGTTTTCACACTTCCGGCGCAGAATAGAGCGGTCGCTGTGGGAAATCACTGTCTGGGACAGATTAAGAAAATGAGAGTGATACTCTTCATGAGCAGAGATCCTAAAATGCCTCTGTTGAAAATTTGGTGATGATAGCCCATCAAATGACTGTGTTACAAGTGTGCGTTGCACACTTTCCATGCACCCTTGTAACTTCGCAGATTTGTAATATCGTCAAGCCAGATTTTCACCAGTGGAATTTTTTCATACCTCCTTATGAGCAATACAGCTGTCATTTTTCACATCCTGACCGAAATGTGTTTTCACAGTTACGGCGCAGAATAACGCGGTCGCTGTGGGAAATCAGTGTTCAGGACAGATTAAGAAAATGACAGTGGCACTGTTCATGAGCAGAGGTCCTAAAATCCCTATGTTGAAAATGTGGTGTCGAAACTCCATAATATGACTGTGTTACAAGCAAGCGTGGAACTGCTTCCATGCAGCCTTGTAACTTCACAATTTTGTAATATTTTCACGCCACATTTTCAACAGTAGCATTTTTCCACACCTCCTTATGAACAGTACAGCTGCCATTTTTCACATCCTGGCTGAAATATGTTTTTGCACTCCTGCTGCAGAATAGCACGGTCGCTGTGGGAAATCACTGTTTGGGACACATTAAGATCAAACGAGTGAGAGGGGGGAGTGACTGAGCTCAACTGAGCTCTGTTGGGACTGCTGCAGATTTGTTTGTGGGCAGAGAAAGGGCCCACGCAAGAGCACAGTACAAAGGGCAGCCTGCAGTACTGGGAGAAACAGAATGAGAGAGAGTGATGGAGGGGAGGAGCGAACTCACCGGAGCGCTGTCAGGACTGCTGCAGATTTCTTTGTGGGCAGAAAAAGGCGCCAATGCAGGCAGGAGTCCCATACAAAAGGGCCGCTTGCAGCGCCAGGACAAACAGAATGAGCACGTGAGAGAGGGAGACTGAGTGACCTCAATGGAGCTCTGTCGGGACAGCTGCAGATTTGTTTGTGGACAGACAAATCTGCCAATGCAGCCAGGAGCCCCGTACACAAGTGCAGCCTGCAGTGCCAAGAGAAACAGAATGATTGAGTGATGGAGCGGTAGTGAGTGAGCTCAACGGAGCTCTATTGTGACTGCTGCGGATTTCTTTGTGGGCAGAAAATGCGGCAACACAGGCAGTAGCCCAGTATAAAAGGCCAGCTTGCAGCGCCAGCCGAAACAGAATGAATGAGTGAGAGAGCTCAATAGAGCTGTGTCAGGACTGCTTTCAGATTTCTTTCTGGCCAGAACAAGCAGCCAATGCAGGCAGGAGCCCAGTACAAAAGGGCAGCCTGCAGCGGCAGGAGACACAAAATGAGCGAGTGAGGGAGGGGGAGTGAATGAGCTCTACGGAGCTCTGTTGGGACTGCTGCAGATTTGTTTGTGGGCAGAAAAAGCCACCAGAGGCCCAGTACAAATGGGCAGCCTGTACTGGCGGGGAAACCAGAATGAGCGAGTGAGGAAGGGGGAGTAAGCGAGCTCAATGGAGCTCTATTTTTCACATCCTGGCTAAAATATGTGTTTGCACTCCTGCTGCAGGATAACCTCATAGTCTTCAGGTGAAGCTACCTCTGGCTGCAAGCTGCAACACTGGACTTAAGATTTGCAAGAAAGTGAGTAGTGCTCACAACAGAAGGAGGTGAACCTTACAATTTACAATTGTCTTTGGTTTGAAGCAGATTCCTTAGGAAAGTTAATATTCTTCAGGTGGAGGATACTTCTAACTGAAGGGTGAAATAAGCAACTTAGAATTATCAGAAAGGCAGTCTTTCAATCAACAGAGAGGTGGAGTTTGCTTTACTTGTGTTACAAGTGTTAAGGTTTTCAGTGCAGGAAGAGTTTAAACCCACATAGGCTAAATACTGTTTTCTGTGTCTGCCCTTCTGCACAGCTGACATGTTTTGGGGCTGACTGTTTTCAGAGCACAAGTCACCAGAGCTATTTTGGGGCTGGGGAGGTTTACCTGTGTCTGACTTGGATGTTTGGATTTTCTCTGTTTGATTAGCAGGGTATTTGCTCTGTCAAATTGGTTTGAAAGCAGTATTTACAAATTGTCGTGTATGGCATCTTGCTGACAGGAAGACACTCATCAGATCGGTAGGTCAAGCGTTTAGCTGATTGTTTCGTGAGGGCACAGTTTAGGCCCAACCCTTCCCACCCTCACCCCACCACCCTGGAAATAGTTCATTTACACCTGGGGTTCTGACATCATTTCCTCAAGAGGGCAAGGTACACATCACTGTCATATCCTGTCTAGCATACTGCACTGACAATATAAGCATACACATTATATAAATACATATAATTCTATATAACGCACCAATCACACACACAAAAAACAACTAAACAAGGTGAGACAGTTATGTGGGAGTAGTACAATGTAATGGCTGGGGGCAGCAGTCTTCCGGGAGTCTTTCTGGAGGCTGAGATGCTGCCTGTTTGCGAACAACTATCTGCCCTGAGGGAGGAAGTTGCCCATCTTCAGGCCGCACTGGACAGTGGCAGGGAACCTCCCCATCCAGAGAGCACCACAGCCACCACCACTACCTCAGAGGTTAGAAGAAAGCACAGCAGTTGGACCACAGTGGGCTCAGGAGGGTAGGGGTGGTGGAACAGAGGCACACCCAGTCAGTTGTTCCACTCCACAATCCATACACCATTCTGGGGGAGCATAGTTCCCCTATGGATGCACCCGCAGAGGAGACTAAGGAGGGTGCAGACAACTGTCACAAGGGAGGCCCTCAGGAAGGAGGCAGAGGGCACCACAGGGAAAGAAAGCAGCTCCTGGTGGGGGACTCAATTATTAGGGGGATAGAACTGGGGGGAGCAGGGAAAACTGAAGTAAGGTGCCTGCCTGGTGCCATGGCTTGGAGGGACAGGAAGCGCATCCTTAGGATCACGAGAACAGTTGCACGGGAGTCTGAGCTGGACATCATTGTCCACTCAAGGGACAAATGACTTGGCTCATCATGAGATTAGAGCAGTGCAAAAGGACTTTGTAGAGTGGGGAGGGCTTAAGACAAGTAGCACACACAGTATCCTTCTCAGAGGTGCTGCCTGTCAGTGGCATGAGTGAGGGAAGGGTACTTTGCACCATGCAGTTTAACAAATGGTTGAAAAATGGTGTGGAGCACAGGGTTTGGCTTCATTGGGGACTGGGTTCCACCTGGAGGACACCAGCCTATACTGGCAGGATGGTCTGCATCTGTCCAGGAAGGAACAAGTCTTTGGGCAATCGGTTTAAATGCTTCATTGGCAAGCCTTTAAACTAGTCAAAGGGGAGGCACTGATAAGCAGAAGGAAAATCCCAGCCTCCCCACAAACAGGGTACTAAATGAGAAAAGACCAAGGTAGAAAGGTCAGTGGGGTTGCCGCTACAGAAGGTAAAGCCATCAAAAATGGAGAGCAATGAGTACCAATGCCCGTAGTCTGGGTAACAAGCTTTCGAATTAGTGGCCTTGATGGAGGAGGAAGATCTGGATATTGTGGCAGTCACAGAAACATGGTTCACACAGAACCATGACTGGGACATAAACATACCAGGATACACTATCTACAGGAGGGACAGGGAGGGTAAAGAGGAGGAGGTAGCTCTACATAAGAGAAGAAATCAAAGCAACAGAAAAAAAGGGTAAACAGGGAGGAGAAGAGCACTGTGGGTCAATTTGAGGCAGGCAATGGCACCACAATCCGCACAGGTTATATACAGACCCCCTCTCAGGGGAGAAATGGACAAGGAAATGATAGAAAGTATACTTAGAATGGCAGATAAAGGGGAGATATTGCTGATGGGTGATCTGAATATGCCAGATGTTAACTGGAGTGCAGTTGCAGCAGCCACTTCTAAGAGTGGTTTATTCTAGATGCCCTACAGGGGCATGCCTTAGACAACTAGTATTGGAGCCCACTCGAGGAGGGACAATCTTAGACCTGTTCTCTCAAACGGAGATGAAGAGAGGATCACAGATATAGAAGTGGGTAGCCATCTGGGAACTAGCGACCATCGAACAGTATGGTTCACAATAAACACAGCAATAGAGTCAAGCCATACAAAGACAAAGGTACTGGATTTTGGAGGCTGATTTACCAAAAATGGGTGAGTGCCTAAGGAATGCACTAGCAAATGGCAGGAAGGAGGTGGAAGAACAATGGGGAATAATAAAAACTGCCATCACAGAGGCAACAAGCCTTGTGTAAAGCAAATAAACAAAACAAAACGAGGTAGGAAACCACTATGGTTCTCAAAGGAAGTGGCAGTGAAGGTTCAAGAGAAAAAGAAAGCATTCAAGAAGTACAAGGAATCACAGAAGGAACAGGACAGAAAACTGTATCAGTTAAAGCAAAAGGAAGCTGGAAAGGCAGTCAGAACAGCAAAGGCCCAAACCGAGGAAAATATAGTCAACTCAGTTAAGAAGGGGGATAAAACCTTTTATAGGTACATCAGGGAGCAAAGGAAGACCAAGGAGGGATAGTGAGGCTTAATAAAGGGAGGGAGGGTGGACAGAGGGGTGACTGTGAAAAGGCAGAGATACTAAACAAATATTTTTGCTCAGTATTTACAAAGGAAGAGGGGAGGTACCTAAAACAAACAGTAGAAACACTCTGATACAGAAGTTGATACCAGTCCATTTACAGAAGAAAGAGTTCTGAAAGAGCTCTTAAAACTGAAGGTGGACAAAGCAATGGGCTGATGGGATTCATCCCAGAATTCTAAAAGAACTAAGGATAGAACTAGTGACACCACTGACTACCCTCTTTAACAAATCATGGGAGGATGGGGTGGTACCTGAGGACTGGAGGAGGGCAGATGTGATTCCCTTCACAAAAGTGGAAGCAAGGCAGAAGCAGGAAACTACAGACCTGTTAGTTTAACCTCAGTGGTAGGAAAATGATGGAATCACTTCTGAAGGAAAGAATTGTTGAGTATCTAGGGGCCAGAGGGGCACAGGACCCAAGGCAGCTGGATTCACGCATGGAAGGTCATGCCAGACAAATCTGATAGATTTCTTTGACTGGGTGACCAAAGTAGTAGATCAGGAGGGGCTGTGGACATGGCCTACCTAGACTTTAGCAAGGCATCTGACACAGTTCCACACAAAAGATTAATATCAAGTTAGCCAGCCTGGGAGTGGGTCCCAAGATGAGCAGCCTGGTAAAAATTGGCTGGAGAACAGGACACAGAAGAGTAATAGTAAATGGAGTCCACTCTGAAAAAAGGGGGTTAGCAGTGGGTACCACAGGGTTCAGTATTAGGACGGTCCTCTTCAATGTCTTTATAAGTGACATTGCAGAGGGACTGGAAGAAAAGTATGTCTCTTGCAGATGACACAAAGATCTGCAACAGAGTTGATGCACAAGATGGGGTGGAAAGGATGAGAAGGGACTTGGCAAGGTTAGAGGAATGGTCAAATGTATGGCAGCTAGATTCAATGCAAGAAGTGCAAGATAATGCACCTGGGAAACAAAACCCAGGGAAGAGTACACAATGGGGGTGAGATACTAACAACAACAAAAATGGAAAGGGACCTGGGGTAGTCATATCAGATGACCTAAAGGTGGGCAAGCAATGAGAGAGGCAGCAAGGGGGCTGGGGATACTGGGATGCATGAGGAGGCATCAACAGTAGAAAACAGGAAGTTGTTATCCCTCTGTACAGACAACTGGGTGAGACCACATCTGGAGTACTGCGTGCAGTTCTGGAGACCCCATCTCCGAAAGAAATAGACAGAGGGAGGCTGTCCAGAGGAGGGTAACCAAAATGGTGCAGGGTCTGCACCAGAAGACATAATAAGAAAGACTAAAGGAGCTTAATATGTATAGCCTCGAGGAAAGGAGGGAGAGGGGGACATGATAGAAACTTTCAAGTACCTCAAGGGAATCAACAAAGTCCAAGAGGTGCATCTTTCAAAAAAGAGGTGTGCAAGAACAAGGGGCACAATTTGAAGATAGAAGGGCGACTCAGAGGTAATTTAAGGAAGAATTTTTCTACAGAGGGTTGTGGATGTATGGAACAGCCTTCCAGAGGAGGCTGTGGAGTCAAAAACAGTGGTGGAATTCAAGTATGCATGGGACAGTCATAAGGCAATTCTAGGGGGTGGGGGTAGGAAGAAGTAGGCTGCTGGTTAACTAGGATCTGCAGCTTATCCATCAGGTAGGGAAATGGGCAGACTGGGTGGGCCAAGCGGTCCTTATCTGCTGTCAAATTCTATGCTTCTATGTTTCTATTGTAACTGCTGCAAATTTCTTTGTGGGCAGAAGAAGGCGGCAACGCAGGTAGGAGCCCAATAGAAAAGGGCAGCCTGCAGCACTGGCAGAAACAGAATGAGTGAGTGAGTGAGAGAAGGGGAGTTAGCAAGCTCAACAGAGCTTTGTCGGGACTGCTGCAGATTTCTTTGTGGGCATAAAAGGCACCAACAGAGGCAGGAGACCACAACAAAATGGCAGTCTGCAGGCCAGGAGAAACAGAATGAGAGTGAGACGGCAAGTGAACGACCTCAACAGAGCTCTGTCGGAACAGCTGCAGATTTCTTGTGGGCAGAAAAAGGTGCCAATGCAGGCAGAAGTCCAGTACAAAAGGGCAGCCAGCAGTGCCAGGACAAACACAATGAGCGAGTGAGAGAGGAGGTGAGCAAGCTCAATGGGACTCTCTATCAGTGACTGCTGCAGATGTCTTTGTTGGCAGAAAAAAGGCAGCAAGCAGGCAGGAGCCCAGTACAAAGGCCAGCCTGCAGCGCCGGCAGAAACGGAACGAGTGAGTGAGAGAGGGGGAGTCAGCGGGCTCAACAGACCTGTGTCGGGACTGCTGCAGCTTTCTTTGTGGGCAGAAAAAGCCACCACTAGAGGCAGGAGCCCAGTACAAAAGGGCAGCCTGCAGTGCCAGGAGAAACCGAATGAGCGAGTGAGAGAGGGGGAGTGAGCCACCTCAACGGAGCTCTGTTGGGACAGCTGCAGATTTCTTAGTGGGCAGAACAAGGTGCCAATGCAGCCAGGAGCCCAGTACAAAACAGCAGCCTGCAGCACTGGGAGAAACGGACTGAGTGACTGACAGAGAGCCAGTGAGCATGCTCAACAGACCAACGCAATCAACATTCGGCATTGACAAATGCTTGTTTATTGTGGGAAAATAAAACTTTTACGGGCATTGCTAGTGGGATCAGAAGTAGAACTAGTGGGATCAGAAGTAGAAATACTGATAGACTGCACAGACTGAAAAAAAAAAAACAATGCTTTTAAAAGGGTGAAAAGCATATTGCTGGTGGGATCAGAAGCAGAAACACTAATAGATTGCACGTAATGAAAAAAACAGAATGCTTTTAAAAGGGTGAAAAGCTATATTTTTTATTTGATATTACTGATTGCATAGGTTAGAGTTCTGAGTTGATTTTGCTTGACATGTAAGTTTGCCACCACCGATAGCAGGATCAGATAGCTACCTCTAGTGCTAATAATGGCTGGTTTAGGTGAAAAAGGATTTTGTAACAGAGGGACTCATACTTTAATATCTATACAGTGGTTGTCAGGTTCCGCAGGTATATTAATTAAAGATTAAAATAGGGCTGATAGAATGTCATCATCCAGTCTCAATTCTCTGTCACAGCCCCTGTTTATAAAGGCCATTTTAAAGTGATGCTGTTGGTGGGGTAATGGTTGGGGTTTACCAGTATTCTGCGTGCAGAAAAAATAAGCATTTGTCAATGCCAGATGTTTGCCACTGGTATAGATGTTATACTAGGTCTAGGAGCAGATCCCCATGCCAGAAGACTAATATGGGCTGGGCTTGGGATGGGCTGTGCATTGGGGGGCAGTTAAGGTGGGGCAGTAACAGACTCATTTGAATCAGAAATGACATGTATAAGGCTGAAACTGATCTAGATAGCAGGGGAATGTAGTTTACCAATTTTTGCACTAACCACTGAGCCACTTAACTTCACTTTCTAATTGCTGTGATATGCACATGCTGAGTAATACATATACACATATATATTCCAGTGAGTATAACATAGCAGTGTACCATCTACACACATGTTTACAGATTAAAAGAAAAGACATCAAGGGACTGTTTTCTTCTTTTCAGGCTCTGAGGGACATCAGAGGGTGGGGAGTTGCCACTAGAAACCTCAGTTAAATAAGCAATGACTTGCAGAAGGCTGAAACTGATCTAGATAGTGGGGAAATGTAGACTAGCACTTTTTACACTAACGAAAGAGCCACCTAACTGCACTTTCTAATTGTTGTGATATACACACACACACACGCTGACTAATACAAATACACATATATATATATATTAATACAAATACATATAATATATATATTACAGAATAACATAGCAGTGCACTGTCTGCACACATATAGCATTGCTCCCCCACACTAACACACATACACTGCCTTATATTGGGTATACCATTCGAACACTGAAGTTTCGACATCGACAATCAAAACCCCGATGCTGACGGGCTTTGCGTCGATGGGGAGATTTTTCATTGATGGGGGGTAAGCACCTAACTCTACTGTCTGTGTGACGTGGAGTTAGATATTTAAAGTAGGGGGGATGTGGGGGCACAGCCCCTACATGAGGGTGCGAGGTGGAGCAGCCCCCCACATTGATACAGTTAAGTGTGGCGGCTGGTGTTGTGGGTCATTTTTGGGATGCCTTGACAATATCAGTGGGATTGCATCAATGTGAAGGACTGCAGTGAAATTACCATCACTGTGGATTGGTGGAGCCATTATATGGCATTTATTTACTTATACATCTAAGCCTAACTTTTACTGTATTTTGGATAAGCACTGTGTTTTGCACTAACTCATTGTGCTAATCTACTGCATGACTAGGTAACTAAGGTAGGATCAGGGAGGTGTGGTGGATGTGGCCTATCTGGACTTCAGAAAACCTTTGACACCGTCCCCCATTGAAGGCCGATTAATAAACTGCACAGCCTAGGAGTGGATCCTAAAATAGATCTGTGTGTGGAAAACTGGCTGAATGGCAGGAGTCAGAGGACTGTGGTAAACAGGGAGTACGCTGGAGAGCGAGAGGTGACGAGCAGGGTGCCGCAGGGGTTGGTGTTGGGTCCGGTCCTGTTCAATGTCTTTGTTGGGACACTGCAGAGAGACTGGCGGGGAAAGCATTTCTAGTCACAGAGGATACAAAGGTATGCAATAGGGTGGACATGCCAGGGGGTGTTGAAAGAATGATGGAAGACCTTAAAAAAACTGTACAGCCAGCCTGGTGGCACTGAGGGTTGAGCCGCTGGATGCCACACCTCATGCTATGGCGGCGACCTGGGTTCAGGAGTGAGCCCAGGTCATCAAAGGCCAGCTAGGGGGGAGGGAGGGAGCAGGATTGAGCAGCCACAAGGCAGCTCTACTCTTCCAGGGAGGGACCCTGTCGCCCCCACAGTTCAACTGCCCTAGGTGGAGGGCTGAGGTTAGCACAGACAGGCAGGTGGCAAGCAGAGGGAGGGTGCTGCAGAACCACAGCTGGCGCATGCCTCCACAGGTGCACGCACGGCTGTGGCATGGTGAGTCAGGGGGGAAAACAGGGAAAAATGGGGCATAAACACAATAAAAAAACTGGAGAAACAAGAATGGCAGCTGGGATTCAATGCGAAGAAGTGCAGGATCATGCAGATAGGGCACAAGAACCCAGGGGCAAAGTACAAGCTATGTGGGGAGGTACTGACAGTCACAAACCAGAAAAGGGACTTGGGAGTTATCATTTCACAGGACCTAAGAGAAACTAGGCAGCATGATAAGGTGTCCAGAAAGGCTAGCCAGATACTTGGATCCACAGGGAGGGGTATCTGGAGTATAAAGAGGAAGGTCATCTTGCCTCTGTATAAGACACTCATGAGATCGCACCTGGAATACTGCATCCAGTTTGGAGACCCCATTTGAGAAAAAACATAGACAAAGTGGAGGCAGTGCAGTGGGGGGCAACTACAATGGCACAGGGCATATGAGATAAGACCTAGGAGGACAGACTAGCCAAGTCGATATTTAAAATATTTATTTCATTCGGGTAAAGCATTTAACCCACTTTAAATACTGAATTTTTACAGGATATGCCAGTTGAGATTCGATATATAACATATCAAATCTCAACTGGCATATCCTGTAAAATATCACTTACAGTGTGGTCATGCTTTTACCCATTATTTCTAATGAGTTTACAAAATGCAGATCTGTTGAGATTCAGTTTCAATGTGGTTTTTCTTCTACAAATGTTTACAATGTGTATTCCCTAGAATATGCCTGCTGATTGCCATATATTTAGCCTGGATAGTTCACAGAAGACATGGCATCTTATTTTCAGTGGAGCTCTACATCTACAAAATATTATGTTGCATTGGGTAAAATCAGAACACACTGAAAACAATATTTTACATCTGGACAAGGCTACCCTGAATAAATACATTATAAAAATGGTAAAATCATGACCCCACTAAAAACAAGATGTTTCATTTAATCTCGGACATCCTGAGTAAATACAGTGCAAAAACGTGTAAAATGAAGAACCCTATGAGAATGAGATGTAGCATCTCCCCTGTGCTATCCAGGATGCAAAACATAGAACAAGAAATATTTAAAGGAAATCTACCATAAACTGAACTTCACTGTGTTACACATAACCAAGACTGACATCAACAAAGTTTCTTTATTGCTGTACAACATATTAGATTGCAGTATTTATGTTGAATGTTGTGGCCATGAGGATGTGTGTACAGTGTGTGTGTTTGCTGTAGCTCAATATAAATATTTCCCCCCAAAAAAGCATAGTAAAACAAGTAACAAATGCTACCATTCCTTACTTGTCGTAGGGATTAAAGTAGTAGCTGTCGTCTGCTGTACTAACATGCATTCTAGATACTGCTGGTTGTGCTATGCACTTAAGATTTGAAACCAGAAAAGGGGTCTGTTTTCAGGGCTAAACGTTTCATAATGTGTTTGCCATCTATAGCCCAATATAACTATTTTTTTTCAAAAAGCATACTGAAATTAGTAATAATAGATAACAGTTCTTTACAGATGTCTTCTGCTATAGTTAACTATGCCACACTCCACTGAAAGTTCTATGCCAAGGTAGGGTGGAGCTCATTAACATTCAGACGACAAAAGAACACAGTGCTCTGGACCTACAGAGCAATCACTAATATGCTCCCGCATTATATCATGGGTTGCCTGCCCACCTGTAGGGTTGGAAACTACACCTTGAGAAGCCTCTCTTACATCTCACTATTCATCCCTAAGGTGAGAACCAGATATGGCAAATCTGCAATAAGTCATGCTCTTCCTGTCATTTTAAACACAATGCAGAAAACTCTAAAGTTGTCAATCCTTGTCAAACTGAGCTACTTCAAATCCCTTTATCAACGTTCTTTTTCAGAAACTTGTATTTGCTTCCGTTAATGGCACTTTTACTGCACCTATCCTACTATCTCTCTCTCTCTAAACTCCTCTCCCCTATTTCTTTTCCGTGCCCTGCCCCTTTTCTCATCGTAGCTTTACCCTGACCCATTCCTTAAACTATCTAATGCCCTCTCCAAATGTATCACTCTTCCTCCCCCTCTGGCTTTGCTCCTTTTGTCTTTCTACTCCTCCTTCTCCTTACCCTTTCTTGCTGCATAGGTTCCTGTCGCAGCTAATGTACATAGGTTTTTGTACCATTATATGTATGCTACTTTCATCAAAGATGTGTGCACTTTCTCCTTGTTTACGCTAGCATTACTGCATGGTATGAACACTAATTTGTTGTAACACTGTATATATCCCTGCCCTGTACCAATTGTTTATTTAATTTCTTTTTTTTCTTTTTTTTAATTACTGTGTTGCTGGACTCCCAATTGTTGTAACATTGCATATACTGTTGCCTGTACTTATATATGTGAATGCCCAGGCTCATTTTGTAAATGAGTTCTTCTCAATGATGCTCACCTGGTTAAATAAAGATTGATTGATTGAACTATGTCTGAGACAGTACTTCTCAGATAGTGTGTTAAGAGGTTAAAAAAGTGTAAATCTTTTTAGTAGATTCCTTGCTGGGAAAGGGTGACATTTATGAGGTACGAATCTTTCTTGAAAGAGAATACCTGCCCAACTGAAGCTAGTAGCAATAAAATGTTTAAATGCTAAGTATTTAAATGTGCAATTTGTTGCCTTTTGAAGGGGGAAAACTAATCTGCAGTTTCATAGGCAACCAATATTTAAAAAGCTGTTTCAGTTTCCATTGCTGTAATGTTGAGGAGGAAGTGAGCAGGCAGGCTAAGGCCCTGGCCACATTCATGTTTCTGTAACGTTACAATCAGTCTGTAACATTACAAGAACAGTGAACATGGTACACTTCCACAGCACAGTAGAACCGTGCTCTGAACCGTTTTTGAAAACCATGCTCAAAACCTGATTGGAGCAGGTTTCGAGCACAGTTTTGGACCAAAACAAACCATGTTAGCAGTAGTGTGGATGCAAACCATGCTGTAACACGGTTTAAGGCAACCTCTGTTACTCTTCTGCGGGCCTACAGAGCTGCCGGTACAAAAAAAGAAGACTTGCACACATGAATAAACTCGCAGTGAGCTCCTGAGCAGAAGAGTACCTTTTTCCTTTGGTTCGGTTACCGCACCTGTTGCAAGTATCCCAATATGCTCAGCGGCACCCGGGTACTGCCACAATCATGCCTGGGAACTCAAGCAAGGGAGTATGGTGTCAGAGCACAGTGTGAACACTCCGGCAACCGTGCTCAAGCACAGTTTCAAAACAGTTTTTGAAACAACTTTAAATATGGCATGTCAGTGTGGACGGGGTCTTAGAGCACATGATGAGATCAGCTGTGCTTGCTGAAAGAGCTAATTTACTAAAGTGCCTGTCAGCACATTGTTTTGAAGTCCACACAGTTTCATGTCTGAACAGTGTCATGATCAGGCTTGCCGATTACTGGTCAAGCCCCTTGTATGGTCTCTTGTATTGGACCACCGTGACACACCTCTCAGAGCCCTGTACATAGCAAAATGTTCAACTAGTGCTAGTGCGCACAGTGAACATAAAAAGCCATGAACAGTCAATTAGACCCCACACACTTCTCAGTGTGGTAAAAGGTGTGAGAGTATCCCTTCACAATTAGATCCTCTAGCTTGTTCTGAAATATTTTGTTGAAGGCAATGTCAATTACATTTTGTGGTAGACTGTTTCACAGTCCCGTGGTTCCTTGTGTGTAATAACATTTTCTTTCTGTAGTTATAAAACCTGAAGTACTAATTTGCTTGTCATGTCCTCTAATTGTTATGTTGGTTTATTTTAGCCAGTGTTGGGTAGTAACGCATTACTGTAACCTAACTACATTTCCATGTAACTAGTAACAGAAATGCATTACTTTTAAGAAAATGTAACTGTGGGAAGTTACAAATTACATTTTCTTGTGAGTAATGCATTACTATAATGCAATTCTGTATATTACTTTCCTTTTTTTTAGCATATGAGTGTAGGGGTTGATCCGGCTGCTGCCGACTGGCTGATGTGACAAAACCTGTTTTTTTTTTTCTGGTGAGGTTGCTGATTGGTGCTCTGGTGGCCTGATCATTACCCCATCCTCCAGATCAGTACTATGCTAGCACACACATTAGGACAAAATGATGCAGTCGCAGTGTGCAGCCCCGACAGGGAACTGGAAGTATGAAGAGCCGCCCTAGAAATATTGGCGCCAGTCACCATTTTGTAATGAGAGGACCATTAGAAGGACAGTGAACAAGTGGCACTAGCAGTATTTGTCAGCACCAGGAGTGCCTCCTCCTCATGGTTGTGATCAATCTGGGTCTGTCAGGGTGGAGAATCCGAGACAACTGTACGTGTCGAACAAGAAGAGACATGCTTGAGAAAAGTTACTGTCACCTGCCACTGCCACCAGCCATGATGAGATGTCGCATCGGAGGCTAGCAAGGCTGATCTGACCAGAGAAGATGAAAAAAGTAGACGGGTTAGATGACTGAGGTACAACAAATGGATTTAACCAGGCTCGGTACGAAAGAAAATGGGGACTGGGGGGTGGGTAATGACTAGTATAACTAGGAGAGACAGCTCAAAGGCTCCTAAATCAGCTGCTGTTATTCCTATTCAACAGGGAAAATAATTGCAGCTCCTACTGAGCCATTCTCCTGGGAAAGCTGGCCCAGCACTTCACTCGTAAAGTCTTCATCAGATGAAGCCTTTACGGGAGAAGCACTGGGCCAGTTCTCCCAGGTGACTGGGCTGGCTCAATAGGAGCTCCAGTTATTTTCACTGTTGAATAAGAATCATAGCAGCCGATTTCAGAGCTTTTGAGCCATCTCTCCTAGTTATTTATAGTAGCCATCAGAGTGCAGTCTCGTTTAGTTCTTTTCTTGTGTTGGATATTTGATTACTAAGGAATGCAGTCTGTGGTGTACAGACTCTTTTCACCATTTAAAATAACATTGCTTAATAAAATGTTAAAAATGCCGGTGGTATGAATTTTGCTGTGGTTGACCTGGTCCTTATTCAGAGCTGGAGGGGGAGAACAGGCAACAGTGCAGCGAGCATTAATGTTTGAATCTCTGGTTGGCAACACTGAGCAGAGTGATCAAAGTGGCATTTCAACTTTCATTTGATATTATTCACCTAGCAGTCTGATGAGTTCTCTTAACTCTGCTCTCAGTGTCCGGATGTGGGATGAGAATGTATAGGTGGTCAAGTGGGTTGGGTTGGGGCCGTCAGAGCTCTGAGGGTCATGTGGTGGAGAGGATTATGGCAGACCCAAAGAAGTTTAGTAGCAGCAGTAGGTGGTGTCTGGGAGAGGGCTGGGATGATTGCCAGTAAGAGAAGTCCTTGATAATGCAGGGAGGCACTGTGGGATGATGAGGAGGGGGCATCTTGTAGTCAGGCGGGTCCTGGACAGCATCTGGAGTTAGGACTGGGTTTCCTGTGCAGTGTCTCTGATAGTTTGTGTGTCAGGTACTGAGCTACAAAAGGGCACGCTAATACAAATAAACTTGAATGGTTTTGTGTGAGCTTCAGAGGCTTACTATGGCATAATGTTGCAGTGAACCGATCTTCCAATTTAAAAAAACACAACAGAATTTATATTTACCCCCAATCAAAACCAAAACAATTGTTTAAGACAGGTATTTGTCTGAAAACCTCATTCTCGTTAGGGCGGCTAAAGTGACTTTTTTAATAAACTCATTTGAAATCACTTTAATGAAAATATACATACATTATAGGTGAAAACATGCAAGGGAGGAAGTAGCAAATAATTTGCCTTTATTATATTATAGTGACTACTGCAGCTAGACCAAGGCAGTTAAAAGGCACTGATTTGCACAGTATGTAATGTTACTGTTGCATCAGATAGAGACTGATGATTTCAGTGCGGCTGACTGCTAGAAGGCTACCCTGTCTCCTCTGCATTACTACCAACAACCTCCACCTTCACTGGGACTGCTAAGCTAGTGCCAGATGCAGCAAAATAATGCTGTGCCTTTGACCCTTTCCTCAGCTGTGCTGCACTGTTCTGGCTCAGCTATGGTTGAACTGTGCACATCTTTCTTTTGGTTTTCTTTGAGAGGCCAGGCAGGATTAAAAAGGTTAACCAGGAGAACCATGTGCTGCACCCACCACACCAGGCTGTTTTTGATTGGGGTGGTACTGATACACCTGAACATACCTTTTAACTGTCCCTGATTTTGCTTCAGAAATGTCCCTTTTCCTTCCTAAAACTGACATTCATGTCACTGAAGTGTAATGATTTAAAGTGTAAAATAATGGCAGACTAAGTGTCAAAGTCCAGTTCTCTATCAGCAAAGGTTTGTCATATTAAGCAACACACTGAGCTCTTAGCATCATTTTTTAAGGTTTGACCACAATTTTGGTCATTTGTCCCTGATGTTTTTTGAAGCCCTGTCCCTAATCTGCACTGTAGGAGGTTGAGAGGTATGTAACTGAACTGTTTGTGCATTGGCAGGCAGAGGGTAAGGGACTTGGTCAAAAGAAATATAGGGAGTTTCTGGTTGTAGGAGTGAGTGAGTCTGTATAAAGGCACATTTTATTTTGAAGAAAGAAAAAAAAGACTCCAGGCTGGAGGAAGGAAAGGGGGAAAAGATGGATAAGATTTTGAAGGAAACATGATTCATCTGGGGCCAGGTGCTGGGGCTGCTTCTGTCTGGGCTGAGGGAACATCATAATTTCGGACCCTAACTGTATCCCTCCCAGCAGTACAAATTCCTGGAGCAGCCACCGACTACCACTGACATGACACTGTCTTTACATTTTATTTATTTTTTTAGCTTTTTGGGGAGTTTCCTGAGAGCAAATTGTAGGTACTATATGTTTATTGGGTGTACACAGCCAATTTATGAAAAGTGATATAAAGTAATATGTGTTACAGTTACTGATTACTTTTTATGTAAAAGTAATTAGTAACTGTAACTGATTACATTTATTTTAAAGTAACTAGTAACTGTAACTGACTACTCTTTAAAAGTAACTTACCCAACACTGATTTTACTGTAGTGCTACGTGTGGGTTTGTTTATAGATGTACATCATGTCATACATTAATAGATGGTCAGTGCTGATACGTGTGAAATATATTGCTAAAGGCAATGTCAATTACATTTTGTGGTAGACTGTTTCACAGTCCTGTGGTTCCTTGTGTGTAACATAATTTCCTTTTTGTAGTTTTAAAACCTGAAAATCTAGTTTGCTTGTCATGTCCTCTAATTGCTATGTTGGTTTATTTTAGTACTACATGTAGGCTTGTTCACAGATTTACATCATGTCGTACATTAATAGACGGTCACCTCTGATGTGTCCCATTTCCAGATACATCAATCCCAATGAGTCCAACCTGTTTTCATAACTCATACCCTGCATGCCCCAAATAATTTTTGTGGCTCTTTACTGGGCTCTGTCCAGTACTACCTTATCTTTTTTTCTGGTGTGGTGATCAGAACTGGGAGCTGTAATCCAATCACAATTTCACTTCTGGATTTGAAAATCCTCCTAATACACCCCACAATCCTGTCAGCACTGTTTGCAGTTTCTGTGCAGTGTGCTGATTAAGATTATGTATTTGCTAATATGAAATGGGGTCGAGAGAATGCTGGCTCCTGACTGGTCAAAAGGTACTTTCAGCATTATCCCAGCACAACAGCCTGACTAGAAGTAGCTCCTGACAATCGAGACTCAGCACATTTAAGAAACCCATTCCCTGTTACTTTAAATGGAATCCCCTAGACACACACATGGCTGCTCGTCCAACACAGGACCCTACCCCAGGCCTGATTCCAGTAGCCCTGGCTCCTGTCTCCCACGTCTTCCCTGTCTCTGCTCTCATTCTCTAAAACAACTCCTGTACATATTTAAAAAAAAAAATAAAGCGATCTGATTTCCTGACCATAACCACTACATGACTACATCTCGCATATGGCACCAGGAGACAAACTGCACCACAAAATACTTTTTATCTTTTTTAAAAAAAAATGGACAGGCTGGTTCTCTGCATTACAATTCCACCTGCTGCTGTGCACAATCTGACCGCAGCCTCCTTCTTAACACCAGTGGCTAACGCAGCCTGCTCTGCCAACAATGCCCGACACTACCTTGCCATCCTGATCCAGTAGGCAGCCAGCAGAATGCGGCCTCCTCTCTCCCAACACTACACTAACATCTGAAGCCACTGCCTGCCTTCCCTTTGCCCTTACTCTTCCAGTATTTAAACAGCTGCTTATACGCAAAATTTGTGCCAACTACGGTGAGGTGGCAACAACACAATGTCAAATATGGACTATTTTTTGTTTTGTACAGTTTTATTTTACATTTTTAGGGTTTTTCTTCCATAAATTTACTAGCACTAAAATGATTTTAAAAAAATACCCTATTTACCTAAAGGGACCCATTTCATAATCACAATAAGGCACTCTAGGAGGTGCATTAAGGTGGGATAACAGACCTTCTTGAGTGGTGGAAGCACTCACCTTCTCCTCATGCTTCATCCCACCGAAGGCGGGCTGTTATCCCACCATAACACACCCCCTGTCATGCCTTAATGCTTAATTAGTATTACTGGATCCCTTTCTTATACTGTTTCATCCAGTGTGTTACCAATTAATTAGAAAATAGAGATCTGTGGGACTGTATAAGTCTATGGTCCAAAGAGTCTCTTTATGATGGTAGAAGGAACAGCAAACAATTAAAGGATGATCATTTTAAAACCAGTAAAAGGGGTTCATGGTTTGCACAAAGAGTGGTCAGTCTCTGGAACTCTCTACCAGAATCTATAGTCTCCAGTAAAACTGGGTAGTTTCAAAAGAAATTTGGATGCTCATTTACAAGTGATCTGTATCTCTGGATACAACAATTAAATACTGGGGAACATACTAAGGGCAACTAGCCTTTTTTTGCTCATACTAGTTCCTGTGATTCCTAATTTGTATTCATATTGAGGATTTTTCCTATTATTGTGCATTACTCTGCACTTATCAATATTGCTTTTTATTTTATGTAACTCTTTGGCCTTCCAGGTCACTACCTACTCCTTTCTTTGAGTATCCTCTGTGCTGCCAACCCCAACAACCACTCCCTCACCGTTGTGCCAGTGGAGATCTACATTGGGAGAAGTTCCAGGGCTCTGGGTCACCGTCATGTATGGCGACCAGGGCACATTTCTCCAAACAGGAATCCATCAATGATGCATTACAAAAATGCATCATCCCACCAGTGTGTGATGTCCACGAGATAGAACTTTATGCTAATTTATAGAATTTTGAACACAAGTTCAGACTCTGCACTGAGGTCATGCTCCCTATGCTATTCTAATGTTAGATTTGTTTCTCCACTGAAAAGAGCAGTCACCCCAAAGTCAGCTCCAGCCTTTTGGTCAATAATTCTGTTTACTATTTAGATTGTTTATTATTTTTACTTCTCAAGTTAGTTTATCGATATTCTGTGTTAGGTGTTTATTTTCTACTTTTATAGATTTTGGCAGCCTTCTCCGGTTCCCAGTCGGTTCAAGTAACTGGAGAAGGCCACGTTGTAATGTTATTCCCGCCTGAAGAGAATAGAATGGGGTTATTTAAAAATAAGATTAAAACCACTTCTGCGTTTAGTATTTCATGTTTTTTCCTCACATTTAGTACGCGGTTCCTACCTGAAGGGAACCTAACCCTGTTTTATACACAGATTTAAAACCACTTCACTTTTTCAAAGCATTTCAGTGTTTTTTCATTTTTCTGGAGAGAAAAATTATTTTATTTAAACACGTTTGTGAACAGAAGTCGAATATTTGATTTTAACAGGTATTTCCATATTTGGCATGACTGACAGACATCGCAAGAAAACAGGACAAACAGGCTTTAAACATTTTACAAACTGCTTTCAGCTCCTGGCAAAGGCAGACTGCTATGAGCTTTATATAAAGCGCCAAAGTCCAGATCATGATTTTATCAATTGCGAGCTCTGTAAAAAGGTTTGTCCTAAAACCCAACAGAAAACGGTTTTAAAAAGAGAAGAATTTATGGGTTCTCAGTCTGCCTCTATGTCACCAAAACACAGTAAAGACTCAGAGGGAGTTCCTAACAATGGTGAAAGGCACACATCAGAGGTTTCTTGTCCTCATAAGCAGCAGTCCCTGTCAAAGGGGACAGATAGAAAAGATAAAGCTTTTCACGGTGGCATCTCTACTCAAACAGGGTTCCTTACTACCTCTTAGTAATATTTTGGACATATTGAACCTGAGCAAAAGCACACTATCAGGTTTTGTACGCTAAAACCTGTTCTAATTGCCCATTTCAGACCATTTCCCTGGCTAACCAGGAATTTTTATCCAGACTTTTACAAACCATTGTACACCCACATCCGATTGTTAATATAACATTTTGCTGGTTAAGAAATTCTCAGACCATCCTATTCGATCTACATATTGGGTACAAGAACTTAATAATAGCTCATGAAACTGGTTGACAGTCTGGAATAATGTATATAAATATATTCCCTAGGACAACCTGCGTTTAATGCAATTTAAAATTTTGCACAATGCATATGACATCTCTCAAACTATACAGAAGTGGTTTATTGGCCTCTGATAAGTGTACTAGATGTCTTTTAGACACTGGTGCATTGATTCATATACTTTGGAGTTTGCCGATGGTGCAGCCACTTTGGTCAGACGTCAAAAGGAAAGTCATAGACAAATTTAATTTGCAGACTGCTTTTAATATAGAGGGGATGTATTTTAGGGAATTACAGCTCTTTGGTAAACAAACCAGATAAGGCTATGATGGCTCTGATAAAGAAACAATCCTGATGCATTGGTTAGACAGAGATTTACCCACATTCAGGGAACAGTCCGCTGTTATTACGCTCATTTTACGTCTAGGAAAGCTAATAGCAACTTCTAACAACTTACAAAGATTTTTATACCTTTTGGGTAAACTTTGTGAGCTGATATTGGTTTAATTTAATTGTAGGGACTCCTTTTATAGTTTATTTTATTTGTACTCATTACTAGTTACTCTGAGGTCAGATCTCCTTTACCCATTTCTTTTAGATCTTACCCTCGTTTTTCTCTTTCTTTCTAACAAAAGAATATTCTGAAGTGTTGTCACTTTTTTCCGAGTTCTGGCCTAAGATCAAGTTAGTGTTTGGGAGGGTGGGGGGATTGAGCTGTATCTGTAATTTTTTTTTTTTTGTTCGCTCTCCTTTTGTAACATTTGTCACTACATTTTGTGTTTGATCTTTCTTCGTTTTTCTGTTTGTATGTATATTTGTGGACTAAAATTTCAATAAAAATTGGAGAATTAAAAAAAAAAAAGATAAAGCTGCTTAGCCATCAGATAAGCATAGTAAAGATACAGGGGTATCTGAAAGGGGGAACCCTGAGTCTAGTGATGGCAAAAATGCAAATGAGAGAGTCTCAGAGCAGGTACTGAAAACAGTGCCTGCCAAGAAAAAAAAAAAAAGTAAAACATGTCCTTGCCACTCCTTCTGCAAAAGAAAAGGAGAAGGCAGTGGATCAGAAACAAATGCCCTCAACAGAGAACATGACTAAGGTGTGGCAATTTTTCCAAGCCTTCCGGTCTATGGGAAACTTCCTTAATATGCCCCGGTCTCCAGTTCAAGATCATTTGCCTATGGAGGAGGAGGAAGGTGAACCCTTAGAACCTGTTGGTTCACCTGACCAAGAATTTGTTAATCCTCCTAGGCCCACAG
This sequence comes from Neoceratodus forsteri, assembly GCA_016271365.2. NCBI lineage: Eukaryota > Metazoa > Chordata > Ceratodontiformes > Ceratodontidae > Neoceratodus > Neoceratodus forsteri. The sequence continues at coordinate 471,827,665 of CM057450.1, read as the reverse complement.
AGGATTATACCTATTACTCCACATTCATCAAATGGATAGTGAACACCCTCAACATCCCCTCTCATGTAACAGGAGGATGATGAGGAAATGGAGTTCGTTGATAAGATGGGGCATGCTCTCACAAGGAGACTACTAGTCCCAATCCACAAATCACTCCAAAAGGCAACTTCAAAATCATGTCAGCACCTAATTCAGCCGCTGACATTAATAAAAAAAAAGGTAAACAGATGTATCAAGTGGAAGACGGGGGATGTGGAGGCGTGAAATACCTGTATGCCCACTCTGATCACAAAAGAGTGGTATAGGCAGCTGCTTGTGACAAGACCAAGGTGGCTTTCATCACACAGCCTCCCAAGAAGGATTCCAGGAAACTGGATACTATGACAAAACAAGTGTACATAACAGCTTCCCTACTCCATAGACAGGCAGCTTATTTGGTTATACATGTAGCCCAATACTAGAAAGCATTGTGGAATGCAGTGCTGGCACTGACTGATAAGGTAGATGGTGAAGTGGCACAGGACCTGGCTGGCACAGCAAAGTCAGACCTGGATGCTACTAAATACCAGTTCCACATGGCTGTCTACTTCAATGACTCTGGTTCACAAGTTTTAGCTCATGCAGTGGCATTGATAAGGTTTGAATGGCTAAGGGCTTCCATCCTTTCCCAGGACACTCAGGCTAAAGTCATTGATTTCCCCTTTGAGGGAAATTTCCTATTTGGTGACAAAACAGAGTGGTCCATGAAAAAAGTGGATGAATACAAGTTCACTTTTAAAAATAACACTGAGAAAGAAAAAGGCCTCTACTTCCTACAGGCCTTAAGGAAGGAGGGGCAAGAGCATGGGCCACTGTCCAAGACCCTATGCCCCCTATGAGTACCAACCCTAAAGAGGTTACTATAGAGGCATTGGGGCTTCAGACATGCTGAAGCACCAGATCCAAAGCCACAACCAAACAAAATCCTTGACAGTTCTGCCCAGGTTGCCAGTCAACCATTGCCAGTGGTGGGAAGGCTTACTCACTGCTTTCAGAGATGGGTAAAATTACCACAGACAAGTGGGTCCTTGAAATAGAGGGCTAGGGATTGTCCCTGCAATTAAAAATGTTCCTAAAACTAAAGATACCAAAAACCTTGCCAGCTCATTCACCAACAGAAATAATTCTGCTGGAAATGGATGTAAAGAAATGACCATAGGCAGAGGCAGTAGAAAGGGTCCCCACCTCACAGTGGAGCAAGGGCCTGTTTTCAAGATACTTCCTGACCCACAGGAAAACTGGGGAGTGGTGACCCATTTTTAGACATAAGGTATCTGAACAAACATATCAAAAAAGAAAAGTTCAAGATGGTTACACTGAGGGCTGGCCCAGTGGCAAAGAGGGCTGAGGTGCTGTGTGTCTTTCCTCACACCATGCCGGAGACTTGGGTTCAAGAATGAGCTTGGGTCAATGGGCCAGGTGGGAGAGCATTAAGCATCTGGTGGACAGCGCTCAACTCTCAGGGTGAGGAGTCTTGCTTACTCGTCCCTTGACTACCTCTTGTTGGAGGCCTGGGAGTAGTGACAGGAGCTCAAGCAACAGGAAGAGATGGCCACAGTTCCATAGCATGTGTGCCTCCAAGTGCATATGCTTATGTGCTGTTGCAGCAGGGGACTAAGGGAGAAAATGGAAAATTGGTTGGCACAGGCTACATGAAGCCCTGCCCGCCTACATCAGTCCCACATCATTGCCTGGCCACCAGCCCAATCTGGGTGGGGGTGGACAGCTCTCCTTTTCCTGGCCCCACCATGGGGGTCTCAGGCTTGGTGGTCTGGGGAGGTGAGTGCCAGACAAGAGGAGGTGATGACAGGACTGAGAGCCTGCCTTTGGCAACCAGCGAGGTAAAAGCTTTATGAAAACAAACAAAAAAAAAAAAGGTCACAACAGGCACAGTGATACCATCCCTACAGTAAGAAAATCGGTTGAGGTCACTGGATCAGAAAGGTGCCTACTTCCACATTCCAGTCAGACCCAACTCTGAAAATGTCAGGTTCCGACTGGAAAATTGACAATACCAATTTATAGCTCTTCCCTTCAGTCTCACCTCAGCACCAAGGGTGTTCACAAAGCGCCTAGCTGTTGTGGCAGTGCACCTGAGAAACCAAGGTGTGGTGGTCTTCCCCTACCTAGACTACTGACTAGACTCAGGAAGAACAGAGCAAGAGGCAAGATGCTCCACACAACAGGCAAGCAGCACCCTAGAAAGCCTGGGATTTCTAACAAATCTGCAAAAGTCTTAGAACCAAATCAGGTGCTGGACTTCATAGGTGCAGAGCTTGATACCCTCAGGGGAAAACAGCAAGGGTGGACCTGCACTCCAGCAATACAGGTATCAGTGCTGCTGTGAGGTTACTAACCCCAGCTCACACAATAGGTTCAGGAAGTCGGCGCACTCTGACAAGTTGCTAAACCAGTCTTAGGTTTTCCAAAGAGTAAAACTTTATGAATGTTTCAGGTACTACAAAAATAGTAAACTATTTATTGAACCATATACTGGAAACAGTGAGAGAAAAAGTAAAGACACTGGGTAGGTGCCCAGGCACTTCGCTTGTAATGAACTTCTTCAGTCTGGTCAAATTTGCATGGATACCACCACAACAATGTACTACATAAATAAGCAGGGAGGAACAACAGCCTCAAAACTGTGCACAGAAGCTATGAGGATCTGGGATCTGGCTTATTCCCTGGATGCGGTGGTGCAAGTGGCAGATAAGAAGTACAGGAACTCGGGCACTGGCAAATATGAAATGCAGAATGACAATCCTCAATCTAAAGGATAGTTGTGTCACTACACATCCGTTTAGTCACTAGCAGATTCAGTTAGCGATACTGAAGTAGTTCTAGGAAAATAGCATTGTTGTACAAGTCAAATGTTGTTATGGAAACCCGGATTTCAGGTTACTGGCCCAGAAACTGTCATTATTTTGCTGGTTTAAGAATTTCAGTTCCAATGCCAGTGGGAAGACATACAGGAACTCCGTTACTGCTGCAAAAAAGGTACAGGAACTAAGTTCCTGTGCGTTCCTGTTCACTGTCATCACTGCCTGGATGCAAAGATTTTTGCAGTACATCTGCCAGTTAAGGACAATGTGATGGCAGACTCCCCAGGCAGAATCAGCTAGGGAAGCCAGAAGTGGACCTTGAACCAGATGTGTGGGCCTGTCTTCAGCAGAAGGGGCACACCAAAAATAGATGCCTCCTCTTGAGAGACAGTCAGTTCCCACAGTTTTGTTGGAGGCCACCAGCAAGAGAGCACAGTCCTAGAGGATGCCCTAGTTCTGGATTGGAAAGGGAGGGTCCTGTATGCTTTCCCACCATTCTCACATATAAGAGTGTTCATAAAGCTCAGGACAGAGCCAGCAACAAAGATAGTCCCAGACTGGGCCAGGCAGGCTTGGTACTCATTGCTCCTGATCCGGTATAGCAGGATCCCAATCAGCCTGCCACTGAAAAACAACCTGCTGACTATCTCAGGGCAGAATGACATTCCCAGACATCAGAACCCCATGTCTGAGGGCATGGTTCTTGAAGACCTAGACGTTTCTTGGTCTGAATCCGTCAAAGGAGGTGCTGAGTGTTCTTAAGGATTCCAAGAAACCAGCAACAAGGAAACCATACTTCCAAAAGTGGAAGAGATTGTCATACTGGTGTGCCCCTTGGAAGATAATACCAATTCAGGCATGGCAGCCTACAGGTTTCAACTATCTGGTACACCTGTTGTCCTTTGGTCTGAGACCTTCAACTCTGAATGTACATCTGGCAGCTGTGTCAACCTACACATCAGCAGGAAAAGACAAGTCCTTTTCCTCATAACCTGTTTTTAAAACATATTTAAGGACCTCAATCATCTGTATCCCTCTTTAAGGGACTCAGTCCCTCCCTAGGATTTTAATATCTGTCTTGACAAGCTGATGGAGGCTCCTTTTGAGCCTAAGGTTACAGCTCATGTAAAGTAGGTTACATGAAAACAGTCACTTCCCTGAGCACACAACCTTTTATTACCTTTGGAGAGGTTAGTAAAGGCAAACCAGCAGCTAGGAAAGCTATTTCTCATTGGATAGTATCCTACATATATTTCTGTCATGAAAAAGCTGATAAAATTCCTCCCAGAGGCCTATGGGCACATTCCACAAGGAGTGTCTCTGCCTCTGTGGCAGCTACAAGGAGCATCCCCCTTTTAGACATTTTAAGCAACTACTTGGAAAACAGTGCACACCTTCACAAAGCACTACTACCTGGACATGCATCCCAGAAGGGATGCCAGTTTTTGAACTGCTGTTTTACAGAACCTTTTTTCTTAAATAAGTTCTAGACCCATCTTTTCGAGGCACTTGAAGTATAGAAACATAGAATTTGTTGACAGAAAAGGACCGCTTGGCCCACCCTGTCTGCCCAGATGGTCCCTGCTTAGTCTGCCTCCACAGACCCTAAATGGTCTCTGACGACCCTTCCTCCTCCTTGCCTACTCACAAATACTTCCTTATGTATATCCTGCACATGCTTGGGGACCCCTATTGTGTTCACCTCCACCACTTCCACCTCTGCAGCATTTTAGCTGCTCCCTCTGGACAGTTTCCACCCTGTCTGTCCTTTCTGAGGTGCGGTTTCCAGAGCTGCACACAATACTGCAGGTAGGGTCTCAACAGTGAGCAAAACAGTAGCAGCATCACCCCCCTCCTCATGCTGGACATCTCACCCAATGCATCGTACTGCCCCTACCCACTGCTCTGTTACACTGCCTTGCCACTTAATCAGATATGATGACCCCAAAGTCCCTTTCCTGCTTAGTGACTGGCAGTACCCCCCCCCAATTCTATTCTCATTTCCTAGGTTCTGATGCCCTAGGGCCTAGGTGCATCATTTTGTACTTTTTGGCATCGAACCTCATTGGCCATGTTTATGACCACACCTTGAGTTTCCTAAGATCCCTACGCATTCTTTCTGCCCTAGTATAGATTTTGGTATTATCTGCAAAAAGGCACATCTTCACTTCCAGTTCATTTGCAGTGTTGCTTATGAAGATACCAAAGAGGACCAATTCCAGCACTGAGCCCTGTAGCACCCCACTGGTCACTCTTTCATCCTCAAAGTGAGTGTCATTAACCACCACCCTCTGTTGCCTATCTGTTAACCAATTTCTAACCCAGTTCACAACCTTGGATCCCATCCCTGGCTGCTCAATTCCTTAATCAGTCTCCTGTGTGCCACAGTGTTGAAGGCCTTGCTAAAGTCCAGATAGGCCACCCATGTTCACTGCCCTCCCCTTATCAACCTCCCTGGGCACGCAGTCAAAGAAATGAATCAGGTTTGTCTGGCATGACTTCCCCTTCCCATGATTCATGCTACCTTTGGTCTTGCAGACCATTTGATTCAAGTTACTTTACCAACCTTTCCTTTAACAGTGTTTCCATTATTTCCCCACTACTGAGGTGAGGCTCACTGGTCTATAGTTGCTAGTCTCGTCCCTGCTGCTGCTCTTATGTAGACGAACTATGTCTGCTCAGGTAAAGTCCTCTGGACCATGCCCAGTTTCAGTAAGCTGTTGAATGAGGTTGTCAGTGCGGCAGTCGGCATCTCCTCGAGTTCTTTTAGAGCCTTTGGATGTATCCCATCTGGTTCCATAGCCTTGTCCTTTTCTGAGCTATGAGTCCCTTCAGGGCTCTTCTCCCATGAAAATGGAGTTGAGTCCACCTCCCCAACTTGTTCCTGCTGCTTCCAGGTGGTCCGTGTCCCTTCCATCCATTGTGAAGACAGACCAGAAGTAGCTGTTTAGGATGTCTTCTTTTTCTTAATTCCCTTCTGCGCAGTCTCCCTCTACCAGCCTCTTTATCCTCACTATCTTTCCCTATCCTTTCCTCTTTTCACTTACATAGAAACATAGAAGGTGACAGCAGAGAAGAACTGTGTGGCCCACCTAGTCTGCCTCTTTTCCTTACTTAATGCAATACCACAGACCCTAGTTGATCTGTGGCTTACCCTCTCTTCCCTATTCCAAGAGTACTCTTATGTCTATCCCATGCATTCTTGAATTCCCCTACTGTTTTTGCCCCCACCACCTCTGCAGGGAGGCTGTTCCAAGCATCCACTACTTCTTCTGTGAAAAAGTACTTCTTCACATTGACCCTGAGCCTACCCCCCTCTAGCCTCATATCATGCCCCCCTTGTTCTTGTACACCTTTTCTGAAAGATGCTACCCTCCTGTACCTTGTTTATACTCCTGAGGTACTTGCATGTCTGTATCATATCCACCCTCTCTCCTCTCATCCAGGGAATACATATTGAGGTCTTCTAGTCTTTCCTCATATGTCTTTTGGTGCAGTCCTTGCACCATTTATGTTGTCCTTCTGTAGACTGCCTCTATTTTGTCTATGTCCTTCCAGAGATGCAGCCTCCAGAACTGGACACAGTACTCTAGATGAGGTCTCACTAGTGATCTGTACAGTGGCATAACCACTTCCTTTTTTCTGCTTCCGATGCCTTTCCCTGTGCACCCTAGCATCCCACTGGCTTTCCCCACAGCCTTCTCACATTGTTTGGTTACCTTTAGGTCATCAGATGTGATTATCCCCAGGTTCTTTTCTTGATTGGTGTCCATCAGTAGATCTCCCCCATCTTGTACTCCTCGCTTGGATTTCTGTGCTCCAAATGCATAATTTTCACTTCTTTACATTGAATCTTAGCTGTCACACTCTCGATCACTCCTCAAACATGTTTAGGTACATTCTCATTTCCCCCCCCCCGAAGTGTCAACCCTGTTGCAGATCTTAGTGTCATCTGCAAAGAGGCATACCTTCCCCTCCAGCCCCTCTGCAATGTCACTTATGAAGACATTAAAAAGGACTGGCCCCAGCACAGATTCCTGTGGCACCCCATTGGTCGCTCCCCCCTTGGACTGAACACCATTTACCACCACCCTCTGTGTCCTGTCACTCAACCAGTTTCTGACCCAGTTTACCACCTTGGGGCCCACTCCCAGGCTGTCCAACTTATTTACCAACCTCCTATGTGGGATGGTGTCGAAGGCCTTGCTGAAATCTAGGTATGCCACATCCACCACCTCTCCCTGATCTACCTCCCTTCATCCAGTCCAAGAAATCTATCAGATTTGTTTGTGTAACCCCCCCCAGCCACTTTTTAACAAGTAAGCACACCCCACATTAAAATCTGGACACTGGTACCCACATACTGGCATACAATTTATTTTACAAAGGTTGGTACCACCCTTGGCATTAGGATGTATACCAGGCTCATTTCTAGAGGAAGAGAGGGGTGGGGGTACAAGAACAAAACAACATGAACCTTGTGTAAAAATCACAATCCAGGTCCTGGATAGAGGCTGCTAGGCATATGCTAGATCTAACCTGCTGAGGGGGCCCCCACTAAATCCAACAACAAGAAGCAATAATCGGAATGTCCAGAACAGTAACTGGAATTGTGCACTATGGCTTTATTCAACAGATGGAAATTTAAAGCAGAAGTGGACCCCCAAGGGTCGGTCTAAGCAGGACAGGTACATTTCATGAACTCTCCTTGCAAGCAGTACAGTTCATAAACACACAAAAGAACATCCTCTTCCCATTTCCCAATGGTGCATATCAGAGGACACCTGGCCACGCACCCAAACATTTTCCTTCCAAGAGTGCACATATTGTGAAACTAAGCCACACACCCAGAACTCTTCTTCGAGCACAGGTGCATATATGTGAAACTCAGCCACACACCTTAACCTGCAGCACTGCCACTTTGCTCAGGTAAAAACTGGTGCCCTTTACGAACCAGTAAGCCCTGCCTTGTAAGTTTTAGATGGCATTCCTCCCACCCTTTGCTTTGCCCCACCTGACAGTCTATGCCATTCTTCAGGGTTACAACACTGAAATCCCCATTCCTGACTAAAATGCTAGAAATCCCACACTTTCCATATCCATCACTCATTGGGGTGACCAAAGAACAAACTGCACTCTCCTGGGTGAACAGTTTAACAGAAAATGCACTCTCCTGGGTGAACTAGGGGCACTGACAGGTGCGATCCAGCCTTCTCTATGGGCACACACACCCTAGACTACGATTCCCCTAAATATGTGGAGATCTTGTCTTCTAGAACAGTACTCACAAACTAGTTGTCCCGTCCACTGGGCATGAAACAACAAAAAGGCATTCTCCTGGGTAGCAAATCAAACAGTCTCTCAAAGTTCCTTTCCAAGGCAGCTGAAACGCACACAGAACCTTCAGGGGATTGCCCTTTGAATCTACTGAGGAAAAGCAGTTTCTTCCAATTCACTAGGAGTAGAAATCGGGAAATTCTGCTGTAGAGCTGGTCTCCACCACTTCACTGGAAGCTGGAAATGACACTCCACTAGGGTGAGAAATGCTGGGCCCTCAACTCAGAGCCCAACTGGCAGTCCTTCTGCCACTCTCACCTCCATACTGAACAACTCACTACCGACTGAACATTCTAAGCTCCCCAGAGCAGCTGTACATGCAGCGTGGCTTATGTTGCTGTGATAGTTCTGAATGACCTAATCATTCTTCTCTCAGGCTAGCTGAGTAAATAATTAAGTCGTTATGTAAGAAGCCCCTAATGAGCTCCCTACCAGCTGCCTGCTACCTCCCTAACACTAATACTGATAGGATTCTAGTAACCCCAGGAGACTGGATGGTTTTATTTGACAAGATCTTCCCATTGTGAATCCATGCTGTCTCAGATCCTGTGCTCTGCTGGATTCAATAAATATCACAATCCTTTCTTTCAGCACTGACTCCATTAATTTCCCCACCACAGGTTCAGCTGACTGGCCTGTAGTTGTCAGCCTCTTCCCTGTTCCTACTTTTGTGGAGAGGGACTACATTCTCCCTCATCCAGTTCCCTGGAACCACCCCTGTCTCTACTGGTTTGCTGAACAGGGCTGTTAGTGGTGCTGCCAGTACCTCTCTAAGTTCTTTTAATATTCTGGGATGTATCCCATCCGGCCCATAGCCTTGTCCCCTTTCAGATTCTTGAGTTCCTTTAGGACTTTTTCCTCCGTAAATGGGTGGTGTCCACCTCTCTCCCATTGGTGCTCCTATCACCCAATAGTGGTCCTTCTCCTTATTCTATTTTTATTTATTTAAAATATTCGGAATTATAATCCTTTGAGTCAAAGACTCCTTTTCAAAGGCTCCATGTCAAGAAACAAGTACAGAAACATGTACAGTATTTGCCAGACAATGAAAGAAGCTAACGCTAGGTACTATAACAGGTTACAAAAAATATACAGGGTGCAGATACAAGGATGATAACACAGTGAAAAACATACCAGTGACAGCAAGTTAGATAGCATGTTCAGATATAGAGGAGACGACAAACAATGCATGCTGGACATGGTCCTTTGTCAACTGATGAGGCATGTGGGCACTGGAGGAGAGCACAACATTGCATGCAGGACACGGTCCCTTGTCCCTTCCCTTTCTTCTGTAAATACTGAACAAAAATATTTCTTCAGGATTGTTGCTTTTTCTAGGTCTGTCCCCCCCACACACCCCTCCCTCCCTTTTTAACCTCACAATCTCACCCCTAGTCTTCTTTCTTTCACTAATGTACCTGGAGAATGTCTTATCCTCATTGCTTCCCCTTTGGCTATCCTTTCCTCTATGCCTTTGCCCCGCCTCACTGCCAGTTTCCCTCTGTTTTAACTGGCACACCTACTTGTCTCCCTTTCTCTGCATTTTCATATACCTCTTGAATGCCACCCTTTTTTCCTTCACCAACGTGACCACTTCCTTAGAATACTATAACAGTGCCTTTTTCCTTATGCTTTTACTCGGTTCCTTCACACAGAGGCTTGTTGTCTTAATTATGTCATCCTTTATTTTTCCCCACTGTTCCTCTACCCTTCCCTGGCAATCCCCCCTTTCCAGACAGTTTCTGAGGCAGTCTCCCATTCCTTTAAAATCCACCTTCCTTAAAGTCCAGGACCCTCATCCTGTTGTGGTTTGCCTCTGCACCCGTCTTAAGGTTAAACCAAACTGTATGGTGACCACTGGTACCTAGGGGACTGCCTACTGACATCTGCAATGCTGTCCCTGTTTGTAAGCACCAGGTCCAGCACTGTCCGTACCTAGTGGATTCATTGACTAGCTGCCTGAAAAATAACAGTTTCGTACTTACAGTAACAGTAGATGTTCGAGAGGCTCTCTCATCAGGCCACACCTATGGAACTTATAGCCGCCAGGCTCTAGGACCACATAGAAACTTTTGCAAGCAGTCCACTAGGAGCTGCCTACAATGACCTCTGACTTCGCCTCTCCCATATAACCATGGGTGGCCCCATCTGTCCTCTGTTCCCTGCTGGAGAACATGCTCACAAGACCTTCCTCTAGGGAACCAGGAGGGAATCCTGATCTCTGATAACTCTAAAAGGCAAAGAGCAACAGATAGAACTTCAGGGAGAAGAAAATGGTCTATCTAGAGTGTCAGAACCCTATAGGGAACCTATGACTCTGCTAACTATACGAAGCAGAGACCAAGAGGTAGAATCTCATGCAGAACCTATAGGAGAAAGGAGGGTGAGATGACATGGCCTGATGAAAGAGATTCTCTCAAATATCTCCTGTTACAGTAAGTACATAACTGTTCTGTCTTTTTCGAGGATATCTTCTTCATCAGTCCACACCTATGGAATGAGTACCAAGCAGTACTGACCATAAACAGTCTGGGTGGCTAGAGCTTACAGGCCTGACAAAGAATGCCTTGGAGCAGAACTAGGCCAAAGTCTGCCTTTTTTCTGGGAGGCAATGTCCAGACTGTGAAGTTTAGAGAAGGTATGGACAATACTTCAGATGGCAGCTGTATAGATCTCTGCAGCAGACATAGGCTTAAGAAATGCAACCAAAGTGGCCATGCCTCTTGTTGAATGGCAATGAACAATCCCAGGAAAATCATTATTGTACTTCCTGTAATAGAAAATAATTTAGTGGGCCAGTCAGTTGGACAGGACACTTGTATGGAGACAGAAGCAATGCTTCCTCTGGATTAGCCTGCTCAGGAGAAGACACTGGCAGGTGAACGGTGTAATTTAAAGTAAACCCAGACACCACTTTTAATAGAAAGTTAGGGTGTGCACACAAAGACACTGTCTTTACGGGAAACCCAATAAGGAGGCTCACACATTAGAGCCCACAGTGCTGAAATCCTTTGAGCAGAAGTGATAGCAAGCTAGAAACAATGCTTTCCAAGAAAGAATGCGTAGGCAGCAAGTTATGGCTGTCTCAAAAGGAATCAAAGTGCATGTTTCCCACACAAAATTCATATCCCAAGCTGGAAATGAATTACAAATAGGACACTTCACATAATAAGTGGCCCTGGTGGAAGGCTGTCTGGCCGCCACCAAAAACATCAGCAACCTTTTAGGAAACCCCACAGTGGGCAACAGCTATGTTTTCAGGAGCCATACAAGAAGATGAAGGGACTTGAGATTTGAACAGACCAGGGATCCCTGGTCCTGCAACAGTAGGCCCCGGCATAAGAGCATGATGATGCCACCGCCAGCTGCTGTAGTAAGGGTAACCAAACCTGACAAGGCCACATGAGGCAAGGAGTATCAGAGTTGCCCCTTCCACTTGGAGCTTGATTAGTATCCTCTAAAGTACAGGAAAAGTGTAGAGGAATCACCCTTTCCCCGAGAAAGATAATGCTGCTCACCAGAAGACTCCAGGCCCTGGAACGAGCGAGCAGAGGAGCAACAGTTTTGCATTGTGTGGGGATGCAAAGGGTCCAACTCTGGATGACCCCATGTGTCAAACAAAGCTTCTATCACAGAGGTCAGCAGCTCCCACTTGTGTATCCTGCACTGTGACCTGCTTAACCTGTCTGCCAAAACAGTTTGGACAACAGGAACATGGATTACTGGCAGTTTTAGACTGTGTTTTAGAGCTCAGTAGCAGACTCTCATTAATTCCATGCACAGGGGTTAGGAATGAGTTCGCTCTTGCTTGTTGATAGGGTGCATCGCACTGATGGGGGCCTTTTGTATTAACAGAGAAGAAGAAAGAAAGCACAAAGAGAAAAGTACTCTGCCAGTACACATATGAAATAAATAAAGCCACAGAGTCAAGGGTCGAGAGCAAAAGCGGAACCCGCAGCACGCTGCTTCGTGTCCTCTCCAGGACACTTCATCAGGGGCCCCCTGAGAGGACACGAAAGCACTGGGGTAGTGTGCTGCAAGTTCTGCTTTTGTTCCCGACCCTTGACTCTGTGGCTTTATTTATTTCATATTTGTACTGGCAGAGTGCTTTTCTCTTTGTGCTTTCTTTTAGATTTTTCATACAGATTAGCAACCGCTCCATGGTGCGCGGTTGCCCTTGAGTCTTTTTTTTTGTATTAACAGAGGACCTGGGAACAAATGGGTCTGGAAGGTCTACAGGCCGCACAGAACAATTCTCATGTATAGTATATTCATGTGGAAGGTGCTCTTTTCACTGTGAGCCCTGTTCCTTGTGCTAGATGGGACCCCAAATGTGCCCTCGGCCCTCAGCCTATCCCCTTGGTATCTTTAGGTAGAAGCAGATGAGGAGAGGAGATTAGTAAAGGAACCCCCTTTAGCAAATGGTTGGGATTCTTTTGCCACTGAAGCACCTTGCAGAGAGGAAACTTACTAGAACCATCTATTCAAAATTTCTGTGTGCTGATCCCACTGGACTTTTAATGTCCACTGAAGGATTCTCATAAGCAGTCTGGCCAGCAGTACTATGACAATGCCTGCTGCCCTCAGGCCTAGGATCCTCAGGAATGTCCTGAGTAGGACATCCCTGTTGTTGCAAACCATCTGGATTTGTGTAAGCAAATGTATGATCCTGTCCAGGGGCAGTAAGGCTGAGCCTTGGGCTGTGGTCAGGACTGTCCTTATATACTGCAGATGCTGGCAACATGCAAGACAGACTTGGGTACATTGACAGAAGACCCTAGAGCATTGCACAGGTGTCTGGAGCATGCTGGGGCATGAAAGAGGAGCTCCTTGGAGTGACCTCTTAGTCGCCAGTCATCCAAGTAATGGAAAATGTAAAGACCTACTCTGCAAAGGGCTGCAGTTGCCCCTACTAAGCATGCGGGAAATACTTGTGACACAAATGATAAGCCAAGGGGCCATTCCCTAAACCAGTAACGTTCTCCTTGAAACAGAAACCTCAAGTACTTGCTGTGAGGTTTGAAAGTGTGATATGAAGGTAAGCAACCTGCATGTCAAGGAAACAAACCTAGTTCCCTGCTTGCAGTAGCTAGGGCAGGCTTAACCGGGAGATCATACTGGCCTGAAGTCCTGAATGGACCTCAGGTCTCCCATCCCTCAGGAGATGGGGAAGTGCCAAGGAGGTTGTGGACTCAGTGAATAAAATTTCTAAATGGCAAGTTTATATTTGTACTTGTTTTGACTTCATATTATATCTAGTTTAACGGGTTAGAGTGCAGTTGTGGAGTGTGGGAAGCGCCAAGTGTACCCAGGATTCCTTTGTTCTAAGGCTACAGGTCCCATGACTGTTCTCTGAAACAGAATCTGAATTGCCCCCGGGACTGAGCCTACAGCAGTGGAAAGGTGGCTCTGCAGCGTTTCCTGCAGTCCAGAGAGGTGCAGCTCTGGGAACTGCTATCCCTGGAAGGGCTAGAGGAATCCAAGTATAGAAGCTCTGTGTGTCACTGTTCCGGATGGACAGGTAACCTGGGTCTCTCTGCGAGCCATGCTAACAGAGACTTCCATATCAGATAGAGATGCCCTGAAAAAGACAGGGTAAGAAAAACTGCTACAGACTGGCCAGCATGTTAGTAGCCTGACAATGACAGAGTAACCCAGTCCAGCTGAGTGGGAAAGGGACTGAACCCGCTCAGTGTACAATGAATAAGGCATGATCCACCTGCAGTGGGACCCCCCACTGAGCCAGGCACTATATGGCCCCTGGCCTTTGTGATGAATATGTGGCTGCTAGTAAGGCCTAGCAGAACACCCTCCTGTATTATGTCAACAGGACACAACAGGGAGGCACCCGGCTATAAGGGCATATGCCAGCCCTAGCCAGTTAAAGATGCCTGAACCATCTGGACACCAGGACATGTTAACTGGTGCATCCAAGACAGGTGAAAAGGGCCCCTGATACGGAGAGAAGAGAAAAAAGAGCTGGTGTCCCATGGCAGAATGGGTGTTCTGAAGTCCTTATTCTCTGTGGTAGCCTCCACTATCATAAGAATAAGACAGTGTGCCCTCTTAACATTGCCTCTGTTGACGTTAGAGAAGGGAGCCATTTTTGGCTTTGATTCTGTCAACAATGTAAGGGGAACCAGCTACCCGTATGGGTTAGAAAGTGTCGAAGGGACGGAAAAGTAAGACCCATTGATGAAAAAAGAGGAGGTTTAATGCAAGTAGCTTAAGACAGTGATATCACTGTAATGAAGTGGGTGTGATCGCATCTTGCATTGCCGAGGAACAGTATGCAAACTCACTAATACAGATAGGTTAAGACATCAACACCACTATAGTGAAGTGGACGTGATTGCATCTGGCAATGACAGGGGTAGTATGCAAACTCACTCGGCATGGTTACATATCAGTTGCAATGGGGAAGGAGTGAAAGAATGCCCCATCGATGAGAATAAGCAGGCAGGCTGAAAAATCAAAGCATTGACGCCACTGTGTAGAAGTGGTTGTGATCATGCTAGTCAACATAGGGGGTAGAAAGCCCCGACAACACGGTGACGTACCACCTTAGAATAGTCTGGTAGTGCCCAAGAAAGGCCTTAACCATAGGGGTTGATGACGGTCAGAGGGCCAAAGTCGACGACAGGTAGAATCCCGGTAAAAATGAGCAGCGTACTGTCATATGGGTGCAGTAGGCAAAGTACTAGGTGTCAACACCACTGTATGAATGTGGTAGTGATCACACCTGTTTGTGTCGGAGGACAGGAAACCCTGACAAACACGGTGACATACCACCCTAAGAGGGTCTGGTAGTGTTGGAGGTAGGCCTCAACTATACGAGTTGATGATGGTCAGAGGACCAAAGTCAATGGCGGGAAGTACCCCAGCAATGACAAGCACTGTACTGTCCATATGGGCACAGCAGGCACAGTATTAGGCATCGATGCCACTGTATTAAAGTTGTCGTGACCATGCCTGTCGACATCAGGGGATAGGAAACAGTTCCGACAAACACGATGATGTACTGCCCTAAGAGGGTCTGGTAGTACCGGAGGTAGGCCTTGTTGGTAGGAGTTGATGGCGGTCAGAGGGCAGAAGTCGTTGGCTGGCTGGGAGTACCCTGGCAACAATGAGCAATGTACTGTCTGTATAGGCACTGTAGTGTAGAAGCCCAACCCTGACCTTGGTGTCTGAGTGATGATCAGGGTGGCAGAGAATTGATGGCATGGATGACCTGCTGCCGACAACATTATACCAGTTGTATAGGTCTGGTACGGTAGAAACCAAGACCCCAACCTGTAGTGCCTGGGTGATGGTTAGGGCAGCGAGGATCACTGTCCAGTGAAAATCCAGTGCAGTAGGGGACCAAACCCTGACTGTGGGTTCTCAGAGGCAGTCGAGGTGTGCAGGAATGTCGGCGTCAAGATAGATGACTATGAGAGGGACCATAGAAGCGGGCCCCAATCCTCAGAAGAAAAGAACGGTAGTCCTGTCGACGGCCACAGTACTGTTGCAGGGACAAGCTGACCCTCATCGCCCACTGGTGAGAAAGGCAAGTCTGCTGCCTACTCGGGCTGCTCTGGTGTAAGAAGGCCAGGTACAGGAGGGTTGGGAGATGAGACACTAAACCATCGCCCTAGCCATTAAAACACAACAGGACTGTCAGTGATGAGAAAGGTGCCGAAAGGAAAAACTAAACAACTAGATTATTAAAATAAACAGAGCTGCTAACAGCAAGGTGTCTGCAAAAGTCCAACAAATATGGTTGACAGTGAGAAAAAAACTAAGAAGGTATGGGGCTCCCATGCTTATATAGGAGAGGTGACATCACATGTTATTGTGGGTGGCCCCTAGTGGACTGCTTGCAAAAGTTTCTGTGTGGTCCTAGAGCCTGGTGGCTATAAGCTCCATAGGTGTGGCCTCATGAAAGAGATATCCTCGAAGAGGATAAGCCCCTTGAAGCAAGTCAAGGATGGCCCTTCTCCTTGCTGATGCTGCAGCTGGAAGGATCCAGTACACATCTGGCAGATTGAAATCACCAACTAGCAGCACCTCCCCCTTATTTACCATCCTGATTATGTCTTTCCCAAATGTCTTATCCTACCCCGTGCTGGAGGTCTATTTACAACCCCTGTTTAGAAAGCAACCTCATCTCCTATCTCCAGGGTGACCCACATCACCTCCAGCCCTTCCTTTTCCTCCAGGTGCCCCTGTATTTCTATTTCCCTCCCTCACATATAGTGCAACCCCTTGTCCCTTCCCTTTCTCTCCTGAACAGAGAGTAGGCCGGTATGGCCATATCCCAGTCATGACTGTCAGTGCACCATGACTGTTATGGTCACCAAATCCAGGCTAGTTTCCACTATGGTGGCATCCAGGTCTGGAATTTTATTTCCAAGACTCCTTGCATTGGCACACATGGCTCTCCATGCATTACCCCCCGCCTGACACCCTGCTTTCTCCCCCGCCTGTGGTGCCCCTGAAGGTCCCCTGACTCCCTTCTCTTGTTAGCCTCTGTTTCCTGTCTCTTTTACTCCTCTCTTCTGGCATTCTTGATTTATACCCCCTTTTTCCTCTGCCTTGTCCCCACTACTTTCTTCTTGCGCCCCTGCCTTGGGGGATGGGGGGCTTCTTCTCTTCAGGCTCTCCTTCCTTGTTACTTCATCACTTTGAGGGGTTGGGGAGGCAGTTTTGCCTCCATTGGTGCATAACCCCCCGCTAGTTTAAATGCTCATCCAAGTAACATTTACTGTAAATGTCCTACTAAAGACTGTGGGCCCCCACAAAGATGCAGGTCATCTCCCTTATAGAGGCCCATATCCTCCCAGGTTGGCCCCCAGTCTCCAATATAGCTGAAGTCCTCCTCCCTGCAACCGTTAAAAGTCCTAATGCAGGGTGCCCTTTCCATTCCACTTGCCGTTCACAGGTAACACCCCATCAAACACCACCATGTGTGCTGCCTGCTTAAGGCCCCTCTGCAGCTCCCTTAAATTGCCCTGCACTACCCCTACCCTATCCCTTGCCAGGTCATTTGTCCCCGGTGGACAATGACATCTAGTTTTGTGCTATCTCCTGCTGCCCTAGTGACCCCCTGGATCCACTCCTCATTCCCTCTTCATTGAAGCACAAGGGAAGCACTTCACCTCCCTCTACCTTCCACCTCCTGCTCCGGCATCTGTCTCCCTAATGATGGAGTCTCCCACCAGCAACTGCTTCCACCTTAATTGGGGGCCTCTTCCTTCCTCCTTGGGGCCTCCCCTTCTGAGGACCCTCACATCCTCTTTTCTCACTGCTGCAGGTGCCTCCTCCCCACTGGCCCGTCCCAACAGCACGGAGAAGCAATTTTGCAGTGGCACTGCTAATGAGTCTGCGTTTTCATGATGCATCATTGATGGACTCCTATTTGAAAAAAAAATTTGTCACTATAGTAATGTTATTTCTGCTCCGGAATCCATCAAAGAACATTACAAACCCTGATCCTGTCTTCCCTTGCAGAACCTTGAAAATAGGTTTTAAAATGGGATCTTTTGAATTTTACCTGATGTCTGCTTTAGTTGAGTTGGATTTTTCAAAATTTTAAAGAAAATGTTTGACATTTTCTTGGTTGCCATTTAGCTATTTTTAGTGGCCACTACTTCTCAGGCTATAGAAACAAATGTAATGTTAGAACAGCAGGGGGAGTGCCATCACAGTATAGTTTCAACTTGTATTCTAAATGCTATTAATTAGCATAAAGTTCTATCTCCAGGGCATCACACATAGAGGATAATGTATGGTTCACTATCCACAACAAGCATGTGTAGCGATTAAGAGGTTGCCATGGCAACAGTTAAACATTTTGGTCACCATGGCAACCTCAAGATGGCTACTTACGCTTATTGTGGATAATGGACTATACATTGTCTTTTATTAGTATATGGTTGACATACCCAAGAAAAAACGTCTATTTTAAACATAAATTCACTACTGAGGCCTTACTTTTGTGGGTTTTCTTTTCAGTGCCGCTCTCTTCCGGGTCCAGAACTCACCGCCGTGGCCATTTCATGACAGGTGGAGGTTTCCGATACGTGCATGCGTGAAGATGTTCCATGATGTTGCGCTGCAGTAGCTATGTATCTAGTACAGCACAACAACGAAAATGACACAGCTACTACAGCACAACAACGTTGTTCTAAGTATGGATTTCTACACAGAACAACGTTCTACCATTCACTATATTTTTGTAATGCTCATTGATGGATTCCTGAGAAGAAACAATATTACTACAGTGAGTAATTTTTAATTTTTTCCCATTTTTTTTCTTCTGTTCCGGGACTAGCAGGTGTGCAATGGCGAGGATGTGTGCACTCGTTGCCTGTCCCCAGCCAATCAGGAGGCTGTTGCTGTCCCTCCCAAAGAGATCTGTCAATGGATGCTCAATCCTCCTTCCCTTGGCTGGTCCCCTAGTGATCTTGGTCCATTCTGAACCCAGTTCGCCGGCGTGGCAGCAAGTGAAGCCCTCAGTGTCTCAGCCTCTGTGCCATTGGAATTGCACTCTTGAGAATATATTTAAAATTCATATCCTACATCTTAGTCCAGGCTACTATTTGTTTTGTTTTTTTACTCCTGCTTCCCGTGGCTGTTCCCTTTCTAACCGACCCCCCAAACCAGTCACTGTGGTTCCCCTGGGACTTACCTTCCACCTTGCGCTCTCTGCCACAGAGCTACAGTGCTGTCCGGCCACAGGGGTGTAGCCCGGAATTTTAAACTTGTACTCAAAATTGATGCACTGTTGCCCCCCCCTCCCGTTATGTACACATAAACCAAAATATGCGCTGCCACACCACACCAACAATAAGCCCCCCCATTTGCCATGTCTGAGTTAAAGTAATCAGTTTTTTCCTGTAATCCTCCTTCCTTTGTTTTTCTGCCTGTCTGGTAAGTTACTCTTGTTTGTGTATTTGGCTAGTGGCATCACTGCCCCATAGCGAACAACAAAGGCAAAAGGGCTCAGCGCCACACAGACACGATGTGACTCACAATGTCCTTGCTTTCCTGTTTTTGTTGCCCCTGCCTGGTCTGTTGCCCCTGCCTGAATTTTTTTTACTGTACTCTGCTGAGTACAGTGCATATGCCTTCCGACACCCCTGCCCAGCCACCAGATGTGGAACCTGTGGAGGGTTGATTGTCACCCGCAGCCTGGGGTTGTTTCCTCCATTTTTCCCCCTTCCTAATCCTGGGATCCCAGGCCAACTGCATGCACACACGACATGGAGGCGTCCTGCATGCCAAGACACCCAGTGACGGCCCCTTCCCCCCACTCAGCCTTGCACCACTTCTCCTGTTGGCCTGGCACAGCCACAAAGCCTCCTCTCAGAGACAGCCAAGAACCGAGGAGAAATTGTCTCCTTCCCCAGGAGAGGAGAGCTGCCTAGTGACCACTCATCAGAGCTCCCCCCCCTCAGCCGACTCCCGGTGGCCCAGGCTTGCCCGCCGAACCCAGGTTGCCGGCATAGTGTGAGATGTGGTGTCCAGCGCTTTGACCCTCAGCACCACTAGGCTGACCAATCCAGGCTACTATTTGGTCTAAGTCCTTTTGTAATGTTTCCACCTTATCATCTGTAGTGACCTCCCTTCCCAGTTTAGAGCTGTGTGCACATTTCTGGAACCATGACCCAATTCCTGTCCCCATGTCCATAACAAATACACATACAAGCATTTGTCAATGCCAAACGTTCACTTGCAGGTTTGTGCTGTGCAGATGTTTGGAAGTGATAAACTTTTTTTTTTTTTTGTTTGTTTAAACACTACTGCTGGAACCGGCATTCACATTCCTCCATCCACAAATCCTCCCTTTGGCGATGTCACCCTCAGCCAGTCATACAGGCTTATAGGGTGGAAATGGATTGGGAGACTTGACCTGGCTGTGATGCGCCATGTCACAGGACCTCCTGCAGTGCTCCAACTGCAATTCAGTCCCCATGGCCCTGTTGCCTGACACAAGCAGTCCACAATGGGAGTGTTTTTCTTTGTTCCACGGTGCACTGGCGCTTGGCTTGTGTTGATGCCAGGGCTTAGGTGGATGGGCTCAGTACCAGGACAGTCATGGAGTGGAGTCAGCGGGGCAGGGGCAGGGGCTGGGAAGAATGCGGACACAAGCAGCACCACTGGACGGCGCAATTTAAAGGGGATGTGTACCATGCAGTCTCACACTGTAAATATGTGAGCCTTGCATGGCCATCTGTTAACATTTGGGGAAGACTGGTGGTGCTAGTGACCCTAAATATAGTTTTTTTTTAACTAATAACACCCCCAAAGCTCAGTGCCATTTTTACTCAGGTCAGCCCTTCCTTGCATAAGATCTAGCTCCTTTGATGACATCCATGCCTCCTCAGCTAGCGAGACCATGGACGTCTATTTGGCATTCCCCATATATATAAGTGCACAGCATACACTTTACAATAGTCCCCAGTAATAGTTCACATGCCCTGGTACTGTAGAAGTGCCCCTGATCCTCTGGTAGCTGTAGCCCACACCGAAAACTGCAGTAGAAAATGTCCATGATTTTAAAACATAGTTGTTCAGAGTCCCAATTCTCCAGACAGTGCCGTTCTCAGCACGCTCAGCCTTGAGTATACATGCCTATGCCTGCAGTTAGCAGGCTGTGTATTAGAGCCGAATTGGAAAAAAACATAAATAATATGAAATTTGTGCATCTCTTGTTAAAGGCAGATCCTGGAGTCAGTTGAATAACCAATTATGACTGACTTACAACACATTATGATGAATTTTTTCAACCAGTTTAAAATTTATAACTGCAACTGAATGAAGAAGGTTGTTACGTTTCTTTATTATCCTAGCAATGGCCACTGTTTATTCTTCAGCACGCACAGTATGTAGGGCTTTAAGGCAAAACACTATACAATCACACCTGACAGTACAATTCAAGGATCTTGGCAAGAATGTGTAGACAATCTGGTGATAGTGTTACTATGGCAAGACACAATGAGCATGACCGCGGAAGAACTAATTTTTCAAAGGTTAACTTTCAGACACTTTTTTACTAAAAACAAGTAGAGGTACACAATTTTCTCCCCAATTTTTATGGCTGTGGGTGGCACCTATAGCTATCTTGCTCTAGCTTGAAAAATGGGATATCATGGAACACATTTTTTAGTACTTTTCAGTGTATCCTTCCATAATGCAAATCCCAATGACAGTTACATAAAATACTTCCTGCTTTCTGTTTACAATGTTGGAGACAGAACTCCAAGCTGCTTTTCTCTGACAGCAAATGTGCACACATTTAGAACAAATCTAAACATCATTAAAACTATTCAAAGTGCACATAAATAACTGTCTTGTTCAGTAAAAAGGGCACAATGGTTTACTAGAACAAATAGTAATCATTAGCCATGTAATATCAGACAGTTCTAACAGGCAGTACCTGGCTTGAAGTCTCACGTCAAACTGACCTGCTGGAGCTAGCCTGTATCAGCTGTCCATCTCTCCTAGAAACCTCCTAACAGTCATTAACCCTTTACTCATAGAACATCCCCGTTTGCCAAAAAAACAAAGAGTGAACAAATATATACTAACCTGAGGTTATTGTGAAGTCCTCTAACTATGTATTATCTAGTAATATGCACTATCTGCTCTACTTGTAGTCTATTATATTAATGCACTGTATAGAGATTATACTGGTAGCATACAATATCTCTTTTCATTTGTAACAGTAGTTGTTCTGACTAGCTTTTTAGGCTGTTACTAACTATAGCATCAGTTCTTCCCTAACAAATAACACCTGTTCTATGTGTACCATACAGTATGGTGTAAATTAACTTTACACATTCTTCTACATTATACATCAGTAAGTATGTAGTTAGACTTAATATGTGTGGCATTTAGAAACTGTTTTATCTCATTTAATAAAGTGCAGAGATATGTTATGTCAGTTTAAGTGATGAATTAACTCCAGAGCCTGAAGATATATATGGTGCCGCTCTGTGCCTGCCAAATTTCAGGCAAATCTGTCATATGGTGGCAAAGTTATTAAGATGCAAAATTTCACACTTTAACCTTAAATGGGGTATTCAACCCTAACTATAGTGGCACTACTGTGCCACTATAACATATAATATATATATATATATATATATATATATGTAAGCATTAAGCCACGCGAAGGTGGCATCTAATGCTGAATTGATGCGTAGGGGGCGAGGGTCGATTTCAGCCCCCCATGCATCAATCGCATTAGATGCCACCAACGGAGTGGCTTAATGCGCTTGTAACATGGGCCGCGCGTCGGTGGAGGGATGTGGAGGGGGCCCACTGTGACAGGTAAACAATAAGAGGCGGTGAGAACTTTTCAAACTGTTACTGCACTTTCACAGAACGCTCTACAACATTACATACATACTGATGTGATGATTAGCGATTGTCTGTATAGTGGCACGGAGGCGGGCAGCCAACAGTCCTGTGCCTCTTCTGGAGACTTTGGTGCAGGTATTCTCGTCATACCCGCAGTGGAAGGTCTGCCATGCAGGGTTCCGCCGCTCCGAGCAGCTCTGTACCGTGACTGTGCATCTTGGTCGCTGTCACTTCCTGCTGCCACCGAGACAGTCGTCCGCGGTGGCATTGTCCAGGTGCTCTCTGCATGATGCTGCCCGGTCTGCCCTGCGGTGTGTTGCTGTGACTGGGCGCTTCTACCAAACAAAAGTAAACCGGGCAGTCTTGCATCGCCTCTCACCCTTCGCAGGTCCACAGTGCTCCGACTGTACGGCGCAGGTTCTCATCCCCCGGCTCTGTTTTCCATCTCGGAGTGCTAGCAGGGCTCCAGGACCGCTGCTCATCTCGCTCCTGCTCTTGGTTCCCCAGAGCACCCAGTGCTGCTAGGCTGGGGGTCTGGCTGGTGATGGTACTGCCGAAGCGGGCACGGCATATAAGCTGGATTAATGCCCGCTTCGGCTGCCGTCTCGTGACCCTCTTCCACCTATCGCTGATCCGGATTCCATGCACACTATTAATGCCATGTTACAAATATATATACACACTTTTTGTATTGTTTGTTTTGTTATTTGTCCAGGACCACCTCAAAAATGAGCTTGCTCAATGGTGTTTATGCCTGGTAAAATAAAGTGATTGATTGATTGATATGCTGCCTGTTTTATGTTCGATCTTCCCATGACTCCCAGCAGTCTGATTTACAGGAAGACATGATCTCTGACTGTACACCTCAATCACTACACATTTCAATAAAATTAATCTTGCTCCGTGCTGTATATTACAATGTAGTCCAGTCTATATTGTTAATTTCTGACACGACTACCCTTACCCCTTGTACAACTAGTAATAATGAGAAAATAACTCCATCACTCTTTCAATGTAATAGCATCTGCATACGGCAATAAAAGTAGCATTTCTAAATCTCAGATCTGAAGTAACAAACTACAGTGATCTGAAATGTGTCGTAGAAAACATGACAGTAAAATATGGCACACTAGATTTATGGCACAACAGAAAACAGTATTCTGCACTCTTATGTTTACAAAGTTGTTACCCGGCTTGAGATAAATGAATGCATGGTTCAAACCCCACCACAGACACTTATACATGATGACTGGGGAGCACTGCATTAGATCATGGTTACATTCATCATGTTTATGGCTGCTGTTGTAATGTAGGATTTAAGCACACATATATATTTTTTTAATTTGTTTAAATATATTTTGCTGTAGAATGTGTGTCCATTTGTCTGTTGCAACAAGGTTAAACTGATTCCATGCTAAGGAGGCACATTCTGTAATTGGACACTGTCTATTCTACGTCACTCAGGGAACCATTTTAACTGGAATTAATTTTAGACACAAAAATAGGGTTTAAGTATCCTTTAAATTCTGTTCTCTTATTCCCTCTGCATACATTTACTGTCAGTTTACATAATGTATCTCATTGGAACCAGTTTAACCTTGCTGCAACAAGGAAATGGACATACATTCTACAGCAAAATGTATTCAAGACAAATTTAAAAAACAAATATGTGTGCATAGATTCTATTTTGAAACAGTACCCATGAACATGATGAAAGTAGCCCTGATGTAACACAAGTGCTCCTGTGCCATCACGTATAAGTGGCTCTGGTGGGATTTGAAGCAGGTGATTCATTTATCTTAAGCCAGGCAGCAGCTTTGTAAACATAATATTGCAGAATACTGTTTTTTTTGTTGTGCCATAAATTTGATGTACCACATTTTACTGTCATGTTTTCTATGACACATTTCAGATCACTACATTTTGTTACTTCAGATCTAAGATTTGGACTTGCTACTGTTATTGCTGAAGATGCTATTAGTTAAAACAGTGATGAAGTTATTTTTCTGTTTTAACAGGTTTGTACAAGGGGTAAGTGTGGTCATGTTAGAAATTGAAACTATAGACTGGATTACATTCTAATATACAGCACAGAGCAAGATGAAGTATACTAAAATGTTTAGTGACTGCAGTGTACAATCAGAGATTATGTCTTCATCTCAGATTGCTAGAAGCTGTGCAAAGATAACAAAAAACAAGCATTCGTCAGTGCTGAAGGTTTCCTTGCATGGTGGTGTATGTGGGATGGCATTCGGTGGGCCCATGGTGCTCATTCCTTGGAGCTTCTTCAAGCTTGCCACAGCCATATCGGCTCTGGTTAGAGTTTGTTATAATAGTAATAATGTACTCCCAGAAGTTATGTTAATGTTCAAATTAATCACCTCCTGTGCCTCATCCACATTACACCCCCAGGGAGTGATTAACTAGAACATTAACATAACCCCTGGATGTACCTTATTGCTAAATTCACACACACACACACACACACACACACACACACACACACTTTAACAGGTGCATCCAAATCGTTACAGTAGACCCAACAAGTATAGGAAACATGTAGTGAGTCTCTTACCTGGGTGCTAGGAAGTCAGAAGTAGCACTTGAAGGGATGACATCCATCGAACCTGTAAAATAAATTATAGGAAAGGGGTCACAAAGGATCTGTAGTTCTTAGGGAATAAACAGAAAAGGACAGGCTAGACGTAGAGTGATACTTATCTGATTGGAAAGGAGTCAGCATTCTGTCAGATCTATTAAAGTAAAGAGAAAAAAGGTTAATATGAGGAAAATACAGTAGGAAGGACTGAGACAGAGACCAGAGAGACATGAAAGGGGTATAATGACAGCATAGGAGTAAATAAAAATGGGGCTTTAGATAAAAAGTTACAGACAGAACAAAGGTGGAAGACAGCAATACAGAGAAAGGAAATACAGTAAAGAAACAGATAAGAGCTGAGCCACTGGCACAGCAGTAGTACTACTGCACATGATGCCGATGATCCGGAGTCGGGAATGAACCAAGATGATCACAGGACCAGCCTGGGACAGGATGCTTTCCTCATCCTGGGAGAGAGGGACTCGCATCCCACTGGTCTACTGCCACCTGGGGTGCCCACAGGTGATGGTGCAGGGGACCTAAGAGTTAGAAGCAGGGCCGTGGGAGCACGCCCACAGGTTGGCTGTGCCAACAGTCAATTTGGATGTGTGGTCCTGGTGTGAAGGGGCATGGAGAATATGGAAACAGCACTCAATGGCCAGGCAGATGAAGCCCCTACAGCGGTGGCCTCCTCCCACATTGGACCCTAGCTGCAGCACTCCTGGATCAGATCCACACCTTCCTCTCCCTCCCAGATGATTGTGCAGAAGAAATGCCAAAGGCTGATAGTGTACCCAGCACTGGTGGATAAGCTGTTGGGGGGGGGGCATCACAGGACTGTGCTGCAGGTGGGTGTGAGGACCAGGAGTAGCTGCAACAGGGTCTCGGTTGGGAGGGTGGCTTGCTTAGGAGAAAGCAGAAAGAAGTCCTGGTCCATAGCTAGAGGAGCATAACAAATGCCGAAGACTGATAGAGTACACAGCACCAGTGCATAAACGGGAGGGGGGCCACACAGGACTGTGTATCAGGTGGGCATGAGAACCAGGAGTAGCTGCAGCAGGGTTTACATAGTTCAGGACAGCTAAGTCAGCTGATCTCATACCCCTGCCCATATCCCATCAGAAAGAGCACACCTCATCACCCTGTGACATTGATAATTAAAGGATACCTAAACCATCTTTTTTACAAATTTTTTTTGTAAATTGCTCCATAGGCTTGTAAAGGAGAGGCTGCTGTTTACATTTACCCTGAAACTGCATTTATTAAAGTAGGATATATGCAGTTTCATAGTATTTGAAAATTATAAATACAGCCTCTTCTGATTCAAAAATGGCTTCCATGATGATGTCACTCATGACGTTGATGACAGCCGTGTTCCAACTTTTCTAACTGTATTCAAATGTGAATAACTTTAAAATGAAAAATGATAGCATGTTACCGTGAGCACGAAAGTTGTTCAGCACAAACATATCTACAAAATGGGTGGTGTATCATTTATAGATACTGTTTGGATTTTTTTAATTAGCAAAAAAGGCAGCAGAAAACTCAGTTTGTCACTTTTCCAAGAAACAAATGCAAATAACTTTAAAGAGCCCCTGACACCATTGTGACAACTTTGCGAAAATGTAATGTTTAGCACAAGTGAGTTTATATTTTATTTTTATTTCTGTATTTCTCATTCTTCTTTATCACTAAGGACATCTGCATGTAAACAGGATCACTACCCTATCTGTTCTGGCTGTTTGCCTACATATGACATCACAGTTCTGTTTATGACATCACAGTCTGTTGTTGTGGGGATAATTATGATGTCATAAACAGGGGATTCTTTATTGTATTTATTTCTTTATTTAAAGGTTGGTAACCGGGAAAAGCATCACGGCCAGAAGTATGTTTCCAGGTGCAACCTGGATTATGATGTCATATGTAGGATAGTGGAAAGAGCAGATAAAGTCTATGGAACAGTAAGCCTCTTTTGTACAGCTGTCCTTGGTAATAAAGAAAAAAGTAAATAATTATATAAAATACATGAAATACAAACTGAACTGTCTAACTCTCACATTTTTTCTAAGTTTTTATAACGGTGTCAGGGGCTCTTTAAAGCCAAAAATGATAGCATGGTACTGTGAGCACAACATCCATTCAGCACAAAAATATCTATGAAATGAGTGGAGTTTTATTTACAGAAACCTTTTAGTTCTTTGTTTTTTTTTTTTAATAAGTGAAAAAGCAGCAGAAAATTCAATTGTTTGTCACTTTTCCAAGAAACAAATGCAAATAACTTTAAAACAAAAAATGATAGCATGGTACCGTGAGCACACTTGTTCAGCACAAAAATATCTACAAAATTAGTGGTGTTTCATTTCTATATATAGCTTTTAGTTTATTTATAAGGAGCATGATAGATTCAGATCTGTGCAATTCCCTCTCTTAAATAGAGGAGGTTGCAGACAGTCAGACAAGATCTATGTCCTGGACTCTGGAAGGCAATGTGCACCTGAGGGACGAACACCATTCTGAGTACCACCTGTCCTTATACCTAATAAGGTATGGCTTCACAGGAATCATCCATCTGTGAACTGAAGCTAATATATAATGAGACATGTGTCTTTGTTTTCTTTTTTCCTTTTTTTTTTAAATGCAGAGAACTAAACTGCAACAGAAAAAAACACCTTAATTAACCAAACAAAACCTGTTAACCTGCGGTTGCAGGTAATTGATTAATCAGCATATAAAAATACACATCAGAGTACAGTGCAGCAGAGTAGAGAGAGATACACGTACGGATTTTAACTGAAAAACAGACCTCTCTCCTAGCATGCAGGATAAGATTCTCCCTCAGGAGCCAGACTCCTGGTCGGGTCCCATTGACAATGTTGAAGGTAATAGACAAGGAAATTACGATAAGTATGAAGTTAATTTCTTCTTGCTGTAGCACTTCACATTGTCAATGGGCAATCATAACTGGGTTCTAAGCAGCAGTACCCAGACAAAAACCAGGAGGGGGGAAGATTATTCCATACCCCAGATGCTTCAGAATTACTTGCAAACTGCTGCCTGTAACAGGTTAGGTATGGAAACCCGACACTCATAATCCCATCAAACGTGATCCCGACACTTTAATCCTGACAATTAAAATGCTGACAAGCACTTGATACCAACTTGACGAAATCCCGACTTTCAGCAACATTAAGGAGGAAGTTCATCGTCTTGGAAAAAAGTAAATAGCCTCCACCTGCCTTGACTTTACAGCTGTTTGGCAACACAATACAATATTGATTGATTATTTCTGTACCGATTACTTCTTTTGAAAAAATAAAAGGCTCAGATTGGAGTACTGAACATGTTGTGATCGCTGCTATCGCATCCCTGCACTTCTTCCCCAATGCAGCAGTCAATTACTCGCTCAATTACTACCAGACAGTTTGATACTTTTAAAAAAGAAAAGGCTCAAATCGGAGTAAAGACTTACAGGTATCACAGCATTTGAGACAGAAGTGCGAGTGTATCTGGCATTTTGCTTACTCACTATTTTATCTCTGCAGCATTTTAGACGTTAGATATTTGATGAGGACTATGTGTGCTATACAACCTGACTAAGGTACGCCTTACTTTGTTAGCAGAATTGTGTGGGGAAGGGGGGCAATTTACTGTCTGCCTTTGCTTGTGCATAATGAAAGAGACACCTGTATACAATGCTGTAATCTGGTAAGAAAGAAAGAAATCTTTACTCTGAGCTGCACCTTTTCTTTTTTAAAAAGTCCGAAATTGTCTGATGGTAACTGAAAGATTGACTGTTGCATTGGTTAAATAGTGCAGGGATGCAATAGCAGCGATCACAGCATGTTCAGTATCACAATCTGAGCTTTTATATTTTTTAAAGGAAGTGATCAGTAAACAATACTGTTTTGTGTTGTGTTTTTGATCTGCAGGAGAGCAGGGATACAGCATGCAGTTATGTTTGTTGTTTCCCACTTGCACTTCTGTGAATGTTGCTTGTGTTGCAGGAAAGTCAGGGTTTTAACTGATGGTATTTTTATTAGTCAGTCATTTGTTTGTTGGTATTACAACTCTGTCGGAATTCCGTGTTGGGCTTGTTATTGTCGGGATTTTTGTAGTCAGGATTTCGTATGGATCCTGCCTGTAACACTCTGCGACCAAAAGCTGTGTCAACAGAACTCTGAACCTCCAATTTATAATGTTACATGAATGTGTGGACTGAAGGCCACGTAGCTGTCTTGCCATAGTTCTGAAACTGTGGCTTCATCTCTCTATGCCCAGGAAGCTGCCATTGTCCTGGTGGAGTGAGCCTTGATAAAAGCTGGAGACCTCTTCTTTTTCACCACATAGGCCTTAGCAACACAGGCCCGTACCCAGCTAGCTAGGGTGGGTATAGAGACTTTTTGTCCTTGTTTGGCTGCCCCCAAAAAGCACAGACTATCTGACTTACAAAATTCAAACGTACATTTAAGGTAGATCCCAATGGTGCAAGATAAATTCAAATTTGGGCAATTCCCTCTCTTGAATAGAGGAGGTTGCAGACAGTCAGACAAGATCTATGTCCTGGACTCCGGAAGGCAATGCACACCTGAGGGACGAACACCATTCTGAGTACCACCTGTCCTGATGCCTAATAAGGTATGGCACCTTAACAGGAAATCTGAAAAAAACAACACCACATCCAGCATTGTGGATGGGAGTGGTTCAGAAAACTCTTTGCAAGAAGCATTCCTAACCCTGAGATCCCATAAAATTAAAAAAAAAAGATCCGGACAGGAGACGTGTCCTACAAACATGCGCCTATGAGTTCCTAAGCCAAAAGACCCCCAGGCTGTGATAGCAGAACCCAGCCTCTCAGTGAACTCAATGTCAACTTCTCTGCCTTCTTATAGCAAACCAAAAAACTGCAGAACAGAGGCTGTCAAAGGAAAACCCTTCCCAGCTGGCCCAAAGTGAAAAGAGAGTTGGTCCCTATCAGAGCATAGGCTGCAGACAGAGAATTTCTGTCAGCCATCAAGGAGTCAAGTGGTTTTATAGAAGAAAAACAGACACACACACACACACACACACACACACACACACACACGCGTATATAATTTATTTATTTTTAAACTGCCTCCTCCTTTCAGGAGCCAAGGCGCGAGCTTTATCATTCCTGGATTTTTTGGGTGGCGAGAGAGAGAGAGACCCACAGCAGGTCTCTGCACACCAAAAAGTGTAAGGGTACTTGCGGCAAAAGATTCTCTAAGTCCAAGGGCTACAGTCTATTTGGCCGCTCAGCAGTTCCGAAGGAGCAGCTCCCTCCAGAGTGTCTTCAATTCTATTGATTATTCTCACTGTATCCTTTGAAAAAGACATTAGTAGAGGAAAAAATATGCCCTGCTGAAGGCCCATTCTTGAGGCAGAGCAACCACTGTCCCCATCTGTGGGCACCTACAAGACTGAAGAACCTTCTTGGATCTGAGCCCTGCAGCTGGATGCAAACAGACTGATCTGAGGTCGACCAAGCCAGTTGTACAGAAGTTTGCAAAACCTCCAGTTCAACTTCCATTGCACAAGATGAACATACTGCGGCTTACGAAGTCCGCCTGAAGGTTCAACACCCCTGCCAGGGAACTGTCGACAGTCTGGTGACCTCTCAAAACATCTTACATGCCTTAATGGTTAAGTACAAGTGCCTGCCATGTGTAGCATCATAAATGCACACTAAGGGGAGCTAGGCGGACTGTCTCCAGCTCCTGAACAATGATGTGGAGACGTTCTTATTGGGCTGACCAAGTTCCCCTACTGGGGAAAAAAGGCTCTTACTTGTCCCCCACACAGCTAGTCTGACATATGTTGTGAGAATTACCTGCGAAAGCTCTAGTGGAACTTGCTTAGATCTTTGCACACCCACTTCCTATCTCAGGGAGTTAGAAAGCTAAGGGGTAAAAAAGGAAACTGGCTGATAGTTTTCCTATGAGGGATCCCAGGCCTACAATAAACCCATTAAATAGGCTACATTTGGAAGTGGCCCACGGGATTAAAACTGTCTATGCTTATCCTGAAGCCCAACAGCAGTGAGTCAGCATGACTCTGACAAAAGTCACCATCCGGGAAAAAAGGCTGCAAAACCTTTCTTGATCTTGTGCTGAAAAATTACCACCAGGCATTCAAGATCTGAGACATCTCAAAAGAGCTCTGTTTCTGGTTCAACCTTAGCCATGTGACTCTGGCATATCCAGAGTGCTGAGTACTGACCTCTTGCTTGAATAATCAGGTCATTCAAACAGGATAGACATTAAGCCACCAGGACTACCAACACTCTCAAGGATCTCAGAGAAACTGATGCTTGGGCGAAGACATGCCCTACGCTGGAGGGATGATCCAGTATCAAAAACCTGAAATACTATGAGTAGGACTGACATAAGGAGAGTGACGGCAGGTATCAGTCAGCCTTAAAAATAAAATTGATGAACTAAAATATGTTCTACTCAACAATAATACTGATATCTGTGGTGTCACAGAAACCTGGTTCACTGATGCAGAATGGGGCATGGCAATACCAGGCTATACCATGTTTTCTAAAAACTGAACATCAAAAAGAGGTGGCGAAATAGCACTTTATATAAAAGCTTACTTAAAAGCTAATGAACTAAAACAAAATGCTAATCAAAATGGTGAAAATGAATTGATATGAGCAAATATACCTGCACCCTCCTCAAACTTAACTACTGGCTTAGGATACCGCTCTCCCAGTTTAAATACTGAAGAAACTAAAGCCTTCCTGAATGAAGCTGAATTAATGAATGTAACTGGGGACTATGTCCTTATGAGAGACTTTAATTTTCCTGCCATCAACAGGCCCCTTCTAACTGGAACCAACAATCTAGAAAACAAATTCATAGAAATCATCTTACAGAATAATTTAGAACTAGTACAGGGAGGGACAAGAAGAAACAACATTTTAGATTTATTTTTTATAAATCCTGAAGCAAGAACCCAAGAGCCAAAAGTTCTCCCACCCCTTGGAAAAAGTGACCACAGGATGGTATAACTCGACACAGAAATATACAAGAATAAATGGTTAATGGTAGGACTAAACTTAAAGACTACTATAAGGCAGACTATGAAAATAGGAGGATGTTCTTAACAGCCTGGGACTGGAGCCTTGCATTAAATAATCTAGGCTTGAATGATATATGGGACAACTTTAGTGATAAAATAAGTATCTGTATTAAACATTGGGTACCAGAAAGAACAAAATATAATACAAATTGTAGGTTACCCCTATGGTGGAATAACAGTATACATAAACGCATACGGAAGAAAAATAAATTATATAAATGATACAAAAACCGCACAACAGAAATCAGTCTAGGATTATATAAGGCAGTGGTCAAGAAAGCAAAATCCCCAATACTAAAAGCAAAACAGAACACATAAAGATACCTGGCTACCATAGTAAAAGACAACAGGAACAAGTTTTATAATTATGTGGGCTCTCTTAAGGGTAATAATAATGATACAGTAGGCCTAATACTGACACAGAATGGGTTGGTCAATGAAGAAGCAGCGATAGCCTCTGAGCTGAATAAGTACTTCCTCAGCGTCTATAAAACAAAGGAGCAGATTACTAATAAAAATCCCATGCCTAAAGGTAGACTTTCCACTCTTTACTGAGCAAGAGGTACTGGATGTGAGTAAAACAATTAAAGCTAACAGTTCAACAGGCCCAGATGGACTGACTCCTAAGTTCTTAAAGGAGCTGGCATCATATCTGACGGGTCCAATCACAATGCTCTTCAATGCCTCACTAGAAGAAGGCAAAACACTAAAAGAATGGAATGAGGCCTTGATTACTCCAGTATTTAAAAGTGGTAGTAAACGAGATGTTAAAGGGACACTGTCAACCTGTTTTTTATCATACAGTGCAACCCGCTTAATTCAGACTACTCTGTACACCGCTGAACCTGCTGATATAACCGAACGTCCGAATAATCGCAAAGTGACTTTTCTGAATGACTTTAAGCTGCCGACTACTCCCATAATAAAGAGCGTAACACGATCAGCTTAGTGCACTCATTCTTAGCCCAATAAACTTCTACTTTATAAAGTGCTGTGCTGTAGTTCGTACTGTACTGAACATGCGTGGGTAGGGGGGCTTGGAGCGATAAGTGTTTTTGGTTACTTCTGGTGTGGTGGCGTGATCAGTATGATCAGTGCTTTTCTTTACTTCTGGTGTGGTCTCCCAGGTGGAATAGTTGGTCAAATTCCTCTTTCGTCAAGCCAGCAGGAGGATCAGTGTTGTTTTCTTCAGGCTCCGAATTCTCACCAGCTCGTTCTGGGTCATCACCAAGGTGGAAACCTGCTGACTAATTTCATTCCATGCCATCTTCATCATCCTGACAGCGTCCAGTACGTTAATCTGCTTAATGCAGACACTGGCTGTAAGCTCCTCATTATGCACCCGACATATTAGCAAAAACAATAAGCACTTTAATGGCAGGCAGGAAGGTTGACATCTGAGCTCCTGTGCAGCAGATCCTCCAGCAGATGATTAACGGTCTGTTGTCAGTGACATGAAACAAGAACGATGAAGTGCCAGAACATAAGTAGCCGCTAATCTGCCGAAATCAGACAGGAATTTAAGACATTTTGACACCTTTCTGCTCTAAAAGGCATCCGATTTACATGGTGGCGCTGAGTCGTTATACCCTAACATTTTTACATAGACGTCTATGCGTTTGGTTTGGGAATTGCAAAAACGGCTGATATGTCCAAACGGACGTTTTATCCATGTCCATTAAATCTGGGGTTTACTGTATTATTTCTAGTTGAAACCCCACATTGTATGATTGCTTACCCTTTCTAAAATTCACTGATTTTGCTTTTTGTTTTGTCTGTCTCCTTGCTTAGCAGACTGAAATGTATGGCAATGTATATTTATAAACAACCTTATTTTTGTTTACAATCCTGGTTCTGTTCTTACTGCATAATTCCTGTGCATTAGAAACAGACCCAAACAGTGCAGTCACGCATAAGGCAAGCAGCCTCCTAAACTCCCACTGCATCATGAGGGGCTAGACTGTTTTGTGGGTGTTCCCAAGTCCAGAAAAGATGCATCTGGAGTCGATCAAGGAATGTAAACAAACCTGTTTTGGTGTGATAACACCAATATGTTGGGCAACCTGTTTTTCACTTTTTTAAAGAAAATAAGTCAGACTCAAACTACCAGTTACATCAACAATCTTTACAGAATTTTGGCAATCAGAAAATATGTTTTTTAAACTAAGAACATTTTGAGACCTAAGGGGGTTGACAGTGTCCCCGTAATCCGAGAATTTAATAAATAAATAAATAAAGAATTGCAGACCTCTTAGTCTGACATCCATCTTGGGTAAAATATTGGAAAGGCTACTTCAAAAAAGTATTACAGAACATCTGCAACACATTGAATATATATATCAAACTCAGCATGACTTCTCCTCTGGAAGGTCCTGATTGACTAATCTCTTAAAATTTTTTGAACATGTGAACACTGCGCTTCATAAGGGAATGCCAGTGGATGTGGTCTTTTTGGATTTTTCTAGGGCGTTTGATACAGTCTCTGATAAAATTTTAATTGAAGAACTGATCAGGTTATAATTCTATCCAAATATTATTAGGTGGATAGACTCATGGTTAAGGGAAAAGAAACACTGTGTAACAATCAGTGGGTATATGTTGGAATGGGGCCATGTGACCAGTGGGGTTCCCCAAGGCACGGTCCTTGGCCCTGTTCTCTTCAACATATTGGTAGCAACCATGTAAACATCTAATAACACATGGCTATGTAAATATGCCAATGACTGTAAGGTCAGTGGTATAATTAACGATCTTAATTCCGCAGTAAAATTCCAAGAAAACATAGACCACCTTGCAAAATGGGCACAAGACAACAAATTAACATTTAATGAGTCTAAGTGCAAGGTAATGCACCTGGGTAGCAATAATCCTGGATATCAAAATACATTAAACAATATACTGTTACATGAAACAACTAATGAAAGAGACCTTGGGGTGTATGTAACAAAAAATTTAAAGTTTGATACCCACACGACTGTTACAGTTAAAAAATGTTATGGAATATTAAGATGAATCTTTAGGAGCATTATGAGCAGGGACCCCGAAGTTATCAAACCATTATACACCTCCCTTGTTAGATCACATCTGGAGTACTCTTCTCTCTTCTGTGCTCCATGTTCGATTCAAAGTAAAAAAATAAAAAATAAAAGAAGTACAGAGGCGGGCAACGAAGTACATTAAACATATGGATAAAATGCACTATAATGAAAGACAAACAATTAAACCTATACTCTACAGAATATAGGAAAGTAAGAGGAGACTTGTGTCTCACATTTAAAGCTTATCAGGACGATGTATTAGTAGAAACTATAGGACTAGTAAAGCCTAGATCCCACAACTAGAAACTATGCGGAGAAGTAAAAAGGACACTTAAAAGGAGTCAGTGGTATAACCAGGGAGTTATAACCATATGAAATACCCTACCCAGTAATATAGTGGAAAGTGATAATAAAGACACATTCAAAAGAAGACTGGATGCATTTATGGGAAATAGGAAATGATTATTCCACCATTAAAATTGAATGGTGGCAAGTTCACTGAAGGGCTAAGGTCCACTGAACTTGTAAACTTACTATGAATCTATGTACTGGTGCTTAATAAAAACCCTTGTCTGAACAGCCCGGTGATTGATCTTCAGGTCTTCCTCCAGAAAGATTATGGAGCCCAGAAAAAGGTACAGGCTCATGACTAAGAAATCTGTCAAGCCCCAGACTTCTGGGGCCCATAAAATAAAATGAACAGGACCCCTGAAGTCATCAAATAGCAAGACCTGTTCTCTGGCCTGAAGAGAGCCAGGAGCTCTGATGACATCTGGCCTTTCCACCACCCTTGAAAACTGAGGCGGAGATGTGACCCCTAATAAGGCGTCTGGCATTGTTCTGGACCATCTTGATGAAAAGTCCTCTAATCTATCACCAAGGAGCCAGGGATGGGCTGCATGCTCTCTAGTAAGGCACCATGTTGTGTTGCTGGGCCTCCTGCATGGTGCCTGGCTAGTGCTTCTCTGATACTGTAACCTGGTTACTGGAGTAGGCTCCTCCATTTCCAGGAGCCAATTTTCAAGGGAATGGAACTCCCCTTGGAACTGTCTACTCCGGCCATTACCATGACCCCATTGGGTTATGGTATTCTGCACCCTTTAAATAGCATCCAGGGCAGAATCAAACCATAGGCCTCCCTCAAGGGGATGATAAACAGGTTAGCTATGAAGCTTAACCAGACCCAATGACAAGCCACATGGCCCTCATGGTCGGAAACAATGAAATTGGCCGAGCGGTTTGGCCTGAAAATCTCCACTAAATAACCACCTGGAAGGTGGAACCATGGACATGAATTGCAAAAAAGACTTGCCACTTGGGAAAGGCGAAATGAAACTGACCAGGGTAATGACCCATATGTTGAAGGCTCTGTTCAATAAAATACGCACAAGATGTACCACTGTTGTGTGCCAACAGAGGCAAAACCCCTCCTGTACGTAGTGTTCACCCACTTAATCACGAAAGACTGATAGGGCCAGAGCCATCTATAGGCAGGACGGTGTCTTTTCAGAAATAAAAATGGCCTTGTCCTCCAGTGGAGGAGCTTCCCACCCGCAAGACATTTTCCTTAAAAGAAAAAAACATGGCATGGATGGGAAGACACTTTTGTTGATCCACACCTGCCCAGTGTTGTTCAAGAATTTTGGTCACATAGTAGCCGGAGAAGATGCAGACAGAGGCAGACTGACATTCACTGTCTCTACAGACTGAACCTCCTGAGCTGAAAAGGACTACATGCCTCACCTATCCAAAAAGATAAGGGCTTATTATGAGTCGGGAGAAAAACATCCTTATGTGTTTATTTATTTTTTTAAGGCCAGGAACTTCCCCAAGATCCCCGTAATCATCAACCTGATCTTCGAAAAGGCAGGGTTGGGGTCTGTCTGCACATCACTTATCGCAACCTAAGCTCACTGCACCACACCTAGACATGCCTGGATGGGGCCCCCCCCCCCCAACCTGAGGGGCCCTATTGGGGTCGGATGTATTTGCAGGGATATCCTGCGGGACATCAGGGCTCAAGCTGACTTTGGAGCCACAAAGGTAATATCTTGTAGTTCTGCTGCCACTGCCTTGAAGAACCAGGTGCTCCCCCTCCTCAGACCGGAGAATTGGCTGGGGGGGTGCTGAGCAACACAATAAAGGAAAAAGAACCCATGGGGGAGGGCCTCATCACCCTTTTTTTTTTTTTATTAACTTTATCCACCTGATCTCTGGCTGGCCAAGGCATCTCTTAGGCGGACCCGCTCAATCTCACCTCCACCGCCCACCTGAACCCCTTCCCCGATCGAGGAATCAATCAATTACTCAATCAATCTTTATTTTACCAGGTGAAACACTATGAGAAAAACTCATTTTCAATGTGGACCTAGGTGGACAGTACAGTAATAAAGAACACAATACAGTAATAAGATAACTCTACAGTAATAAGAACACATACAGAGTACATACTGGTACATTTTTACAGAAGTATTGAAAATACATATCTTTACAACGATTTACAATATATACAGTTCATGGGGTGTAGGGCAGGGAAAAAGGGAAAACCAAAGCAAGCGGAAATAGGGAGAAGCAAGTGAGAGTTTAGGGCTTGATGCACTTACAGGTTTCATTTAATAGGTTGCTGAGCACTGCTTTAAAAGTTGGCATGCTGACAATTTGTGAGAGTTTTAGGAATTTTTGGAGTGCATTCCAAATGGAGGGAAGGGCATAGCTTAGGGAAGAAGAACCACACTGAGTTTTGATCTTGGAGATGTCAAGTGTGATACAGGAATAGCTTCTCAGGGAATAAGGTCCTGTGGAATAGACTAGGAGCTTAGAGACATACTAGGGAAGCTTACCTGTTATAGCTCTGTAGGCCCATAAAGCAGCATTTTTGAGTCTCATAGCATTTACGGAATGCCAACCAAGTTCGGCAGAGAGAGCAATGGTGAGTATTGTAGGGAGAGTTAGTGATAAATCTAAGGGCTCTGTTGTACAGAGTGTCAAATTTGGAGAGGGAAGCCACAGGGTAGTGCCTGTAGAGAATGTCACCATAATCCAGGAGAGGGAGAAATGTAGATTGCACTAATCATAATTTAGCCTCATAAGTAAGAAAGTGCTTGATCCTGTGAAAGATACCCTAATCTCTGTCTGAGCTTTTTGGCTAGTTCGTCAATGTGAGGGGTGATGGAAAGCCCACTGTCAACCCAGAAGCCTAGATATTTGAACTTTTCTACTGGCTCTAGAGATTCTCCCAGAAGGGTTGTGATTTGGGGCCTGACCCCTGTGGGAATGGTGCCAACTGTGGCTGCATGAGTGGAAAGGAACATCATTTTAGTTTTTTTTTTTTGCATTAAGCAGCAGTTTGAGATGGAGTGAGTTGTGCTGTAGCAGGCGGAATTCTTGTTGGCGGTTTCAGCAGGCCACGTCAAGGGAAGGGCTGGCTATATAAAGTATGGTGTCTTCCTCAAATAGATGTATATTAGCTGAGGAGATGTTATGGTTGATGTCGTTGATACGGATCGCAAATAGCAGGGGCCTCAATACAGAGCCTTGCGGGACTCCTCTCTGATAAGAGACTTAAGCGGGGAAAGCTCACAT
This sequence comes from Neoceratodus forsteri, assembly GCA_016271365.2. Classification (NCBI taxonomy): domain Eukaryota; kingdom Metazoa; phylum Chordata; order Ceratodontiformes; family Ceratodontidae; genus Neoceratodus; species Neoceratodus forsteri. Next base: position 471,788,792 of record CM057450.1, on the reverse strand, counting down.
GGTGCTTTGACCTGCTGCTGTCTGCCTATTAAGTAAGAGATGAACCATTTGAGGAAGGAATCATCAAGGCCAGTATTACATAACATATGCAGGAGAAGGTCGTGATCAACTGTGTCGAATGTTTTGCTTAAATCTAAGAATAGGGCACAGATGTGGTCCTTGGCATCTAGTGCTGTTTGCCAATTGTTCGTTATCTTGGCAAATGCATTAATGGTGCTATGACTAGGTCTGAAACCGTACTGAAGGGGGTTCAACAGGTTAGATGTCTCAAGGTGATATCTGATTTGTGAGTTAACTCATTTTTCAAGTAGCTTGGAGAGAATTGGTAGAAGGGATATAGGCCTGTAGTTGTTCAGGTAACTTGAGTCACCTGATTTGAAAAGGGGGATGACATGGGTTGTTTTCCAATCGTGGGGGATTACCCCTTCATCGAGGGACTTATTAAAAAGGTGAGGAGTGATGGGGCAGTCAGCGCACGGTACCCGAGTTTTAGGAAATAGGGGTTGATTTACGAACATACGAGTGTGCCGGCAGAAACAGACCACCCGATCTAGCTAAGTCTGCTGAAGTGTGCAGCTAGCACCCCTAGTTTTTTTTTTATAATTATGGTTTATTCCCCCTACTGCCTGCTGACCCCGACCCTTCAGGGCATCCAAGGGGTCATCCTCCTGCTGCCTGCTCACCAGTACCTACCTCCCAGTCCCCCATGAAGTTTTAGCTTACCCCCCGAGCGGGGATGAGGTGGGGTCAGAACCCCATAATCCTTCATTTCGTCGGGCCTGGAGGTGGCCGGTGAGCAGAGGCAAATCAGAGGCATGCCCTGGGAAGCCCATCATCCCGGAGCTGGCAGGTGTTTTTCCTGTTTTCTCCCCCTGACGCAGTGTAAGCCCCTGACGTCAAGGCGTTACACGCCGACGTCCACTGTGCGTCTGGACCACCCGTCCCCTTCCAGTTGGGGCTTGCAGTCCCCGCCTCCGCCGAGTCACACATCACGTGCAGTAGGCATTTGCCCTCTCACCCACCCCGGAGGCGGCGAGCTGTCTTGGGACACCTGCCGCTCTCCCCGGCCAGCCCTCCAGTGTCCCGAGTCCGCCTCAACCCGGTCACTGGCATCGCAGCGAAATCCAACCCGCTGCGCTGATGGGCCAGCCTAGCACCTGTAGTTTGCAGCAGCCTTGCCCCCCTCCCTTTGTCATCCCACTTCTGCCCCCACCTCCCCACTCTCACTCTCCCTGTTCCCTGTCCCATGCCCTTTTAAAACTGTTCACAGATTTACAGTACCACCCCCATTCTGGTAGTACGTTCCATTTTGCTACCACCTTCTTCATGAAATAGTGTCTCCTCATTTCCCTCCTAAATCTTCCCCCCTCTATTCTTAGCCCAGGCCCCCCGGTGTCTCTCCCCTTCTTAGCTTAAAGACCCCATCTACCCCATCCTTATTGATTCCCCTCAGATACTTGAATGTCTCTCTCATGTCCCCCCATTCCTTCTACCCTCCCGGGTGTACATATTCCGGTTTCCCAGCCTGCTCTCATAGTATCTCTCCCCTCCATTCCACATATCATCTTTGTCTCCCTCCAGTAGCCTGACATCATGCTTCAGGTATGGCCTCCAACACTGCACACAATACTTTAAGTGCAGCCTTACCAGTGACCTGTAGAGGAGCAAGATCACCTCTCTTCGCCTGGATGAAAACCCCTTTGCTATGCACCCCAGCATTTTGTTCACTTCTGCAGCCGCTCTCCTGTATTGAGCAGTGTTGTTCATGATCCCTGTTACCATTACCCCATGTACTTCTCCTCCTCTGTGATCCCCAGCTTAACCCCCCCCCCCAAGCCAGTATTCTCTTCTTGGGTTCTTCACCCCAAAGTGCATGACCTTACACTTCTTTACGTTGAACCCTAGCTGCCACCTCTCTGACCACTCCTCTAGCTTGCAAAGGTCCCCCTGCAGCTGCTTCCATCCCTCTCCTCCATACACCACTGCTCCCATTTTGGTGTCGTCTGCAGACAGATTTACCTTGCTCACCACCCTGTGCGCAATGCCTGATATGAAGAGCCCACATAATACTGGTCCCAACACAGAGTCCTGTGGCACCCCGCTTGTCACCAGCTTTGGACCGGAGAGCTCCTCTCCCACCACCACCTGTTGCAGCCTCCCACTCAGCCAGCTTGTAATCCAGTTCGTCATTTTTGCCCCTACCCCTACACCAGTTAGCTTCCCCCCAAGCCACCCACGAGGCACCAAATCGAAGGCTTTGCTGAAGTCCAAGTAAAGAACATCCACCGCATGATCCTTATCCAGCTCACCTGTCACCCAGTCATAACAGTGTATCAGGTTGGTTTCACAAGACTTCCCTGAAACGAACCCATGCTGTCTCACATCCTACATCCTGGAGGCCGTTGTCCTCCAGGTATGACACCAGTTTTTTCTTTAGTATTGTTTCCATGAGTTTGCACACTATGGAGGTGCGACTTACCAGATGATAATTACCCAGTTCATCCCTTGGTCTGCTCTTGTGTAATGGCACTACATGTGCCATCCTCCATTCCAGTGGCACACATCCTGACTCCAGTGAAGCGTTGTACAGATCCACCAGTGGCTCTGCCAACACCTCTGCCATCTCCCTCAGCACCCTGGGGTGGATACCATCCGGCCCTGGTGCCTTGTCTACCCTCAGTGCCTTCAGTCTCTCTAGGACTCTACCTCCCTCAATTATTCCATCTGTTGCCTCCTCTCACCCCGTCCCCACCCTCCTAGCCCACGGTGGTAGCGGTCCCCGCTTTTCTTCCATGAACGTTGAGCAAAAGTATTCATTCAGTGCTTCTGCCTGTTCCTCACCCTTTTCTGTCCACTCCCCACACTTTTTTACCCTATTGTCTCTGTGCACTTTCTTTTCTCCCTGATGTATCTGAAGAAGTCTCCCCCCCACCCCTGGTAATTTCTTGCGCTAATCTCAGCTTCCTCTGGGCCTTGGCTTCTCTCACTTTTCTGGCCACCTCCCTGGACCATCTTGCATACCCCTCCCAGTCCTCTTCCTCCTATACCTCTGGTGCACCTCTCGTTTTGCTCTCACCACCTCCACTACCTTGCTGTTCAACCAGCATGATTTTCTTGCTCTGCTCCTCTTACTCTGTGTCTTGGTTCAGGCTTCTGTTGCCTCTGTAATCCCCCGTTTAATAATATCCCATTTCTGCTCCACATCCATCTCCTGCCTTATACCCTCCAGTTTCCCTTTCAGTACTTCCTGCATCTTCCCAAAGTCCACCCCCCCGACATTTACCACCTGGGTTACTGATTTCTCTGGGTCCCTGCAGATCGTGATATTAAACCACACCGTTTGGTGATTGCTGTCGGCTAGTGGGTCCTCCACCCTGATTTCCCTTACTGCGTCCCCATTCGACAATACCAGTTCTAAAGTGTTCTTTAGCCTAGTAGGTACACTGACCAACTGTGTCAGGAGACCCTCCTAGATCGTGTCCAGGAGCACTTGTTCCCTAGCACTGGAAGTGACCGAAATGCTCCAATCAACCCCCGACGAGTTGAAATCCCCCACGATGACCACCTTCTCTTTTTTACATAGCTTTCTGATTTGTCCCACTAATTCCCTTCCAAGTTCCTCAGACTGGGATGGTGGCCTGTATAGGAGCTGCAGCCAGATTGCCTCTGTTCTTTTCCTCCCCCTCTTCCCTTGTGTATTTGATCCCATCCCTCACATAGAGTACCACCCCCGCCTTACGGTCCTTCCTGTATCTACTACAGATAATCTCTTCCCCCCTGCCCCCCCACCTCTCTTATATACTGTAATTAGCTTGTATATATTGTAAATATGTAAAATTACCTAGTGCTTGCTCTCGTATACTTTATTATGTTGGACTTTTACTACTGAATTGGTTTGCGTGATGACATGTCCACTCTGCACATAACCTGCCTGGACATCCTTGGCTTCAAGTCTCCATCACTGTGGATCCTAGCCCTACCCAAGTCTTATCCTCACTGGACATCTCAGAACCACCATGGAATTTTTCGACCAAAGTTGATGGAATTTGACTGTATGCTCAAGAATGAACCTGTGGCTCTATGTTGCTTAATTCATACGTGTGTACTGCTTTCCTGCCACATTCTGATCCCATTGCTACTTATTGTACTTCTTGTACCCAGCTGTACTTATATCTACTATTTGGAATTGCTGCACCCAACTGTATCTGTACCTACACTTGGAATTGTCTGATTTCCCCAGGTCGCCCCTGCAAAAGGGACTGAACCATCTCAGTGGGCTCACCCGGTTATCAAAATTCAAATAAATAAATAAATAATTTGTACCCTGGGACTGCCAGATCCCAGTCCCGGTGCTCAGTTGCCCACATTTCCGTGACAGCTGCAATATCCACCCTCTACGCTGCCAAGAGTGCCTGTAGCTCAGCTGATTTGTTGCCTAAGCTTCTCGCATTCAGCGAGACCACCCTCCATCCTGCCCCCTTCCCTTCATTGCCCTCCATCTCCTCCCTTCTACTTCTTCCCTCTTCGGCCACCCCGAGTCCTTTCCTGCTAGCCTGGGGGATAGGCTATGACTCCACTTTGTCGCAATATACCTCCCCAGTCTTTGCTTTAATACCTCCTTTCCCTCCCTGCTCAGGTGCAGCCTATCCCTTGCAAACAGATTGTTATTATCCCAGGTACTGCCCTATCGGCCCACAACCCCATACCCCATAGTTCAACACCATTCTACCAATCATGCATTCAGCTCCCCAATCCTCTCCTTTCTTACTGTGCTTTCCCATGGTACTGGAAGCACCTCCGAGAAGGCCACAGACTCCCCAGTCTCTTCGCACAACCTTTCCACTTCCTCAGACCTTTCCCTTGTTACCTCCACCATTTCTCCCGCTAGGTCATTTGTTCCCACATGTACCACAATGTGCGGTTTCCTCCTACCTCTCCTTGCACACCTTAGGATTGCCTGTCCTGCCATTAATCCCGATATGGACTCCACCCATATCTGACTGTGCCTCTCCCACTTGCTGCCCCATCTGATCCCCTTGAGTATGGAGGAGTCCCCCAACACAAGTACACTCCCTCTCTTTCCTTGTGCCCATCTGCACTCCCTCCCACCCAGGTTCTCATTCCCAGGGCCACTCAAGATGGTGCTTTTTACCATTTGCCCCAGGTTCTTCCCCCTTCCTCCTCTCAACTGAGACCCCTCCCCCTCCTCCTGTTTGACTGCCAACCTCCCTTTCCCTCATCATCTCTCCAAGTATTATCCCTCCCCCTGCCTCGCCATGCTCAATCTCTTCACTAGTAATGCCCCTAACTCCCTTCTCTTCGTGAGTACTATCCCTTGTGCAATCTCCTACTGCGTCCTTTTCCCCATGTGTCGCTAGTAGTACAGCAAACATGTTCCCTACCCTCTTTGCAATACTATGTGTTTTCTCCTCCCTCCTGCTTACTGCTGCTCCTCTTTTGCTAGGCTCTACAAGTCCACCCTTCATCAGCTGGCTTCCTGTCTAGTTTGCCCCCTCCCCCTCCCTTGACCTACTGTTCCTTCTTTGTGGTGCTTCCCCGATACTCTCAGATGTCAGCCCTTCTACCAACGCAACCCTCCCCTCACCCTTCAACCTCCCCAGCTCCCTGCCAAGCCACTGAACCTCTTCCTCGAGTCTCCTTAGCCTGTGACATATTGGGCACGCTCCCAGCCTCCACAGTAAGTTCATCCACACTGCTGCCCCACAACCACTGCACCCCACAATCCTACCCATGGTTCACACTACCTATACAGGACAGTGAAATATAGTCTCTCTATACTGATCGCAGTTGTTTACGAACACAGTTACAAACCCACCAATAGTATTTCCAAGTCTCACAAACACATACAGTCCAGAAATTAGACGTTTTCCTCAGGTACTCTTTAGGCGCTCCCCCCTGGCTTTAAGTGTGGCCTTTGCCCCCCCCCCATGTTGAGCATAATTCAAAAAACCCAGCCACAGAAACCTTTAATCTAAATTCAAAAGACACAGCCACAGACACATACTAACATACTAATTGCCAGTAGATTGGGCCATACTGTCTATTGAGTCTGCTCATGCCTCAGATCCCCGGATGGGTCCCGAGGCCATCCCCCCCCATAATCTTTTTGTAACTCCTATCTTTCATCCCAGACCCCCGGGCCAGGCCATCCCGTTTCTTCCCCTTTCTGTACCTGTCCCACCCCCTCTTGAAACCTTCCACCGTGGAAGTCCGAACCAGCTCTCCTGGCAGCACGTTCCAAGGTGCCACCACCCTCTCAGTAAAAAAACTCCTCCTCTTTCCCCCCTAATTTTTCCACCTTCCAACTTCAGACTATGCCCTCTGGTGACACCTCCCTCTTTAAGTCTAAAGATCCCCTCCTTGTTTACCATATTTATCCCCATGAGGTACTTGAAAACACAGCCACAGAAACCTTTAAGCTAAATAAAAAAAAAAAAAATAGCAAAACTTAGAAAAAATTCCTCTCCACACTAACTCTCTCCACACTAACTCTCTCCACGGCAAGTAGAATTAACTAATCGTATCCCAGCCTCTAACTGAAATTGTAATACCAAATGCCCTTGCATGCAGCCTAAGATAGTAATAACTGGAAACCACAATCCTACTCAGAAGATCTACAGTATTAACTGTACACCACAGTCATACTCATAAGTTATATATATTTATATATATATACTAACATACTAAAATGCCAGCAGACTAGGCCTAACGGTCTTTCATGTCTGCTCGTTTGGTCAGCCCCCACCCTGGGAGCTGAGCTTGCTGCCCCCCTCGCCTTCTCGGGCTTCTCCCTTCCCAGTTCCGGATATTCTCGCTGCATTGGATTTTGCTTCCAGAACCCTCCCCCTGTACCTGTCCCACCCCCTCTTGAACCCCTCCACTGTCTCTGCCTCCACCAGCCCCCTGGGCAGCGCATTCCATATATCTTTAAGACTTAGCTCATGTGGCTGTTCCTTGTTTTCTCCCTCCTGACCTTCCCTGAGGGCTCAGGTCAGTTTGCAGCTCCCCAATCTCCTCCCTCACAGCCTTCAAACCCAGCCCCCAGTGGCATTTCCGCATTTAAGAAAGGCTGGTGGGAGGGCTTTTACAATCCCTCCAGCCACAGAAACCTTTAAGCTAAATTCCACTTTAAGCTAAATTAAAAAAAAAACAATAGCAAAACTTACAAAAATAGTCCACACTAACTCTCTCCACAGCAAGTATAATTAACTAATCCTTCTCTCCTGTAGTTTGATGGCTCTGTCAGAATTTAAAGGCTTTGTGGGTGGGCAAGTCTGGGCATGTCCTGTTCAATCCCTCCAGCCACAGAAATATTTAGTAGCATCAAGGGCAAGCAGCAGGTCTTCCACCTGTTTGAAGGTGACTAGGGCAAAACCGAAGGAGTACTGCTGTGTGTGTGTGTGTGTGTGTGTGTGTGTGTCTGTGTGTAGGGGGGTGACCTCACAGTGAGGCTTGAGGAGTCAGAGTTAAGGAGGGAAGAGTGAAAAGCACTAGCAGAAGAGTCAAAGGCAAGACCAGCAATTGCAAAATGATTATTTAACAGAATTAAGATGTCCTGTTTGCTGGTGGTTGTAGTGTCACTGGTAGAGATCTTGTGCGGGTGTTGTGGCTTGAATTTCCCTCAGCATCTTCCAGAAACTGTTGGGGTTATTAATGGAGGAATCCAAGGCTGACTGGAAATATTTTGCTTTTTCTACTCTGATTAGTTTTGTGCAATGGTTACGGAAAGCACGGAAAGTAGTCCAGTTGGTAGAAAGTTTGGTTTTGTGTTCCGTTTTCCAAAGGGCATCCCTTTTGCGTAGGGCAGAACTGAGTGAGTCGTTGAACCATGGGCAAGATTTGGACCTGGTTCTGATTTTGACTAGTGGGGCATGTTTATTTATAACCTGCAGTAGCAGGTTTTTGAACTGTAATTGGGTGCTGGGTCCCCCCCTCTCCCGTCGGACCCCACGAGACGAGGTGGGGACCACGGAGAGTCAAGTCTGGGTTGGGGCCGGCACTGGGCATGTGGGCTTGGCCACTAGGGTTCTGCCACTGCCTCCCCAGCAGCTGGAGGTTTTCTGCTTTTCATGCTTCCCCTCCAGATGCAGGATGTGCAATGCCATCCAGTGTGTGACGTGCGCGCTCCTGCCCATGTCCGTAGGATGGCTGCCTGATGTCCTCTTCTCAAGGTCCCTGACTGAAGTGCACCTAATCTCCACTGGGCACCACTAGCGTTGTGGGACGCAGACCCCTCCCTCCCAGGAGAAAAGAGCAGTCCATCAGATGCTCAGTCCTGTCCTCCCTGACAGACCCATGGCGTCCCAGGCTCGTTCCCAAACCCAGGTTGCCGGCATAGCACGAGGTACAGGGCCATTGCCAGGATTTTCACAAGGGGGGTTCTTTTTATGCAGTCTGCAACCTTTTAAGAAAAGCTGTGGGTCTTAGCGCCACCAGGACCCCAGAAGCCATGTGGCAAATTTAGGGCTTATTTTGAAGATAAAGAAGTCATATCTGAGACCTCCTACACCCCTTGCCCTAAGCAAAATTATCTGGCTGGCTGCAGGGTGAATACATATATGTATTCAGTACCAGGGGGCAACAAGATGCTGCTAATGTAATATACCTAAAGCACTGTCTCAGATATAGTATGTCCCCCAGAAACCATGGGCTACGGTATGCTCTGTGGTGCACTTTTGTGGCTTATTTTAAGCCTATATAACTCATATCTGAGCTCCCTCTACCCCTTATTGTAACCCCACCCTCCCCAACTCAATATACCATTTAAGCAATAGTGCAACATGGCCTATAGCAAAGCTAGCAGGATGCTGGGATGTATTGGGAGGGGTATTGATAGCAGAAGAAAGGAGATAATGCTTCCCCTCTACAGATCCCTGGTGAGGCCTCACCTAGAGTACTGTGCCCAGTTCTGGAGTCCTCACCTCAGAAAGTATAAGAATTGGTTGGAGACAGTGCAGCGCAGAGTAACTAAAATGATTCAGGGATAGCAAGGCAGTTCCTATGAGGAGCGCCTCAAGGCACTAAATATGTACTCACCGGAGACCAGAGGGGAGATGTGATAGGGACCTTCAAGTTTTTTAAAGGAATTAAAGTGAACTGCGGGGTACTATTTAGCCTGAGTACCAATTCATGGTCACATGGACATGAATGGAAATTAACAGGAGGTAGGTTCTGGAGAGATGTGGTGGAACTTTGGAAGAGTCTGTCAGCTGAACTGGTGGGTGCAAAAACAGTCTGAGAATTCAAGCAGACTGGGACATAATGAAGGGAATGGTGGTTACTGGGGGCAACAGGACCAAGGAGGAGAACAGAGTAAGGACGGGAAGGGGGTTAGTACCCTGGAGGAACAGGAGGTTCCAGGGATTATAGGGAACTTGGGCAGACTGGATGGACCTCTGTCTTTTCCTGCCGTCACCGTCTAGGTTTCTATACCAAGCACCCTGCTTGAAAAAATTCTGTAACATCATTCTTAGTTCAGTATTGGGTACTACACTTGTTGCCCCCACTCCATTCTCCAGTGTGGTAGGCATGACAGTGGGAGTGAGGGGAAAGGTAATTTGACAGTGGAGGGGATTCCCAGTGCAAAGTTACCATCTCCTAAATGCCTACCCCACCCACCTCCACCATACTTCCAAAAGTATAGTGGGTATGTTCATAACACTGAACTGTAGCAACAAATGTCATTCTACTGACACTCATTCACTAAAATACCACCAACTGCTTAATCTGGTTCAATTTCAGTTGCTTACCATCTGTATCCCCCCCCCAGTCGCCCCTGAAAAAGGGACTTCTAGGCCCAGTGGGCTTACCGGGTTAACAAAATTCAACAAACAAACACGTGATCATCTGGAGAAAACGCTTATCACAACGTATTTGTTTTAACTGCATCTGGCACAGATAGCACAGACAAAAGTGGAACTGAATGTCAATAAATATGGGACCATAGTGAAGACCTCTCTGAACAGCACAATTAGTGAGGTGGCAGTGTAGATCCCAGCCAGACCCTTCCAAACACTTACAATGCCTTTCCACTGTGGTACCTCTTTTGCTTAACTTATGAAAAGTTAAAACAGACATATGAAACATGACAACTTAGCATTTTGTACAGAGGAGGATTTAAGTCATTTATTTCTAAATCTTTAGCCCACCCACCTGAAAAGCTCCTTTGCCCAGTTCTGCACAGCCTATCTCTTGATATACAGTTATTAAGGGACACATTTGCCAATTGTGACCAGCAAAATTTACCAGCCGGTGACCGATAATATTATACGTTGAGGTCCTCTACTTCTTTTTTGCTCTCCTGGAGACATTGTCTCTGAGCCTGCTGCCATGCTCCATCTTCCTCGAGTGCTAGCTGACAGTGTGAATTGTGGGCAGAGGCCGTGCAGTATCCCGGTCACATTCACAATGCTGACATGAGCTGCAATTGGCCGGCCAGGCAGCCATTGGGGGACAGTGCTGAGAAAGACTCACAAAGCAGCTCAAGTCCTCTTACTTGCACTGAGGAAGCTGATTAACAGCAGATGGGGTGCTTGCAGAGAGAAAGTGCTGGGGTTCATCATGTGAGCATAAGCACTCTGTGACAGTCACAAAATAAATAGAAATGAAGAAAACATTTTTAAAATAATGAAAAATAAGGGTGAATTTCAAAAGGGGGAGTTCTTTTGAACCATACGACCCCCCCCGGCAATGGCTATGAGGTAAGGCTGATGCCTCAGTGCCACCGGGCCGGTCACTTCACCATTGTTGCAAGACTTACATTATTTCTTAATGATCTCCAATAAGTCATGGCGCCAAAGAATATAATTTTGCCAAATAACAACTGTGAGGTAAAAATAATACTTAGCCAAGATAACCTCTTTGGGCTAAAGAACTATTTTCCACAGCATTGTGTTAAAACACCATGCTCAGTGTCACACATCACACAAGTGGAGGTCATGGGAATCAAACCTAGTTCCGCTGAATGTATAAACCATAATTATGCACTAATTATAATCCCTATTACTTGTTGGACTGTCAGAGAGGGTCGCGAGAAACAAGTCCAGGACTGCTGGATTTATGTAAGCCATAATAAAATAATAATTATTTGCCCCATTGCTAGTTGAGTTAAAACCAGCAAGGCAGCCGTAATTCTGTAATAATGTGCTAAAAATAGCGCAGGTTTAAATGTATTAGTTTCTGACAGGAAAAAAAAAAAAAGACTTTTACTTAATTATGCTTGCTTGTTTTTAAGTCTGCCAAGCCAACTGCCAAACAGCATCCGCGTGCTAAAAAATGCTCTGCGTGCACGCACTGCACCCTGTGCTCGCAGATGCACTAGGACGCATGTGCAGGCATGCATGTACCTGTTCTATGCATGCACGCACTTGCACAATGCAAGTCAATGATGTTTAGCGCTGTGCAATGCCATAGCGCTGAGCACGTGGGCGCACCATGGTTGTGTGCTCAGGACACTGGTGGGAAGCTGAGGGGATAAAGAATCATGCAACCAGAACTAATGGTGGCCGTGCAAATGGTAAAAATGGAGGTTGAGGTGGAAAATTACCAAATCCTACCAAGTTGTCCTAAAATCACAAGTTTTCCTGTAACAGTAAAAACACACAAAACCTCAAGATGGGGGGGGGGGGACAAGGAACTGATGCAAAAGACGAGGGACCCCAAGCTCCCAATAATTTAAATCTGTATCTATCTGCGGCACCTTGTTTTCCTTTTTAAAGGTTTGTAACAGGAGACCATTAAAAATACCTTAGCCAGGCAAAAGTGGCTCCCAATCCCCACAGGGAATGGGAAAAAGGCAGGTTATTCAGTTGGAAAGCCGTAGCTTAACAGGCACGATTTAAATATAGGAGTGCTCCCTGTAAACAGAAAGCCCCAACCTGCAGAGCAGAATTGCAGCCCCAACTGAAGTCCTGAATCTTGAAACTTGAAATCTTCAGAGAAGAGAAAAGTAGCTTTGTCCCCCTTTGAATGGCACAGCTTAACTGGGGAGTTGCTGCTAGTGCATGGAATCCTCGTGTGCCCCATATTTTAAAGCTTGTGCTGTGCCATTCCCCTTGTAGGGTTGTACTATACCCAGTTGTAAGGATTACCCACTGACAATGTGTAGTGCTACAGAAAGTGACCATGCCCCTGGTGGAGTGACCACAAATCACACCAGAAAGTTGCTTACCGTACTTCCTATAACTGAACATACTAGGTGTCCTCATCCTGGCTGGCATGCTCTGGGCAGTAAACATGAAGGTATATTGTTTGATTGAACATAAATTCAGATATCACCTTCGGTAAAAACTTAGGATTTGTCTTTGTGAAAAATCAAATACGGAGGCTCACACGACAGAGCCTGAAACTAAAATCCTTTGAGCAGATGTGATTGCAACCCAAAATAACATTTTCCATGACAAGAAACGTAAGCCACAACTTGCGGCTGGCTCAAAAGCAGTCAATGTCAGTTTCACAAGTACATAACTCAGGTCCCAAGATGGAACTGGATTGTGGATAGGAGGTTTCATATGTAAAATACCTCTTAGAAAAGTACGGGACACACCTAATTGTGCTACCATATGGCCGTCAATAGGGGCATGGAGGCTGATATAGTGGCCAAATTCACCTTGAGTGAGGAATACTGTAGACCAGAGTCTGACAGTGACAGCAAGTGTAACCCTGGATGGCGCTATCCCAAGGGCTACTACCCCTGCCGGCTTGGCTAGTAGCAGGTTAAGGGGCCTGAGTTCTGAAACGGGTGCCTCTACCCGGAGGTCAGGGTTGGTAGTGGTCAAGCTAACCCGGGCAGAGCCCTCCGGGACACTGTAACCCCCCCCTTTCTTTACTAGTGGCCAGAACAATACACAATAATCACTTTCACAATACCCCTGATACACCATGCAAGTACCCACACTGTTTGCACTTACCACCAGGGCTTTCCTCTGGCTCGGCTCTGGGGACCCCCTGTAAAACAAGGTTATACACAGCAAATAACAGCAGTACAGTACTCTTGCACAAACTGGAACCACAGTCAGGGTAAATGCAAAAAAGAGATCTGATTTATTTAAGGGACTTAAACAAGGGAGAGGCGTAATCAGGTTAATTTGCTCAAAGGCTGTATCAATCAAACAGTTATGCATGCACTTCAGGGTCCATAAACAGTCACACACCCTGGGTACCCAGATGGAGAATGGTGGGCTACCAGGAATGTTGCAGCTGGTTGGGGCCCTGTGATGGAAGAAAACAACATGCACAACACACACTATTTGTAATCCGGAGCCGAAGGGCTCAGTTCATGAAAAGAAAACAACAAGACAATCAGATGACACACTTTTAGATCAGGCTGTTGTTGCAGGGAGCTACCCTGATATTTACTTGCGATACCCAAGACTGGACACAGGCGGGATGAAAATCGAGACAGCAAGTGGTTGATCTGGAGTGCCAGGAGAAGCAGGGCCCATATGATTCACCGAGGCATCATTCTTGTTCAAGCGTGGAGCAGGGGGCTGATCCCCAGGCAGGTCTCTCGTTGGTGGTTTTCTCTGTGCAGTGGGGTAGTCTGGCAGGGCCAGCATGGCATGGCCCAGGCCGAATGGAGACAAATTGGGCTGGATACAGCTTCCAGCAAGCATAACACAGTTCACACAGTGGGGAACCAAATCATGACCCACTTTCAATACACAGCACATTTACATATAAAGGATTCTAAGGTACCAGCAAGCATAACACAGTTCACACAGTGGGGAACCAAATCATGACCCACTTTCAACACACAGCACATTTACATGTAAGGAAATTCTACTGTACCAGGCAAACCGCTCTCCAGTCATGATAGCAAAGTCTCTGCACAAACTGGGGATTCAAAAGCAGCTGGAAATCCTGACAGGCCAATCGCATTCAGCAAAATCTTTGGTCTTCTTCAGGTATGAGCCTGGTAAAAAAAAATCAGTGACTTACTTCGTTCTCACAAGCTTGGATTTAGTCCTCAAATAATTCTCTTCTCTCCCTCTCAGGGGCAGCAGGCAGACATGCAGTCCACAACTCAGGCCTTTCCACAGTTCTCCCATGCGAAACTACTCAGACGGCTGCTTGACTGTCTCCAGCATGTTGCTTCTTCAGCTCCCAACTTAGATACTCAACTACCACCAAGCCAGGGACTTTCCCCAGAATCCAAAAGGTTTGGTTGGCTGATCTGTCTGTCAGTCACAACAAAGGCTCCCCCTTCAGGTGCAAAAATGTTCCAAAAGCCCAAAACTACAATTCCTACAGATTTTGACTCCAGACTGCTCCTGTAGTCTGGCTCCATTTTAGGTTCCACCAGAACTGATTGGTCCAATTCGCAGTCCAGAATCATAACTGAGGCGTACTACTGGCTTGACAGCTCAGCCAGTCTTTCTGAGGGGGACAGCTATAGCCTCTGTACTCTCAGCACTGGTCTGGGGATTCTCATCACCTGTGAGGGGTGCCTCTGCCTGGGTGGGAATGTCCAAACTTGGGGCACTGTCGGCTCCTTGCTCTGCAGGCTCTGTTTATACCACACTTGACTCATTTTTCGAAGGCTCAGGCACAATCAAGCTTTGAGGCACTGAAGGGGGGTGATCGGCACTCTCATAGTGTTCTTCAAGTTCTGGTATGTCACCAGAAAGACTCAAACCCTCAGCCCCTTCTTCAGGCAAACCATACAGTTCCACAATACACAGAGACTCAACATCTTCAGACATGATACATTGCACTTCACTTTCTGGGAGCATTGGCTCCAAGGACGAAGCTGGGGGGAAAGGCAGTCCAGAAGGCCCAGCTCCATCCCCACAATTTATCAGGGGGTTACCTCAAAACAGCTGACTCAGTTCATAAGAGGGGCAATAGGCATGGTCGTATTCACTTTCGTCAGACGTGGACTGACAGTTACTATCATTCTGAGCCTGCTGCAGAGGAAACCTTAAATCTGTGACCACTGGGGTAGGCTGACTGTCTCTTTCTTGCAGCAGAATGAGTCACCAGCCCAGGGGGCTCAATTTCTGGGGGTTCTGTCTCAATTATGACTGGGCCAATAGGTAGCAAGTGGTTACGGTGCATGGTCTTGACAGCTCTGGAGTTGTTCTCTGGTCGCACCTTGTACACAGGTAAATCATCCAACTTTCCAACTACTACATGGGGAAGATGATGCTACTGAGCAGCAATTTTGTGTCTACCATGCAGCCCCAAATTGTGTAAGAACACACGGTCTCCAGGTCGAAGTTCTTGAGCCTTTATTTTTTTATCATGCCTCTCTTTGTTGGCTAGATTTCTTTAGATTTCTCTTGCCATCCATTGTCTGGGCCAGTTGATCTGCATGGTTCAATTGAGCTTTCAGTTTTTTCACATATTGCAAGTAGTTTTCGGCTCTGACTCCATCTGGAAAGACCCCAAATCAGACATCAACTAGCAGCCGGGCCTCTCTCCCGAACATGAGGCAGTAGGGAGAGAACCCGGTAGCATAATTTTTCGTGCAACTGTATGCGTGTACCAAGGTGCTAATCTGCTGGCTCCATTTATGCTTGTCTTTTCGGTGGTGGGTGCCTAGCATGTCTAGCATGGTGCGGTTAAAGCATTCTGGTTGAGGGCCCCCCTGCGGGTGATAAGGGGTGGTTCTTGACTTTCGCAACCCCCATAGAGCATTTCTTTGATTAGCTGACTCTCAAAGTCTCTGCCTTGATCAGAATGAACCGCTGGGGGTACCATAGCTAACGAAGAAATTTTCCACTAGCACCTTGGCCAAGGTAGATGCCTTTGATCTTTGCCGGGGAAAGCGTGTGCATACCATGTGAAATGATCCGTTACCACTAACACATTGCCAATGTTCTGCTGATCAGGTTCTAATCTAATCTTCACTCCTCCAGTGACTGTGACTGCGTATGAACTAGTGCCCCTGTCCCTCTACTACCGACAATGGCCTCTGGCTTGCCTCTGCATACTCCTCTCCGCCCCACTTTTTCAGGGATGTTAAGTTTCTAGTCTCCTTTAAACTGTCTCAAACTACGCTTAGAGCCTTCATACTAGCCTATACTTTCCAGTTGTAACTTAACCTTTCTTTGTCTTAATCACTGTATTTGTATTCTGTAACTGTACTTGTGTAATAGATTTGTTATATGTGACGTAGAACCTTTGTAAAGGAGTCTATGACTCAAAGGTATATATGATTCTTCCGAAATAAATAGAAATAAAATAAACACAAGAAGTCTAAGCAGACTAGTTCCATGGGGTGCTGGCAGTAGTATTAACAAGGGGGACAGCTCTCTGAGGCAGGGCTTTTCTTTGTAGTCAGTGACTACAAGTCTTTACATGGTGCTCAACATTGGCCCCCATTTTGGGCCAGTAGAAGCGAGATCGTACCAGGTCAAGGGTTCTGTCAATACCGAGGTGCCCCATGTGATTGTGGAGGGGCCTCAGTACCAAATCTTTAAAGGCTGTGGGCAGGACCAATTGTTGCTTGTCTACATTGCCACTACGATCTACTGTCTCTCTATATAACAACTGATTGAACAACTTCAATCTGGGGCCTTCTTTAAACAATAAAGCTGTTCGCAAGTCAGTGGAACGTAATTTAGACGAATCTTTCCCTGCACGCAAGGCATCAAGTGCTGGCTGAATCACAGGATCTTGGGATTGAGCCCACTGAATGCTGTCATTGTCAAATTGAGGTAGTGCACTAATATCTAGAGCAGAGAAGTGGCAATAAGCAGCTGGTATGTATGTGTCAGAAGGGCCCAAGCAATCTGTTCATCTCCATCAAACTGTTGGCATAATGCTTGAATGTCAGGTTCAGACAGCCAGACCCAATCACTATTGGAAGTGGGCCTTCGTGATAGGGCACCAGCATCAATATGGTTCAGGCCCGGCCTGTATTCAATGGCATAATTATAGGCCGATAATGCAGAAAGCCACCGGTGCCCAGTGGCGTCTAACTTAGCTGAAGTCTGTACATAGGTCAACGGGTTATTGTCAGTCTTAACCAATATCTTTGCCACATAGAGGTAATCATGAAACTGGTCAACGATGGCTCATTTTAGAGCAAGGAAGACCAACTTATGCACAGGGTAGTTTCGTTCGGACGGGGTCAAGCTCCTACTGGCCAAAGCTACTTGTCTCAGGCCATCCTCATGGTCTTGATATAGCACCGCTTCTAGACCCTGCAGACTAGCATCCGAATGCAGAACATAGGGTTAGGTGGGGTCAACATAGGCGAGGATGGGGCCTTAGGTGAGCTGGTATATGATCTCATGGAAGGCTGCTTCACAGTCGGGTGTCCACTGGGGCTCGAAGAGTTCACCTGGGCGGAAGTATACTTTTTCTGGTTCTTTAATGGCCCCTTTTTTGTATTTATGATTGGTAGGAGGGAAACCCTTGGTAAGGTTCAAGAGTGGGCGAATCACCTTGAAATAGTCTTTTATGAACCTGCAGTAGTAGCCACAGAACCCCAGGAAACATTGTAATTCTTTCAGATTATGGGGCTGGGGCCAAGTAATTAGTGCTTCAACCTTAAATGGGATCAGTCTCTATCCCTTTTATAGATACTAAGTGCCCCACATACTTCACGGAGGTTTGGAAAAACTGGTACTTGTCAATGGACAGCTTGAGGCCGAAGTCCTCCAGTCGGTCTAGGACTTTAAACAGTCAGTTCTCATGCTCCTCTAAGGTGCTCCCAAACACAATGACATTGCCCAAGTACACCAGGCATTCCAGCAAATTCATATTTCCCACCGCACGCTCCATCAGTCGCTGAAAAGTGACCGGGGCACCGATATCCCCTGTGGCATCCTCAGAAATTTGTAGAACTCCCAATGGACAGATGAAGGCTGTTTTCTCACAGTCTTCCGGGGCCATCGGGATCTGGTAGTATCCGCTGTGAAGATCCAACACTGAGAACCACTTGCTCCCATTCAAGCAGTCCAGGGCATCTTGTATACGAGACATAGTGATAATCAACACACATCCTCACAGACCCAGTCTTCTTACGTACAACCACAATGGGAGAGGCGTATGGGCTGCTAGATTCTTGTATCACGCCAGCAGCGAGCATTTCCTGCAGGTGTCTTCTCACATCATCTATGTCTGCTGGGGCTAGGCGTCAGGACCTCTCTCAAAATGGCCGTTCATCGTGCAGGCGTATGTGATGCTCCACACCCTGGACACATCCCACATCCCATTTCTTCAACGAAAACACTTGGTCTCTCTGGGCAAGTCCCTTGCTAATTCTAGCCTTCCATTCAGCTGGCAATGGTGAGTCACCAAAGTCAAACAAGTCTGGGGTCACTCTCTCCTTCTTGCCAGGGTGCTTGTTGCTGGGCAACACTGCAGAGTCGGCGCAGTGTACCGTAGCTAGGGTGCACCCTCTGTTCATCCGGATCTCCCGATCTGACACATTGTGAATCTGGACCATCACTCATCATGCATAGGCATGGGCACAAGCAGGCAAGATGCTGGGCTTGACCAATAATCCTTCTGGCAATTTTCCATCACCTGGCGCATACAACATCAGTATTTTGTTCTTGACATCTTCCCGGAGGCGGACCACCCCTTCAATGGTACACTGGGCGTTAGGGGCCAGTACCATTGAATCGGGATTCTTCTTCCACACGACTGCCACCAGTTCATCCTGGTCTACTTCCTCAGGTTTCTGTTGCAAGTCATAGGCTCTCATGATCAGAGCCGGAATTCCTAGAGCTGTTTCAGTCCGTCGCCCTTGTTTCTCGTGACAGAGTTGTGCTAGCCTCCCAAACATGTCAGTGTTTGTTCCAATTAACAGGGGAACACCATCATACAGTCCAGTGGGGGGACACACTAGGGCTAGTGTCTCTACTTGTTCCTCCATACCAGTTACAGTTGCAGGAAAAGACAACCAAAGGCGGACATATCCTAAGTAGGGATAAGACTTGTCGCTCAGCCCCCACACATGTAGGCCTTCCAGGGATTGTAATGGCATATCAGATAAGTATTGGTCACACCAGTCCTGAAATACAATGGTCACTTGCAACCCACTGTCAAGCACAGCCCGAGTATGAATACCATTCACAGCCACAGTAGTCTCCATTGAAGGGCCCATTATTTCGGACCAGTCGGGAGGGACAGCAGCAGCAGGGGCATGGACAGACGATTTAACTCATTCTATCCTATTGTCACTTAGAATGTTTAGGTACCCTCTGCCTGCTGCTAGAACACCTGTGTTCCTGAAGGGGTTTTAGATTTGCAGCATTCATACAAACACACTGTGCTTAAACCTACATATCTTAAAAATCATACATCCAATTTTAAAACTGTAAAAAGAAAAGTTTTTCAGGACAAAAAGTTTTTGAAAATGAGTGAGGTTTGGTAATGTCTATTTAACTGAATTTGTTGTTGTGTAAGGTTGTTTTCATACTTTAATAAATTCTGATTTTATCTAAATATAATTATGCTCCATTTACTTAGTCATGCAAAAATATTAAATTTCTATAAAACTGTTGGTTAAAATTGTTAAAAAATATACAATAAACATCTGTCATTGTCTGAATATAAATTGTGCACGTTTTTTACTATTTTTTTAAGTCAGAAATCAATATATGACTCTCTTGTTATTACAGTTTGAGTTTTTCATTCCACTCCACTGGTTGGAATGTTTGCAGTGTTTAATTCTTCTTACCCACTGATTTTAGTTTATGAATCTGATTATCAATTTGTTTGTTTTTCCCCTAGTTTAGTAAGAACATATTTACACATTACGTTAGAAGGACATAACAAGAAGTGATGCAGGAAGGAAATGCTTTGTGAGGTCAAGTGATGTAAATAGGAAGAACACTGTCAGTGTAGGTCAGTGAGCTGACACAGGAAATGGAGACATTTGTTAGTGCTGGAGGTCTCTCTATGATTAATTGCATATGTGCTGTAGTTAAAATGTGTAATTTCATTAAAATAAACTATTTTATTTTTGTAAAAAAATCCCATAATATGTATAGGAAACCGTACTTTATCTGTGGTGTTTGCTTTATCATACTGTAAATGAAGCATGATGTTGTTCATGTAAAGGTTCACAGTCTTTCAGTAAACATCATATTACATAAATCTGTGTATTATTTAATTTCCTGGAACTGTTTATTTTTGGGGGGTTATATTATGGGATGGTTTAAGGTGAGGGAATGACTATATGATGAAGCACTGTGTGTTAGTGGTGGGGGGGGTCCTACATTCATAATACATGCTCAGATGCACTTCATATGTTCTGGGGAAATGAGAGGGGCTGTATGCATGTAATAATGGTGCTAACAGACACTGTAGATACATTATGGGTATACGTATAGGATGATGAAATTGCTGAAAAGGCACTGGTAATTTGGGGTATACTGTGTCATGTGGAAGGGGGTGGGCATATCTGTACCAAGGAATGATGCTCATAGGCACTGCAGTTATTTTGTGTCATGAACTGGCACCCACCCTTGGGGTATACTCAGTTGTAGGGAAGCAGGTGGGGCTGCCTGCACCTGGTAATGGTGTTCATATGCCATGCAGAGACACTGTGGGTACACATACAGGGTGATGACATGGGCACCTGTAAAGGTTGTGTACTATGTGCTGTGTCACATGGATTGCCTGCATACACATATGATATTTTGCAGCATTCAGTATGGCGCACTGTGTGGGTGGGAAGGAGTGTGGGTATGCCTGCACCATGGAGTGATGCTCACTGGCGCACATGTGTACTATGTGCTATATTTCATTTGAATGGACTGTATAAGTCATACACTGGCACTGATCACATCACAGTGCATCAGAGGTAAGGGCTGGTCTGAAGCATTATGAGCACAAGGGACTAAACAAGTGGTTGTGGAGTGATTCGAACTTAAATAGAACATTACAGAGCATCTGAGGGTAGTGTTGGAATGAAACTTGATGTGCACAATGGACTATACCATGGTGACTGAGGAGGGATCCATATCAGTAATGCACATCACCGAGTGTCAGAGATAACGGTTGGACTGAAGACTGATGAACAGATGGACTAAATCAGTGACTCTGGTGGGATTTGAACCTGAACAGCACTTTACAGTGCAGTAGAGGTTGGGGCTGGACTGACTCCAGATCAGTCAATGGACAACACCATCGGCTGTGGAGGGATCAGAACCTAAAATGCACTTCACTGTTCAGTACAGTTTCGGGCTTGACTGATGCATGATAAAGAGATAAATTTTACAAGTGGCTGTGGAGGGATTTGAGCCTGAAGAATACTTCACAGTGCATCAGAGATTAGGGCTGAAGTGATGTCATATGAATTATGGACTACACCAGTGGATGTGGAGGGTTCTGAACATGAAATGCACTTCACAGTGCATTATGGGATTGGTCTGGACTGATGCATGGTAAGTCGATGGACAACACCATCAGTTGAGGAGGGATCTGAACCTGAAATGCACTTCACTGTTCACTACAGTTTGGTGCTGTTTGATGCATGGTAACGAGCTAGAGCTTACAAGTGGCTGTGGAGGGATTTTAACCTGAAGAACACTTTACAGTGCATCAGAGGTTGAGTCTGGACTGACGTCATACGAGTCGATGGACAACACCAGTGACTATGGAGGGATTCAAAACTGATTTGGCCTTTACAGTGCATCAGAGATTGGGGCTAGACTGATGCCAGATAAGTTGAAGGCAACACCATTATTTTTTCATTTTAAACAATCAGCAACTGCGTATTAGGGAGAAAACTAAAGTGCAGAGCATGAGACAAACATGCTACTGACCCTAACCCACTTATCATCCATAACGCAGGGAGCAACATGCCGCATAGATTTTAACATAGCCATAATCCAAACATAAACTCTTTAAAAAGTAACAAAAGGTGCTGAATTCATGTGACCTCATCTAGTACATGCACAAGAAACACTCTCTCCCATCAGGAAAGCCAGCTAGATCCATAAGATGTGATCACACAGGATGACCAGAAATTATCCCAAAAGGATCAAAGTGACAACTATGAAAACTTTTATCATAAATAAAAATAAATAAATAAATAAATAAAGTAAATACAGATTACAAATCGAGGTTTGGCACCAAAATGAAGTGAGTATTTTAGGATAAGAGCAGCACCTCCATCTTGAAACTAAGTTTCCTGTCACCATGCTCTTCCTGCACCAGTTTGTGCTCTGACTGGTTAATGGAAACAGTGACGTGTACAATAAACATAGAGGAAGCAGGGCAACAGTGAGGATCAATATGACCAAATGGTGACGCACTACAGAGCTAGGACGGGTGCAGGTGAGGGCTGTGACCCCTAACTGAAACATCAAAAAAAAAAAAAATCACTGTACACTCCCGAGCCCAGAGAGACACTTTCCCACCAGTGACGGCTGTGAAAAAAATACGAGTCCTTGCTTGAATGCTAAATAAGGATTTAGTCTAACGTTTGAGACACACACATTGAATAGAATAATGGAAGGCATAACAAAAAGATTTGCGTGCAGGTTCCCTGGTACTTCGACAACTAAGGCTTCATCAGGGTGATGGTGCCTGCATCTAAGACGATCCCTTTATACCAATTAAATTCAGAATTGATCATGTCAGAAAATACGACCAATCACAGAGCTCGATTTTTAAATACAGAAATATTCAGCTCACTTAGTGGCATAAATGGACTAATAGTTATAACAATCATGATATCAGTGACATGTTATTGTAGAAAAATACCCCAAAAGACATAAAAAAATACACCAAAAGTGGTGACGGCCAATCAGATTGCTCGAATAAAAAAAAAAATATAAGTTATGAAATTAATTATAGTGTCAACCTGATCAGCTTAACATGTTACACTAAAACAAGATGATTTGTTGTTACAAGACAAACTAATGGCAGAATGAACATAATACATTTTTCACAGCACATGCAAAAATAGTACATTTATTTATTTATGTATTAAGGCTTGTTTTCTCAAAAATAGCCAATGGGAACGCATATTATATTAGGTAAAATCAGTAAAGGTATGATGTCCCCTATTAGCTGGTACAACTCAATTAATCAGATGTAAACAAATGCTCAAGCTGCACCAAGAGAAAGACATGGACACCAATCGGCGTCATCAGGCACTACAGCACATGTTTTAGGATGCCATGTGGCGTCATCAGGAAGGAATGAGGTTTGAGTTAGGATGTCTGAAACCTTCACTACGATCATTTCGTGCACCCCTTGACCACTGATTCGGTTTCCGAAACTCCCCTTGAAGCCGGTTCACCACTCTCTCTAAGTCCCTCTGAGAACGGCATTCCCTCTTCATGTGACTAGCCTTGCCATAATTGTGACAAATGACAGGCTCTCGGGGGATCCTTGGAGACAGCATTGCAGGGGATGCTGGAGCACTGATGGGAGATTGTGATCTGGCTCCTGCTGATAGTGTGCCATGTCTCTAAAGTTCCTTTAGGGTGGCAGTCAATTACTTGAGCTCAGCCGAAAAGCCACGCTCAGTAGCGGATACCTGAGGATGCACCCCCACCCCCATGGTAGTCACGTCCTGACAGGGGCCTGGATCTTTGTCAACAGAGGATACCTCAGTGAGAACATCCAGTTGTAACTTTCTGACTTGTTTCAGCAACTCCTCTCACCACCGTTTAGCCCACGGTGGGACACCCTTAGTGGTCTCCATTTCGGAAGGGCCTTCCGGTGCCATGATCACTTGAGCTGCACTCACCTCATAATTACAATCTCCCTCTTCACCTTCTACCTCCTGGAGTTCTTTTATCAAATCACAGTAGTCAGGTGGGTTACCTCTCCTATCCTGGAGCCTTAACTGGAGGATCTGCAATTTAGAATGCTTTGCATGTTGCAGTATGTGCCCCAATCTCACATGGTTCAAGTCACTGACGACTACCCACCTTTCCGGAAAGCTTTCTGCAGAGCTCTTTCTAGACGAGTAACATACGCAGACAAACTTTCCCCCTTCCATTGTTTGGTACCTTGGAATTTCCACATTAAAGTCTCCCCTGACTCAATGCTCCCAAAACTTCCTTCGAGTGCAGATGGGTACTTCTGAGCAGATGCATCAGGGTTTGTGGACCTGAAAAATGTAATGGCTTCGAGGGCGGAACCCCTCAAACTTTCTATGATTCTTTTTCACTTCTCAGACTCCGCACACTGCCACTTGGGTACCAAGGGGGCAACGTAGTCGATCCAGGTCTCCCAGTCATCCTCCCCTTGGGGGGTGGGGAGGGTGCCTGAGAACATCCTCAGCTTGCGGTATGTGTCATGACTAACTGCAGGCATGGGAGGGGGTGCCGACACAGGAGCTGGAGCAGTACCTGGTATTGGGGTGGACGGAACTGTGGGAGAAGGATCACCCCTAGGCAACAAAAATAGTCTTTTAAAATCCTCTACAGTCTTTCCCTCCTCCAGCAATAACTTAGCCAACTTTCCCTCAAACATCTCACATAGCAATGGGGGCTCATCCCCTGCCGGGGCTTGCTGTCTTTAGTTATCACTCTCTGAGGCAATAGTCCGTGGCATTTTGGAACTGTCCACTGGATCACTGCACTCTACTAAGGCCATAAAAGTTTGGGTGGTCAAATCAGCCTGTCGCCCCACCATGACAGCGTTTGTTAAACATTCAACTTTGGAAAGTACTCCTTTTACAATGTCTTTACCAATGCTCAGGGGAATATCCAATATAAGCAGGGCATTGTGGGGGTCGATCTCCTGCCCAATTCACCACCCCACCAACTGGTGTACAGCCACTTCTACTGGGGTAGCCATTAATCTTTAACAATAATTCATACTTTTTGGCCACTAGAAGGCACAAAATCCCAGCGGTGAGCCTCCAAGATGTAACCCCTGGGTGGCGCTATCCCAAGGGCTACTACCCCTGCTGACTTGGCTGGTAGCAGGTTAAGGAGCCTGAGTTCTGAAACGGGTGCCTCTACCCGGAGGTCAGGGTTAGTAGTGGTCAAGCTAACCTGGGCACAGCCCTCCGGGACACTGTAACTCCCCTCTTTCCGTACTAGTGGCCGGAACAATACACAATAATCACTTTCACAATACCCCTGATACACCACACAAGTACCCACACTGTGTGCACTTACCACCAGGGCTTTCCTCTGCCTCTGCCCTGGGGACCCCCTGTAAAACAAGGTTATACACAGCAAATAACAGCAGTACAGTACTCTTGCACAAACTGGAACCACAGTCAGGGTAAATGCAAAAAAGAATTAGGTCTGATTTATTTAAGGGACTTGAACAAGGGAGGGGAGTAATAAGGTTAATTTGCTTAAAGGCTGTATCAATCAAACAGTTATGCATGTACTTCAGGGTCCATAAACAGTCACACACCCTGGGTACCCAGATGGAGAATGGTGGGCTAGCCAGGAACGTTGCAGCTAGTTGGGGCCCTGTGATGGAAGAAAACAACATGCACAACACACACTATTTGTAATCCAGAGCCGGAGGGCTCAGTTCGTGAAAAGAAAACAACAAGACAATCAGATGACACACTTTTAGATTAGGCTGTTGTTGCAGGGAGCTACCCTGATATTTACTCAAGATACCCAAGACTGGACACAGGTGGGACGAAAATCGAGACAGCAGGTGGTTGATCTGGAGTGCCAGGAGAAGCAGGGCCCACATGATTCGCCGAGGCATTGTTCCTGTTCAAGCGTGGAGCAGGGGGCTGATCCCCAGGCAGGTCTCTCATCGGTGGCTTTCTCTGTGCAGTGGGGTAGTCTGGCAGGGCCAGCATGGCATGGCCCAGGCTGAATGGAGACACATTCGGATACAGTCCGTTTTGGGTTGAATACAGCTTCCAGCAAGCAGAACACAGTTCACACAGTGGGGAACCAAATCACAACCCACTTTCAATACACAGCACATTTACATATAAAGGATTCTACGGTACCAGCAAGCAGAACACAGTTCACACAGTGGGGAACCAAATCATGACCCACTTTCAACACACAGCACATTTACACGTAAGGAAATTCTACTGTACCAGGCAAACCGCTTTCCAGTCACGATCACAAAGTCTCTGCACAAACTGGGGATTCCAAAGCAGCTGGAAATGGAAATCCTGACAGGCCAATCGCATTCAGCAAAATCTTCAGTCTTCTTCAGGTATGAGCCTGGTAAAAAAAATCAGTGACTTACTTTGTTTTCACAAACTTGGATTTAGTCCGAAATAATTCTCTTCTCTCCCTCTCAGGGGCAGCAGGCAGACTTGCAGGCCACAACTTGGGCCTTTCCACAGTTCTCCCGCGCGAAACTACTCAGACGGCTGCTTGACTGTCTCAAGCATGTTTCTTCTTCAGCTCCCAACTTAGATCTGACTCAACTGCCAGCAAGCCAGGGACTTTCCCCAGAATCCACAAAGTTTAGTTGGCTCATCTGTCTGTCAGTCACAACAAAGGCTCCCCCTTCAGGTGCAAAAAGGCGCCAAAAGCCCAAAACTACAATTCCTACAGATTTTGACTCCAGACAGCTCCTATAGTCCAGCTCCATTTTAGGTCCCACCCTGATTGGTCCAATTCAGAGTCCAGTACCAAGATAGTGGAGATGAACAAACCAGTCCTTGCTGCAAAGCAGGCAGGTTAGACAAACTACATTACCATTATCACTCTGAATGATTTTCAGCAGATAGTTACATCTTTCAACAGAGCTCCCTGTCAGATTATTTATGACTGCAATCCAGGCAGCTCGTAAAGAGACAGTACACAGAGGCTATATAGGCACTCTCTGGCAATCACATTTAAACTGCTAAAATGCAGGACACCAGCCTGACAGTGAGCATTTAGGCAAACTCAAGGAAGACTTTTCGGGAACCCCTATTTGTGGGGGGGGGCTTACACCAGTATTCCAGTACAGCATTTACATGACATGTAAATGGGTCCAAATTCCTGGAAGCAGTCCACAAAGTGAATCGCTTCTATTTCAAGGAATATGCATGCCTGGCGAGAGGCTTTCTAGTCACAGTCAAGATATCAACAACCTTAGGAGATACCCTAAAACATGCCATGACTTATCTTCAGGAGCCATGCATGCAGATGTGGGACTTCAGGTCCAGTGGACCAGGAACCCCTTGTCCTGTGATAACAGACTCCATCACAGAGGGAGGGGTACAGAAAGTTCCACTGCCAGCTGTTGCAGAAGGAAGACCATATCTGCCAAGGTCAGAACGGAGCAATGAGGATGAGGGTGGCATCCTCCACCCTCAGTTTGAGTAGAACCCTCTGTATTAAAGGAACATGTCTCAGCATAAAACTGCAGGCCCTAGAGCAAACCAGTAGAAATGCATATGTTTTGCATTTTGTGTGGGAATGCAAAAAGGTCCAACTGTGGACAACCCCATCTTGTGAATAGGTCATCTGCCACGGAGGTCAACAGTTCCCTTTCGTGCATCTTGGACTTTGATCTGCTTAGCTTGTCTGGTAAGACATTTTGGCTACCTGGGAGATACACAGCTCACAGTTATAGGCTGTGTGACAGTACCCAGTACCACACTCTCTCTCTGCTTTCTTACGTAGGGGATAGGAATGAGTGCCCCCCATTTGTTGATAGAATGAACCACACCGGCATTGTCCATCTGTATTAACAGAAGGCCCAGACTCAGATGCTCCTAAAATGCCTGAAGACTGTACAGGACAGCTCTCACCTCCAGAACGTTTAGGTGTAACTTGACCTCCACCTTGGATCAAGAAAGTACAGTTACGTAAGAACTTACCATAACAGTAGATCTTCGAGAACAGCTCTTGCAGCAGGTTACACCATTAGGACCGAAGCCGGCAGGCGTCAGGACCCCACGGAAAAATTCTAGCTAGCTATCTTTAGCGGGGACCGCCCCCGACATCGGTCCCGCCTCCGACGTCAGGTGTGGTACTTAAGGGGGCGGTCCCGCCAGATTCCCCAGTTCTCCCGCCGGAGACTCCCGGCCGCAGGATGACATTAGAGTGGGAGACCGAGGATCCACCGTCAGAAGATAATAAAGGAGGAAAATCCCAACATGAAAAGGCAAAGCCATGCCTCCTCCAAGGGGAAAGGTGGGCAGGAAGGTACCTGCTGCAAGAGCTGTTCTCGAAGATCTACTGTTACGGTAAGTTCTTACGTAACTGTACTATCTTACTTCGAGACACAGCTCTTGCAGCAGGTTACACCATTAGGACTGATTCCCAAGCAGTGACGCTGCCAGAAATTCCGGAGGAGGAAAACAGAAAGTACATTCCAGGTCCTGAACCTAGGACAGGAGACCCCAGAACTGCAAGGGGTCGAATTCAGCCCCTTCGGGCCAGAGGCGATAACCAGGCTATAATGCCTGATAAAGGTATGCACAGAGCTCCAAGTGGCTGCAGCACAAATAGCAGAGGTGGAGACGCTCTGAGTGCTGCAAAGGATGTGGCCACACCCTAGTAGAATGACCCCGGACAGAGCCCGGAGGGGCTTTTGTTTCATATCATAACAGTAGGAAATACACTGGACAAGCCAGCAGACAGAGACTGTTTGGATACTGATTGGCCCATCATTCTCTCAGAGAAGGAAACAAAAAGCTGTTCAGAACTACGAGAGGGTTTAGTTCTGTTGAGGTAATACCTCAGGCTGCGGTGAACATCCAGGGTGTGGAGCAAAGCCTCTCCTCTATTTGAATAACTCGGGAAGTAGACCGGAAGGTCAATATCCTGGTTTATAGAGAGTGAAGAGACCACCTTAGGTAAAAACTTAGGATTCGTCCTCAGGGATACTCTGTCCCGGTGGAAAACTAAATAAGGCTCTTTGCACATAAGAGCGTGAAGCTCAGAAATTCTTCTCGCTGAAGTAACAGGAACTAAAAATAACGTTTTCCACGACAGAAAACGTAGCTTGCAATCCGCGGCAGGTTCAAAAGGAGGGAGCGTGAGCTGTTCCAGGACAAAGAGCAGATCCCATGGAGGCACAGGATCCCTAATGGGAGGCCTAAGGTGTAACACTCCCCTAAGAAATTCCCGAGAGGCGTCCAATTGAGCTACTGTATGATGTCCCACCGGGAGGTGATAGGCAGAAATGGCACAGAGGTGCACCTTAATAGAGGAGTAGGCTAGGCCTCAATGAAAATGGGAGAGGAGGTAATCCAACACTACTCCCACAGGACAACCTAAAGGGGAAAGATCACTTACCGCGACCATAAACAAAACGGGCGCCATTTCATGGCGACGTCGTGACAAGTGCTGTCGGCTTTCTGGCTGCAGAAAGAACCTCTGCAACTTCTGGAGACCCCATGACGCAAGATGGCTATGTCTCTAGGAGCCAAGCATGCAGGTTCAGAGAGCGTAGGTCCGGATGGACTAATGAACCTTTCTCCTGAGACAGGAGGTGGGAGCTGAGCGGCAACGGGAGCGGGGTTTCCCGAGATAGTTGCACCAACAAAGGGAACCAGATCTGTCTGGGCCAGAACAGGGCCACCAGGATCATGAGTGCATGCTCCCTGCGCAGTTTGAGAAGAACTCTCTGGATCAACGGGAAGGGAGGGAAAGCGTAGAGGAATCTGTTCGCCCAGGAGAGGGATAACGCGTCTCGCCAGAAAACACCAGGCCCTGGATCTAGCGAGCAAAAATTGGGCAGTTTTGCGTTGGATGGGGATGCGAACAAGTCTAGTTCTGGAGTTCCCCAACGAAGAAACAGATCCTCTGCTACCTCTTGAAGAAGTTCCCACTCTTGGACTCTGGCCTGGGATCGATTCAGGCCGTTTGCAATTGTGTTGTCCATCCCGGGAACATGCACAGTGATCAGATTTGCGCCGTGTCCGATTACCTAATCCCACACCCTCATGGTCTCCCTGCAAAGGGGGTAAGAGTGTGCGCCTCCTTGTTTGTTGAGGTAATACATCACCGCCGTGTTGTCTGTCTGAAGCAGGAGAGTACACGGTGGGATTACTGACTGAAAGGCCTGCAGGGCATAGAGAACTGCCCTCATCTCTAGGACATTGATATGGAGATGAGCTTCCAATGGGGTCCACGTACCCTGGGACTTTACCCCGTCCAGGTGCGCCCCCCACCCAAGACCCGAGGCATCTGTGGTGAGGGTTACCTCCGGGGACGGCGCTACAAACGGGACGCCCATGGAGAGCGACCCTGGGACTAGCCACCACTGCCAGTCTCGGATCACTGAGTTCGTGATCCTGACCGGATGCTGCAATTGGTCTTGCCTTTGGTCCCATTGCACTTTGAGCATCCACTGGGTTACCCGCATGTGGAGCCTTGCGAAAGGGACAGTAGGAATGGCCGTAGCCATGTGTCCGAGCAAGCGAAGGACTGACCTGGCAGGTACGATCTTGTTCGACGACAAATCCTTTATGAGGGATCTGATGTGCTCCGCTCTGTTGTCCGGAAGAAAAGCTCTTCCCTGAACAGTGTCCAGTACTGCGCCTATAAACTGCAGTTTCTGCGACGGTACCAGGAGAGACTTCGCGTAATTTATGAGAATGCCCAGAGATTGGAACAAGTTCTGGGTGCTCTGGACCGTGAGTGACAACGCCTCTCTAGAGGCGGCCATGAGAAGCCAGTCGTCCAGGTACGGGAACACATAGTGGCCCTGTCTCCTCAGAGATGCTGCCACAACTGCCATGCACTTGGTAAAGACCCTTGGTGCGGATGACAATCCGAACGGAAGAGCTCGGAACTGAAAGTGGTGGTCAAGAAACTCGAAGCGCAGGAACCTCTGGTGCGCCTGAGCTATAGGGATAAGCAGGTATGCATCCTGCATATCTAGAGACGCTAAAAAGACATCCTGTTTCAGCATGGGAATAAGACCTGGAAGAGTCACCATGCGGAATCTCTTGTAGGCGACCGACACGTTGAGGTCGCTGAGGTCCAGAATCGGACGGAGGTCCCTTGTTTTCTTGGGAACCAGGAAGAAGTGGGAATAATATCCTTGTCCTCTCTGGTTCTCCGGGACGTACTCTATCGCTCCCTTTCACAGGCACGCGAGTACCTCTTGCCAGATCAAATTTTTGTGCTGACCCGGATACTGGGAGAGCAAAGGAGGCCTCGAGGGTGGCTTTTCTGCGAATTCTATAAAGTGGCCTAGACTGACCAACTGAAGAACCCACCTGTCGGTGGTTATAGCCTGCCATCCTGGCAGGAAGTTCGCAATGTGACCCCCGACCATGATTTCCCATTGATCCTGAGGGGCGGGGACCGGAAAGGAGTCAGGCTGTGGTGGCAGATGGGCCCGCTGGCCGGGCCGGCCTAGGAGAACACTGACCTCGGCTGGCGGGCTGTTTACCCTGGGTTCTCGAGGCTCGAGCCCCTCTGATGTGTAGTGGAACGGGCTGCTGCTCTGTGTCCGCCATT
Organism: Neoceratodus forsteri; assembly: GCA_016271365.2. NCBI lineage: Eukaryota > Metazoa > Chordata > Ceratodontiformes > Ceratodontidae > Neoceratodus > Neoceratodus forsteri. Next base: position 471,757,494 of record CM057450.1, on the reverse strand, counting down.
TAAACGGCTTTGGTTCCTACGAAAGGAACCAAGCTTGGGTCGGTACATGGCCTGAACCGACCTTACCGCCTTCCCGGCCTCTTGAAGTTTGGTAATGATCTTCTCGGAAGGATTACCAAACAAGACTTCTCCCTCGAACGGAGCATCCATAATGTTCTTCTGGACATCCGGGGTAAAACCAGAGATGCGTAACCAGGAGTGTCTCTGGAGGCATACGCCAGAAGCTGCTGCTCGGGCCGATGAGTCCGCGGAGTTGTACGCGGCTCGAAGCACTTGGGTCCCCACGTCTGAACCCGTATGGAGGAGCTGAAGCATCTCCTCCTTCTGCTCACCTTCCGGCAGCTTTTCAGCCGCCTCCAGACCCTGTTCCCACAAAGCGTTCTGGAATTGAACCATGTGGGTCAGATAATTCAAGGATCTGATGGCGCATGTAGCGGAAGCATACGTGCGCCTGCCCAGCACGTCCAACTGCTTGGACTCTGGGTCCGGTGGCAGGGTGCTCAAATGTTGTGGCCTCTGTGACCGGTCATGTGAGGCTGTGATGACCAGAGAATCGGCCTGAGGCTGCTGCGTCAAGTACTGGTCATCCTTAGGAGCCTTGTACAAGCGATCAGCTTTTTTCGGCATTGCCGGAGCGAATGTGGACGCTTCCACGCTGCCTTGGTGACGTCCACGAAAGTGTCCACCAAGGGTGGTACCACCACAGGCTTGGGGTCCTTCTGCCGAAGATATCTGGCGAGGCGTAGCCTTTCGGGATCTAGCTCTTCTGCATCCCATCCCATGTTCTCTTGGATATGTCTCATAATATCCATGAACGAAGGGTCATCCGGAGGAGATCTCGGCGTCTCACGTGGGTCCGGAGAAGGGATGGAGAGAGGAGATGGGGATCTAGAGGAAGAGTAGACTGATCCTGTGTCCTCCGTTGACGTCGAACGTCAGTGTCTCCTGGATCTCTTGGGGCTGGGTGACCCAGAAGAGGATTTCGACGGAGGTCTCCGTTTTCTGATCTTCCCTGGGAGGATCTAGGCTCCCGGAGGTAAGCAGCCTGCCGACCCGTTGGTGAAGGGGGTGCAGGAACCGGAGGAGGAGGAGGGAGAGGAGGAGTAGAGGTGGGGACCATGTCCCTCTTAATGGTGTCCCACCAGTAAGTGAAGAGATCCTTCACTTCTGCTAAAGAAAGGCCCGACGACGGCCTGGGCGCCGGTGGGTGGTCGTCGGGTCCCAGCGTCGGTTCCACAGGGGCCTCGGGTAAGGGCGAGGGTGCCCTGGGAGTTTCGGGGAAGCCGGGGTCGCCCGTCTGGTCCTCGGGCTGTGTTAAGTCCTCCTCAGTTAAAGACTCCTGACCGACGTCGGTTGGAGGCGTCAGGGCCCTCTTCTCAGGAAGAGCAGACATCGGTCCCCCTACCGGCGTCCGCTGGGATGGTTTGGCCAGCGACGGCGGCTCCAGAGAGGAATGACGCACGGCCGACGACGGTCATACCGGCGTCTGGTCTACAGGTCTCTTCAAGGGCGTGAGCTCCAAGGTTTTCCAAGGAGGCACAGACAAAGACCGGATGTCGGGAACCAAAGGGCGGGAGCCCGACTTGTGATGATGGTGGTGGCGCTCCCCGGACTTCACCAAGGCCTTGGATGAAGAAGACGACGACGGCCTGGCGGACTTGGCCTGAGAAGAAGGCTTCCTTACCGCAGCTGGGGGAGGCTGAGAGCTGGCCCTGGAAGGAGAGCGGTCGAACCGAGAACCGGAGCTGCGGGGCTCCGAAGCCCTGGAAGGGGACCTGGAAGGGGCCTTCTCCCTTCTTTTCTCCACGTGCTTGTGGGATTTAGAAGATGATTCCCCCTTGGAGGACATGGTCTTCAGCTTTTCCTCCAACAAAAAAGCCTGAAGGGCCTTCTGACGACGGATCCTAGTTCGACTGTTGAACCCTTGGCAGAACGAACAGGCCCGGGTATCGTGGTCTGGGCCCAGGCACCGAACGCAGGCCATGTGGGGGTCCTTGAAAGGATCTGTTTCCCGCAAGCACACTTGGAGGAGTGACCGGAGGTCGGAGAGGACATCGGCAACAATCTTGCTTGAAGAAAAATGAATTTCCCGAAGGAAAGCTCTGAACCACGAATCGCGCGCTAGACTATAACCGAAGGGTCGAGACATGCAATGTCGACGGCGGGAAAGAACTGGGGAATCTGGTGGGACCGCCCCCTTAAGTACCACGCCTGACATCGGAGGCGGGACCGACGTCGGGGGCGGTCCCCGATGAAGATAGCTAGCTAGAATTTTTCCTTGGGGTCCTGACGCCTGCCGGCTTCGGTCCTAATGGTGTAACCTGCTGCAAGAGCTGTGTCTCAAAGTAAGATCCTTGTGTTGGGGGGAGGTGCTGTTAAGCAGTCTTGCTGATAAGACGCACTTCACCTCGGCTCCACAAAGTAGACTACTACTAAATTTAAATTCTGCTATTTTTACCAATTTAACCATCTAAAGACTGATATCACTGCATAGAGCTTCTTTCCAGGATCATTTTGATATCAAGAGAGGTGCTGGGATGACAATATAAAGGTGGAGGAGCCAAAGGGAAAAACTCGCAACCGCATGGAGATCAGGAGGGGGCCTCTGCAACGAAGACGTCTATATTAACTGCTTCCCCATGGCAGGCATTGGAGTGATCAATGAAGGCCATAGACATAAAAGTGGACACTATCCTTAAAAGAATGCGGAAACAAGATGTCAGAATTGAAGCTGCTATGAAAACGGCAGCTACAGTGGAAGCCCATGCCACAAAAGCCGTATCCATAGGTGCCGGAATGGGGGGGGGGGGCCACTAGGGCCTACCACTTTCATAAGTGGCCCTATCAGTTTTTGCAATTTTGTTAATGTATTTAATAGAGGAGAACTTACCCATTACTTCCTTGGCCCTACCACTTTTCAAACTGTTCCGGCACCAATGGCCGTATCCACCACTGGCAAACTGGTGCAAGAAAACACACAGATCCGGTATTGGCTTGAGGCCATAGAAAATGCACATACAGCAATGAATGTAAGATTGGTGGGACTACTGGAGGGAAGCCAAGGAGACAATTTATTGGAATTTGTAAAAAACTGGTTTCCTGATGCCTTACACATGGAAAAGGAAGTCACCGCTTCACAGATTGTGAAAGCCTGTCAGATTTCACCCAGATCAACGGCTGGACAACAGGAGTTACCATGGACAGTACTTTGTGCTACATCGGGAGTGGTGACAAGAGACACAATGCTGCAGGCAGCACAAAATTCCCTGGGTCTTAACTACGAAGGACATACAATTGCATCTATTCCCCGACCTTTTTTCTGCTACTTGATCGAGGCAGAAAAAGTTTGATGCAGCCAGGGTGTGTTTGAAAAGCCTGGGAGGAGTGCACTCATTACTAATGCCAGTCCGACTCAGAATCCAGTACAATGGCCACACATATCAACTCACCGACCCCATGGAAGCAGGAAAGAGAATCGAGCAGATCGAGAAGGAGTTCAAGGCAATGGAGGGAATTGCCCCGCTGAATGAAGAATTGGAAGATAGTACCAGAGTCTGGTAATTTGGGAGTGAGGCTTGCTTCTGTGTGGGAGCATTGAGCATGACTTTGGGTGGGAGGGCTTAACATGGATGGGGCTATTCTTATTATTATCATAAGTTTATATGGTATTGGAGAATTAAAGGATATCTGTTCTTAGGTTCGTTCCTTATGTTTATTGGATCGGGACTAACTGGTGAAAAACAACTGTTAGAAACATTTTGCTTTTGCTCTCTCTCTTTTTTTTTTTTACTCGTATTTTAATCAGTTTGTAAAATGGCAGATTACACAGAGATGTCAATGTTTTGCTCCACAATCAAAGCAGCATCCAAAGAACTTTCGCTCTGGACTAAAGCCCACCCCGAAGTGTGAGCGGTCCGGCTAGAGTCTGACTTTACTGCTCTAAATCAGTTTATTAGATTGAATTACACTGTTTATATTTTCTACAAGTTTTAATGGCAGAGTTTAGAAGACAGGGTGTTTAATAATATGATCCTGAGTTCACTTACACAATTTTTAACTATTAGTCCCATATGAAGAGTCTGTTTTGTGAGGGGGAGTAGTACTTCCTATTTGAGGAGATTTAAAAATGTTTGGAGGGTGAATGATCACATCAGTTATATCTGGCTGAATATAAATGTTTGTAAACTTTATTAGTCTACAGGTAGGATCACCATAATCTTGCAAGCTGCAGCATACTTAGTGTGTATTACAATGTGAGCTTGGCCTTAGCTACCCTTTGGAGTTATAGCCCCACCTCCTTAATCCTAACTGTTCAGACTGGTATATGTAATTGTTCCATTGGATGGCTCTTACCCAGTATTTCCTAGTGTCTGGCAGGAGTATAAGCTGTATTGCTGTTGTTTTTACTGAAAACAATAAAACATAAGTTTTAAAAAAAGAACCTTGTGTCTGGTAAGGTCCCAGATGTGCACCCCAGCCAGAGGCAGAGGCATCTGTGGTTAGGATCTGTACAGCAGTTGGTGCAATTAATGAAATGCCTGTTATTTGTATATCAGAAATCCTCCCAGTTCCTAGAGCCTCAAATCAAACCCTAAATAAAATCAAAGCACTAAATGAATGGCTCCTCAAATGGTGCTATAGGCAAGACATTGCTTGTCTTACATATTGGGAAGAATTCAACGAAAATCCATCTTTCTTCTGCTAGGATGGTTTGCACCTCAGCAGAAGAGGGAGTTCTCTTTTAGGCTGTCAGTTCTCAACATTTATCAGAAATCATTTAAACTGACAATAAAGGGGGAGACTAGGCCATTAACGCCATCTCTTAATAATTTACCACTACATAATAATAATCTGAATGTTCTATCATTCAATGCGCGGTCACTTAACAAAATAAAAATGGCTGAACTAGAACTAAAAATCCAGGAATTCAAAATAGGACTAATAGCCATAACAGAAACATGGAGAAACTCCAACAAACAATGGACTATGGAAATTCCAGGATTTAAACATTATTGCAAAAATAGAGTAGACGATAAAAAAGGGGGAGGTGTGAGTCTTTATGTCACTAACAGTATTCCGTCTTTTGAATCTACATTGCCAACACAGACAAAAAGTATCTGGGTACACCTACAACCTAATGGTCATCCTCAGATCCTGGTCGGTACTTGTTATTGCCCTCCCTCTTCTGAAATTTGCTATACTAAACAACTAACCTCAGAAATTACCCAAATTGCTGACAAGGGATCAGTAATTATCTTAGGTGACTTAAATTTTCCTACCATAAATTGGGACACTTTAACAGGTACTAATCAGCATGACACACAGTTAATTTCAACGATTATAGATCTTGGTCTTACCCATGTAATTAAAGAACCTACTCGAGGGATAAATACATTGGACCTAGTTATAACTAACATGGAAGCCTCTCTGAATAATCTACGTGTTATGGACCCTGTAAGCAGCAGTGACCATATGTCAATTCTTTTTTCCATTCCCTTGGTACATAAAACTCCCACTAACAAACTTATGATAAAACTTTACGATAAAGCTAATTTCCCCAAAGTTAACGAACAGCTTAAAGCTATACCATGGGACTCAATACTTTTGCCGCTAAATATTGAAGGCGCTTGGAACATTTTTAAAGACATTATTTATGATCTAGAAAAACAGTGCGTTCCAGAAAAATAGAAATACAACAATAAAGGCAAAATTCCCGCCTGGTACAACTGTTCTATTAAGAAACTCAGTATTCGTAAACAGAAATTATTTACACTACTGAAACGGTGTCAGTCAGACCAGATAGAGGGAATATTACTAAAATACAGGAAGGCAGTTAAGAACCTTAAAACATCCATTATACTAGCTAAACGGAACTTGGAATTTAAAATTGCTTATACCAAAGATTCTCATAAAAGTTTATATTCCTACTTAAATGGAAAAAAGGGAGACACCAAAAGGATAGGCCCTCTAATTATAGATAACACTACCATTATTTCAGACAAGGTTACTGCAATTGAATTTAATAAATACTTCTGCGCAGTCTTTGAACAAGATATAGAGCCTATGCCATTAGTCAACTCAGGTATGAAGCTTAGTTATTCTGTCACATTTCATGAAACATGTAATCTCCTAGATACATTAAAAAAAAAAACAAGACCTGGCCCAGATAATATACTAACATACTATTTGCCAGCAGATTAGGCCTTACAATCTATCGAGTCTGCTCGAACCTTAGATCCTTATTTGGGTGCCGAGGCCCTCCCATCCCTTGTGTTCCAGAAACCCCTATCATCCATCCCCACCCCCCTGGGACAGGCCATCATCTGATACATCCACTTTCTGTGTCTGTACCACCCTCTCTTGAAGCCCTCCACTGTGGATCTCTGAACCAGCTCGCCAGGCAGTGCATTCCAAGGGTCCACCACCCTCTCAGTGAAAAACCTCCTCCTCTTTCCCCCTCACCCTTCCACCTTCCAACTTCAAACCATTCCCTCTGGTGATACCTCCCTGCTTTAGTCTAAAGATCCCCTCCATGTTTACCCTATTTATTCCCTTGAGGTACTTGAAGACCTCAATCATGTCCCCCTGTCTCTCCTCTCCTCCAATGAAAGCAGGCAGAGCTCCTCAAGTCTGTCCTCATACGTCAAATCCCCTAGCCCTCGTATCATCTTAGTTGCCCTCCTCTGTACCCTCTCCAGGAGCTGTGTGTCCCTCTTCAAGTGTGGTCTCCAGTACTGTACACAGTACTCAAAGTGTGGTCTAACCAGTCCATTGTACAGCGGCAGAATCACTTCCTGCTCCTGAGGTGATCCTCACGATGCATCCCAACATCCTGTTTGCCTTGCTAGCCGCCTCCTGCACTGCTCAGAGTTATTCATACATGCATCCACCATGACCCCTAGGTCTTTTTCCCCTATTGAGGCCTCCAGCGCCTCCCTTCCCAGGGTGTACCTGTGTTTAGGGTTTCCCTGACCAAGATGCAACACCTTGCACTTGGTGATATTGAAATTTAATTTCCATGTGTGAGCCCAGCTTTCCAGGGTGTCCAGGTCCACTTGCAGGGCCAACCTCCCCTCTTCTCCCTCAACTACTGCTCTCATCTTGGAGTCATCCGAGAAGAGATTCATTTCACACCCTATACCCTCCCTGATGTCCGATATGTATGCATTAAACAGGATCGGACCCAGGACCGAGCCCTGCGGTACCCCACTACCAACCTCTCTAGGGTTCAAGAGCTCCCCACAGACCACTACTCTCTGGGTGCATCCAGCTAGCCAGTTTTCAATCCATCTGACCATCAAAGGGCCTACTCCTAACCCCATCAGTTTCTCCACCAGACCACTGTGGGGGACAGAGTCAAACGCCTTGCTGAAGTCCAAGAATAATATATCCACAGGCTTTCCCCTGTCCAGTTCTGATTTTACCCATTTGTAGAACTCCACAAGATTGGTTTGACATGATCTACCTGGCACAAACCCATGTTGCCGACTATCCAGACCTCCCACCTCCTCCAAGTACACCCCAATCGTTCCTTTAGTATACTCTCCATTAATTTTCCCACCACCGAGGTCAAACTGATGGGTCTATAGTTACCTGGTACTTCCCTCGACCCCCCTTTATGGATTGGCATCACATGTGCCTCTCGCCAATCCCTAGGTACCATCCCTGTCTCAAGTGACCTGCTGAAGAGCTCCTCCAGGGGTGCAGCCAGTATGTCCGCCAATTCCCATAGTACTCTCGGATGAATGCCATCCGGCCCAGGAGATTTGTCTTTCTTTAGGGCCTTGAGGGCTAACCACACCCTTTTGGCGGAGATAGCATCATCCGTCCCCTCCACCTTACTGGCCTTTTTATCCTTATCCAGATGTGACACCCTGGGGTATCTCTCCTCCCTCCCTCTTGCTCCATTTCTGTTGCTCCCCTGATCCCACTTACTGCCGCTTCTATCCCCTTCGTGCCTTGCTTTGTAGATATCCCATCCCCCTCCCTAGTGAACACAGAGGCAAAGTACTGTTAAATACCTCTGCCTGGTCCCTCACCTCTTCCACCCACCCTCCTTCTGATCTCAATCTGCTGAGATGGCCCTTAGTTTTTCTCCGCTCCCCAATGTACCGGAAGAACCCCTTTTCCCCTCCATGTATCCCCTGTGCCAGCCGTTGCTCTTTACTGGACTTTGCTCCCCTCACCATATGGGTGACTTTTCTAGATGCAAGATGGTACATTTCCTTATCCCAATCCCCTCTTGTTGTTTTATAATTTTTGTAGGCCGCCTTCTTTTCTCTGACTGCTACCCATACCTCACTGGACCACCAGCATGGTTTATGTGACCTTGCTCCCTTATGTTTCAACTTAGCGCAGATCCTGACTGCCTCATGAAGTCCCCGTTTTATGACCTCCCATCTCCTTTCCACACTTGTCATTGATGTAATCCCCTTCAAGTGATCCTTGAGAATATTTCCCATGCCCACAAAGTCTGCCCCCCTGAAGTCCACTGCCAGTGTCCTAGATCTCAGCCCCCTTCCCCCCATGCTTATTTGAAACCAGACAGTATTGTGGTTGCTCCCAGTCAGGGGGCCCTGTACAACCAGGTCCCTTACTAGATCCCCATCTGCCAGAACCACGTCCAGGACATGGCCCTCCCTTGTGGGCTCCATCACATGCTGTGTTAAGAACACATCCTGGAAGCTGTCCAGCAGCTTCTGCTCCTTGGCCACCTTAGAGGACATGGTTCCCCAGTTTGTACCTGGCATGTTAAGGTCCCCCATCAACACCACTCCTTCCCCTTTTGGTCCACACTGGGCAATGATGTTGTCCAGCAAACCATCCTCTAGAACATCACTCATCCCGGGGGGCCTATATACTACACCCAGCTTGACCTTATCTCCTGCTGGGGATCATAAGGTGACCCATAAGGCCTCCATGTTTCCCTCTGCCTCTTCTACCCTAGCAATTTCTATGTCATCTCTAATGAACATAGCCACTCCACCCCCTCTGCCCTCCTTTCTATCCTTCCTAAGCATAGTGTACCCCTGCACGTTTAGGTCCCAGCCATGGTTTTTGTTGGCCCACGTCTCCGTGACCACTGCCACATCCACCCTCCCCCGAACAGCATGGCCTGGAACTCTGGCAACTTGTTTCCCAAGCTCCTGGCATTTACTAACACCAACCCCACCCCTTATCCCTGATCCTCTTTGTGAACCCCACCCAGATTCCTTATGCTTCCATCCTCCCTCTGCTCCTCCTGAAACCTCCACCCCAGTCTGTTTCCCTCCCCTTGGGCTTGAAGACTACTCCTCATCTGGAGGAGAGGGCTGGTCAGCCCCTCCTTATCCCTTCCCCCACAAGTTTAAACCCCACTTTTCTTGAATGTAGTCAGCCATCCCTGTTTAAGGACTTCCTTCCCTAATGGGGCAAGATGAAACCTGTCCTTGGCATATAGTCCCTTATCCTCCCAAACTCCATTCCAGTTCCCTAACACCCCCAACCCACTTTCTTCACCCCACTTCCTGAGCCAGTCATTAACCTCTGTGAGCTTCATTTTTTCTCCACTGAGGCCTTTGGTACTGGCAATATCTCTGAAAAGGAAATGTTGCATCCATTATCCCAACAGACTCTGGCAAGTTCTTGGAACCTTGCTTGGATTTCCCAAAACGCTATTTCCCTCTAGATCGTTAGTTCCCAAATGCACCAGGAAATCCGGTTTCCCTCCATAATCCCTAACCATTTCATACACCATGAACTTTGCTCTAGATTTCTTATAGGAACATCTGATTGTATTGCTATTTCACTCACTATTATTTTTAATAAATCACTTTCTGAATCCAGGGTCCCTTCAGATTGGAAAACAGCCAGTGTTATTCCAATCTTTAAAAAAGGACTACATTGTAAAGCTGAAAATTATAGACCCATTAGTCTCACGTCCATACCCTGTAAACTACTGGAAAAAAAGATTAAACTTTTAATCGAAGAGGGAAATGCTGTCTCTGAACATAGGAGACATCACACAACATGGATTTAAATCAGGATATTCATGTACAACAAACTTGCTATCTTTTTACAATACAATTAGCAAAAACCTGGACCTTAATATCCCAGCTGATGTTATCTTGCTCGACTATAGTAAAGCCTTTGATAATGTATCACATTCTACACTGATAAACAAACTAACTAATCTGGGGTTTTCACATGGCATTGTGTCATGGGTTCGTAGTTGGCTGTGTGATAGAACCCAGAGTGTTAGGGTGAACGGGGGATAAATCGGAAAAGAAAAGGGTGTCTAGCGGTGTTCCACAGGGCTCTGTTCTGGGACCCATATTGTTTAGCATCTTCATTAGTGACCTAACCATTTCATCAAATAATACTATTTCGAAATTTGCAGATGACACCAAGTTGGGTGGATGTGTTGTCAATAATATCAACAGGAATTCCTTAAAAAATGACCTTACTAGGATTGAACGCTGGGCAAATACCAACAGAATGTCCTTCAATGTGTCAAAATGCACGGTATTACATATGGGTAAAAAAAATCCCAAACAAACAATATTGCCTTAATGATATTATCATTAGGGAATCGTTTGTGGAAAAAGACCTGGGAATATTACTAAATAATAAATTGTCATCTACTGACCATTGTAATAAAGTAGCTAACCACGCCCAATGCTCTTCTCCGTAGAATTAATAATACATTTGTTCTTAAAACTGAGGAATGTATTATGTCTCTTTACAAATCACATATTAGACCTTATATGGTCTACGGATCACCTTTTTGGAGCCCCTATTTGATTGCGGACATCACTAGAATTGAACAAGTTCAGAGAAGAGCTACAAAAATCATACCTCATCTCTCACAATTAGATTATGGAACTAGGCTCCATAAAACGGGACTATATTCACTTAGACTTAGAAGAACAAGAGGTGATCTTCTTCAGCTATTCAAGATCACCCACTCTGCTACCCTAATGAACTTATGTGGACTGTCTTTCACATCAAGAAAAATTGTAGCAAGGAATCACAATAAACAAATAGGAGTTGACAGAGCAAAAACTAATAAAAGGCAACAATTTTTTACGGTCAGAGCCCCTAGAATCTGGAATTCCTTACCTCAGGATATTATTGACTGTGAAAATATAAACATCTTCAAAACTAAACTTGATAAATGACTCCTAGAATCAACATCATTGTATAATGATCCACAAAGTGTGGAGGACAACCTCGATGAGCTTTGGCCTTCTCTTGTCCACTAACCGAGTAACCGAGTAAAGCATTTGCATGCTCCATCCACCATAACAATGCTCTGCGCAATGGAGTTATGATGAACACCATTTGGTCCAGCTTGTCAGTCAGCTGATCGCATTGGACCTTGAGTGTCCACCGAGAGATCCTCATATGTAAGCGGGCCAGTGGCACAGTTACAATGGCTGCAGCCATGAGTCACAGAAAATGTAACATGGTCTTGGCTGGGACAGAATGACTTCTGTATACCAGCTGTGCTTGAGCAATCAAGTTTTCTGCTCTGTCAACAGGCAGGAAATCATATCTCTTCTCTGTGCCCAAGACTGCCCCTATGAGCTGCAATCTCTGGCAGGGCATCATGACAGACTCTGTCACATTCAGTATGACCCCTAAGTCATCGAACAGCTGTTATGTGTGAGACAGGGTGTGAAGCAGAGCTTCCCTGGAGCTGGCCCTCAATAACCAGCTGTCCAGACGTGGAAAAACTTATAGGCCTTCCCTGCAAAGGGCTGCTACCTCTATTGCCAAGCATTTGGTAAAGATCCATGGTGCAGAAGACAAGCCAAAGGGCAATATTCTGAACTGAGAATGCTCCTTCAAAAGGGACAAATGGCCTGGTGAAAAACTGGAAGAAGGCAGAGAATGACCTGGAGGGATGTCTGCTAGCTCCAGAGCATGCCCCTTTGCAACTATCTCCAGAACCCATTTGTCGGTCGTAACGTCCTCCATTGTTTGAGATACAGGGAGAGTCTGCTCCCCATAACCACCCCTAGTAGCAACAGTGGGGTTGAGGAGTCTGTAGTAAGTCATGTGAAATTAGTGGGGGTGCAGCCACTGGCTACAGTAGTTTTGGTGCTTTTGTACTGGCATCTGGGGGGGGGGTGCCTAGCAAGGACACACTACCCTTACCTCAGCCCTGTTGATGGTAGGGACAGCCACCTCTGGCAGAAGGCTGACTAAAGTATCCTCTTCCACATCCCCTGGCAGGAGTGGGATAAAGGGATTTGACAGACAGGGTCATTTTGGATATCTGAAGGACTCAAAGCATCTTTTCAACATCATAGCCAAACAGTTTGGTCCTTCTAAAAGGAACATATAAAACTGCCTGCTGCATATCATTTGCAAAAGGTGTGGTGCGTCACCCTCAAGTCAGAAAGTGGAGCCACTATTCAGAAAGGTGAGATCTATAGGCCTCCAGCACAAGGGGAGGAGTCTGATAAGGAAATGTTAGAAGCAATTGGCAAAATGGCTGAAAAGGAGGAGGTGTTGCTGGTGGGAGAGCTCAGTCTGTTGGATGTAGACTGGAGCCTCCCAGCTGTAACTCCAGCTAGAAGCAGGGACATCCTGGTCTCCATGCCATGGATGTTCCTCAAGCAACTAGTCAGTGAACCCACTCAGGATTGGGCAATACTGGAGCTGGTGCTTACTAATAGGGACAATATTGCAGACATCAAGGTGGGAAGCCATCTGGGAACAAGTGAGCATCATACAGTGTGGTTCAATAAAAGAACAGCTGCAGAATACAACCACAGAATGGTGAGAGTCCTGGACTCCGGGAGGGCAGATTTTATAAAGATGAGTGAATACCTCAGGAATGACCTGGCAGGGGTAGATGACCTGGAGGGGAGGAATAGTTGGCCAGACTAAAAGAGGAAAACTGAGGAAAGAATAGCTCAGGCAGTATCAAAAGGAGAAAAGACATTTACAGGTATGTTGGTGAAAAAAGGAAGACAAATGAAGGGATTGTAAGGTTAAAAAGGGAGGGAGGGAACTGTACGGAGCGAGACCAAGAAAAGGCAGACATGTTGAACAAATAGTTCTGCTCAGTGTTCACAGCTGATGGGAAGGGACTGTGAAAAAGCAGAAGCTTAAATGGAAGGGAAGTGGACACTAGTGCTTTTTCTGAGGAGAGAGTCCAGAAGACACTCACTGACCCGAAGGTGGACAAAGCTATGGGGCCAGATGGGGTGCAGCCAAGGGTGCTGAGTGAGCTCAGGTAGGTACAATCTGCACCTCTGAAAGACCTATTTAACAAATCAGTGGAGAGCAGAGTGGTCCTGAAGGACTGGAGAAGGTCAGATATAGTCCCATTTCACAAAACTGGTAGCAGTGAAGAGGTAGGCAATTATAGGCCTGTCAACCCCTCCCATCGGTGGTGGGTAAGTTAATGAAAACACTACTAAAGCAAAGGATTGTGGAATATCTTAAATCCAAGGGGTCACATGATCTCAGGCAGGATGGATTCGCAGGTGGGAGGTCATGCCAAAAAAATCTGATAGATTTATTTGATTAGACGATCAAGGAGTTAGATCACAGTGGAGTTGTGGATGTGGCCAACCTGGACTTTAGCAAGACTTTCAACACCGTTCCACACAGGAGACTGGTAAGCAAGCTGGGTAGCTTGGGGGTGGGCAACCAGATGGTAATCTGGTAAGAAACTGGTTAGAGGATAGGAGACAGGGTAGTGGTAAACAGAGTTCACTCTGAGGAAGGAAGGGTGACCAATAGGGTACTTTAGGGTTCAGTGTTGGAATGGTCCTCTTTAATGTCTTTATTAGTGACACAGCAGAGGAGTTGGAAAGAAAGGTCCACCCCTCTGCAAATGACACCAAGATCTGCAACAGGGTGGACACTCGGGTGGGGTGTGCGTGGAAAGGATGAGCTGAGATCTGAAAAAAATGGAGGAATAGTCAAGGGTATGGCACATGGGTTTTAATGCAGAAAAAGTGCTAAATAATGCACTTAGGCCACAGAAAACCATGGGGGGAGTACAAAATGGGTGGCGAGATACTGACAACCACCAAGCAGGAAAGAAACTTGGGGATCAGATGACCTAAAGGTGGCCAGGCAGTGTGGCAGAGCAGTTGGGAGGGCTAGTGGGATGCTGGGGTGCATAGGAAGGGGTATCACCAGCAGAAAGAGGGAATTGTTGACCCTATATAAACTGCTAGTAAGACCCCACCTTGAGTACTGTGAGCTTGATATGCACACCCTGGAGGAGTGGGGGTATGATAGAGACCTTTAAATGCCTCACTGGAGTTAATAAGATACAGGATGGGATTAATTTTCAGAAACAAAAGGGTACTCTAGAGCAAGAGGACATGCTGTGAAGTTGGCGGGGGTAGATTCAGGAGAGATGTGAGGAAGTATTTCTTCACAGAAAGTGTGGTGGATTCCCGGAAAAACCTTCCAGCTAAGTAAGTGGTCGTGAAAACAGTGGTGGGGTCCGAAAATTCCTTAGATAGGCACAAGGAAATTGCAAGGATATGGAAGTGTGTGTGTGTGTGTGTGTGTGTGTGTGTGTATATCGGGGGGGACGGACAGTGCCATAGATCAAGTCAGTCTGCAGCAAAAATAAAGGTGGAAAAAAAATTTGGCAGACCGGGTGGGCCAAACGGCCCTTATCTGTCATCAGATTCTATATTTCTAAAACCACTGACACTTAACCAAGAATATCTTCTCATGAAAATGCCAGAAGCAGCTGCTCTGGCAGAGACATCAACTACATCACATGCTGAGTGGCGCTAATGTTTGCCAACCTCAGCCCCAGCAGTCAGCTTTACTCAATCAGTTTTGTCAGATCTGTCAGGCAAAGCATGGGCTGCAGCTTTAGCAGCTTTCCACAGGCTATCCTGATATTTAATAATTAATTCGCAATTCTAAAGTCTAGTGAAGCAGAGGCATATGTGTGCTTGCCACCACTTCTAGTCTCCTGGATTTTTTTGTCAGGAGGCAAAATACCTTTGTGTTTAGGTGCCCATGACCCATCATGAGCAGCCATGATGACCATCAAGTCAGTTTTGGGGTGGTTAGCACAGTAAGGCTTAGCAGATGGTGACGGATACTGCTTGCCAGTCTTTCTTGGAACTGCAGGCGGTGAGTTAGGTCTGTGCCATGCAGCAAAGGTGGCATCTCCAATGCAGGATATACTGGTGGAATAATAATGAAGGGAGTGCAAGGGACCTCCAAAAATTCCATAAGGTTCCTTTTTGTGGAGTCTTCCTCCTTCACAGCAAAGCCTATTGCAGTCTGCATTTGCTGCATCGTGGACTAAAAGGTAGGTACCTCCGGAGGAGTCCTGGGGGTATATAACATAGAGTCCTCACTGCAAGAGTAGAGGGCAGAACATGATCTTGCTGCATACTATTCTCCTTCACAGCCCTCTTCCTCTTTATAATTCAGATACCTTTCTTATTATACCTCCTCTATTTCCAAATTCTGGTTTGGGCCCCTTCCCTCCTACCTTTCATCCCTCTTATCTTCTCCCCCTTCTTCCAGCTACCCCCTCCTCTATGCTACTTCTGGTTCCCCCTCTATTCCTTCTAGAAAATCTACTGCTCGTCAGTCTGCTTTCTCTTATCACTTTCCTAAACACTGGTCCTCTTGGCCTGGTGGTGCTGGGGACTGAGGCGCTGGATGCCTTACCTTCTGTCATGCCGGAGACCCTGGTTCAGGAATGACCTCAGGTCATTGGGGAGCCGGCAGGGGGGGAGGGAGCAGGATTGAGCAGCCGAAAGGCAGCACTCCTCTCCTGGGTAGTTCCGCTCCCACCAGATGGAGGTCAGATGGGTACTGTAGGCAGAGGGGTGGCAGGCATTTGCCAGGGTGGGGCAGAAGGGTCTGAGCTGGTACCTGGCATGCATGTGCGCCTCCATGCACGCACATGTCAGCTGGGGTCCTGGGAGCTGGGGAGAAAACAGGAAATAAAATCTATAAATTGTAAATAAAAAACAAAAACAAAAGAAAAACACTGGTCCTCTCTTCCTCTATCAATTTGCTCTTTTCGTTCTATTTTCTCTTTAAAGCCTCTTCCTCCTGATTTCTTTTCTCCATCCTGCAACTGTCCATGTCCCTCTTCCTAACACCCCCTCATTGCCCTTGTAGTCTGTCTCCCTTGTTCCTATTTACTGTTTCTGTACTTAAAAAGTACAATAGTTCCCTAGCCCATAATATAGCAATTGCGTCTAATGCACATATCCTTTAGACTGTTTTCATTTTTTTTTTTTTTTATTATGCTCCTGTTACATTGTATTTGCTGTATTTTACTTTCCGCATCCCCTTCCCCCAAGATGCATCTGGAAACAAGTTGTTATCAGCTCAGTATCTCTTTCCTGGTGAAACTTTTGAAATAAATACATACATACATACATGCATACATACATACATAAATAATCCTCCATGGTCATGAGGTCAGGATTATATTCACCCTTGTCACTGAGATTTCTGTTGACGACAGGGGCCGCTGAGTACACCAGTGATGCTGGTGGCAGCTGAGAAGAACGGAGCTGCTGAGTGCTGGAAGATGTTGTTGACAGCGGCTGGAAGCCTATAAGCCCTGTTGGGGGAATAACAGGCTGCAAATAGCAAGCCAGGCACAATATGTCATATCATCTCAGAAAATTATGCCAGCACAGTTCTAGTGTCGATGGCCCTGGCCAGGGGTTGTGACTACATTTGTCGATGATGAATGGCATTGTGCTGTCCATAGCAGGTACATCAGTACCCAAGCAAAGCCCACAACTCTGGTGTCTCAGCAGTGATCGGCAGGGGGTGGGGTGCTGTCATCACCTCCACTGGAATGGTCAATGAGTCATTAGAATTACCTTGTATTCTCAGTGGTGACCGGGATCTCATTGGGAAGCAGACTTTTCTTTATCCCTGTACTTGTGCTGATTGGCCAATGATGAGGACGGCAATGATGACTACCTGTCCCTTTCCTGGTCCTTTGACTTCGGTGGCCGCAACTCAGAGCATGGGGCTGGTGACACAGATTTGGGGCCTTATTCCTTCTCCATGGTTGCCAATGTTTTAAGGAGAAGGACATTTTCCAGAGCCTTCTTTCAATGTCACCTTGTAGCTTGGTTAAAGCTTTGGCAGATCTCATAAGTCCTCACATTGGGGCCTATTCACTAAGAAGTGCACAAGAGGTGCGAATCGAGGCGCGCAGCACCGCACCCGAGGGATTTCCACATGGCAGCCGCATTCATGAACACCAACCCCCACCCGGCTCCCTTACGCGGCCTTGATGCACAGGTCTGCGGGGGGGGGGGAGCAGGCAGGTGTGGAGCACAGATCCTGGTGGGCAGTCAATCAGCTGCCCAGGCAGGGACCCACAGTGGATCCCTTGCAGCGCTATGGAGCCATGTTGGTGTTTTTCCCGACCACCCGACCCAACCTCCAGAAGTGCCCTGATGGTAGAGGCTGCATTGTTGGGGGGGCCAATGCCCCCCCGCCGTGCCCACCGCATCAGAGGCAGCTTCCCTGGGGCTGGGGGTGCATAGCTGGCCCCAGTGATTTACGGCTGCTTCCCACAGCACTCCATGAGGTTGTGCATGCCGCGGAGTGCTGGCTTGCCCCCCACACCGCTCCCACATGGAGCTCCATGATCAGCTGGGGAATTGGGTGCGTGGGGGGGGGCACATTGTTATCAGGAATGCAGTGGAGAGGTTGCAGTAGGCGTGGGCAGCTGCACAGTGGCTATGCGCCCGACTTACGTGGAGTGTAGCCACTGAAGCCATTTTTGAATAGGCCCCATAGTGAGATAAGCCCAAACAACATACACAAACCTTATGTGTGTTTTCCTTGTAAATGTTTCTCTCCAAACTTAAAGTACTGAAATAAAGTGTCTTTAGATTTCAGCAGCATGCAGAGATGGCAAAAAATACTTTGTATAACAAAATAAAGGATAAACAGCAATGGCTAGTTGATGATGTTTCCAGCAGTGGGTCTGATGATTATGATCAATGGTGGGAAAAGAACTGAGGAGTTTTGGAGCCACCCATGTTTATATAGACACTGATGCATGACGTTGTCATTGCTGGTCCCCAGCTAACAAAAGTTTCTGTGTGGTCCTAGTGCTGACATGAGTATAGTTCCAAAGGTGTGGCCTGATGGAAGAGATATCCTCGATGAGGATCTTCATTGATACCAAGGTTCTTGCCTCCTCTCAGCATGGCTTTATGGGGGGTAGATCACGGCAAGCCATCCTGAGCATCTTCTTCGAGGGGGTGACTAAGGTGGTGGATAGGGACAGGGCCATTGACAGTCTATTTGGACTTCTGTCAGGTCTTTGATACTGTAGAGAAGGGCACACTTCTTGTTAAAGTAAGCCAGTTTGGTATACATAAGACATACATAGGGTAGGTTGGTAACGATGCTACACTCAGGGAGGAAAAGCAACACACTGTTTGGGGCTCCTCTTGCTGCAGTTAAGGATGGAAAAGAACTTGGGTCAAAGGACTGAAAAGAACAAGTAGTGCACGTCTGCTTTCAAGAGGGCCACCAGAGTGCTGCAGTGCATGAAAAGAGGGGCGAATCAGACAGCTCCATGGCGCTGAGTGCAGGGGTTCACTTGGCATGCTGGCGACCTGGGTTTGTGCTGGGAGCCCAGGAGTCAGAAGCAGAGACCAGCAGGGAAGGAGTCCAGAGTGTCCTTTGGATGCTTCCCTCCTGGAGGGGTAGGTGGGTCTTAGGCAGCTGGCGGTAGCTTGGGTGTATTCTAGGCGGCGTTATGCCTTGACATACTGCCGAACGTCCCTGCACCAGGTTACCATTATGACCAGCCCATTGGGGTGGAGGGGAGTGGGGAGGGCAGAAAAGTAGAATACTGCCTCCTGGTTGACCAGATGATGGCCGCCGGTCCCCATCACCATGAACCCTGGAAGTGTCCGAGCCGACCCAGTCGCCCCCCGGATATGTATCTGTGCCTGCAGGCACTTCTTCTCTGGAAGGGGGGACCCACGATGAAGGTTTACACTGGGTTACCCGGGGCTGTGACAATAAGAGGCGATGGATGGCGACGATAGGGCCAAGGCAGCCCAAAAGAGTGGCCGGCCAGGTAGCCTGGGGAGGAGCAAAAAAAAAAAAAGATGGGCGACCAGCAGAGCAGGGGAAGCAATAATGGAGTTTTACAAAGCTCTTGTTAGGCCCCATCTGGAGTACTATGTGCAGCTTTGATCTCCTCAGTACATAAATAACACTGAGCCAGTCAAGGAGGTGCAGCACTGCCTGGCCCAGTGACACAGAGAGCTAAAAACGTAAGGTGCCTTACCTCTCCCACACCAGTGACCCAAGTTCAGGAAAGCTTAGGCTGCCGGGGGTCAGCAGGTGAGTAGGGCTGAGAGAGAATCAAGTGGCCGCCTGGCTGCTCTCCTCTCTTGGATTGGGGAGGTGAGCCTTCCCGGCTTCTGGCTACCACTGTGAGGAGGCTCAGTGGTAATGTCAAGCAACTGAGGGGCTGGTGCCTAGGCTGGGTGGGTGGAGTAGGGCCACTGGTTCTGGAGCTCATGCACCCCTCCACGTGCATGCCCGATCATGTCTGCTGTGGCCCAGGAAGTAAGGGGAGAAAAACGGGGAAAAAACACCATGACACCCCTTGCCATATATGACAGCCCTTGGCATGCTTGAGTCCTACTCTGTGAAGATCCCCGCTGGACAAGACGGCAGGGGCAATGCCAGATGGGACTGGTGATACCCGAAAATGGGTCCAATGAAAGATGCAAGGTGGTGGCAGAGGGTAAAAAGCTATATAAAAAAAAAGGTGCAACATAGGGTCATCAAAATGATCAGCGGTATGGGGGAATAAACTTTGAGAGGCTGGAGACCCTTGGCACATTCACCCTGGTGAAAAAGAAGCTGAAAGGGGACATTATCTCAGTCTTCTATATAAGCAAAGATATTTACAAGATCAAACAGTTGGAGATGCTTGATCTGTTCTCTTGCAGCTGGATGACAGAAACACCCTGCAGCTCAGGGCTAGTAAATTCAGGGCTATCAGTAAGACGCACTTTTTCTCTCAGAGGGTGGGCAACCTATGGAACAGCCTACCAGCAAAGCCTTGGACATGGAGTCAGTTACAGGCCTACAAGGCAGGTGTGGATGAATTTCTGCTTACCACGGGACTCACCGGGTACCCTGGGTAGTAGAGTAGGTAGACAATCCCTATAAATGGATACGTTTGCAAATCATACTTATTTAATCTATGTATCTGAAGCAGAATGGAGGGAGATGGACCTAGAGTCCCTTCTGATGTAAAATGACTATGTTACTGTGCATGTTACATCAGTATCTGTCTCTCGAGTATGCAACGATCTTATGGAACTGGACAATACATCGTCATAACGAATGGATTCACAAAAAATCCATGGCTCATACGTTTTCATTCTGCTGGGGCAACTTGTCTAAATAGGTTATTACAGGGACCTAACTGCACCCTTGGGGTGCAATACTTTCTATATGTCACTTTTTATATATCCGCCTAGATTCCAGATACTGCTGCTACTATCCCAAATTTCTCCACTACCAGACAAGATCATGTAAACAGGAGTGGTATTGTTGCCATCTACCGTTCCTCTTGCATCCATTATGAGCCTGTGCTATCTGCCTTCTCTTCTTCTGCCTATGAGATGCTTCTCCTCAAATTTTCCCTCTCCCTTCTTAGTACCTACATTTACTGCTAGAGTTCATTGCTGTTTTGGTGTATCTCCCTCACCAGTCACTGAACTCCTCACCACCATATCGTCTTATGCCTCCTCTTGTGAGTTGCTCATCCTAGGTGACTTTAATCTCAACATGCTCTCTCCCTGTCTTCTCAAGTTATTCCAAAATGTAAAGTACTTCCAGTTCTCACAACTAATCTCTGATCCCACTCAGCTCAGTCACATATACTTCAACCACTCCCTCCCACTTCAGCTGCCAGCAACATTAACATGACCCTTGAATTCTCTAACTCCATGTTCTTATCTCTCTGGGATCACCATGCCCCCCCCACTGGGAAAAAAGGGTCCAATGTTCTCCCCTACCCTGGATCTTAGCTGAGCTGCTGGCCTGCCATCAAGCACATGACCTTGCTTGGCGGACTTAAAAGTCCATTGGTTCCCCATTTGACCTTACTAGTTACAGGGCCTTTTGCAATGCCTGTACCAGAACTAGTAGGCTTGAGAAGGCTGACTGCATCCACATTCAAGAACAAGCTTAACAATCTCTAGAGGGCAATTCACGCCCTCTTCTCCTCTATGACCCAGCCCCTACTCCTCATGCTCAAGGTGGGCAACACCTGTGTCTCTGACCCTTCCACTGTTGTCTCATCTTTCAACTCCTTTTTTACCCTCTGTGCATTTTCCCTCTTTTCCTCTCCTTCTTCCATCCCCCTCAACTCCCCTCCATTCACACCACACCCTCCGTTTTCCTAAAAGCCCTCTTGGCTCCAAACCCTCACAAAGCTGGGATCCCCGATGGCCTTAACCTCATACTCTTGTCTCTCTCCGCTCCTGCCATTGCTCTCTGTCACCTACCTTCTAACCCTTTCCTTCACTCTAGCCTCAGTCCCTGACACATGGAAGCAGTCTACAGTCATCCTGCTTCTGGGGGAGTGACCCCTCCTCTGCTAGTAACTACCTTCCTGTCTCCCTTCTCCCCATTCTTGCTAAACTCCAGAAAGCAAAAATGACTCACCATTGTAATCTTCTTTCTTCCAAGGAGTCCTTTAGCATCAGTAACTATAGCAGTTAGCTGGCTAGGTGAAACTGCCCCGGAAGTGTGCCTTTAAGATAATTAGCATATGGGCTAATAAAAGACCAAGAGTCAGACAAAGTGTCCTGCAGGCACATAAATGCTCGGAGGCTGGGCAGTTCCAAATTTAAGTGCATACTGGGCAGCAGCACAGATTAGATGGGCCTTACAATGGAGGGATACACATCAAGTAATGCATTGGAAGGTAATAGAGGGGGAAAAATGGTGACAAAGAACACTAGAATCAATACCATTTCAACCTAAGCCAACACTTTTGATCATGAGCTGTAAACATGAGGCACTAAAAGTTACATTACAGGCCATGGAATGATTCCAAGCCCACCACAGGGTAAAACAGGAAAAATGGAAATATGCCTGGTGGCAGTGGAACACAAAGTTCAGGCTGGCGGGGAGACTCATGGTTTAACATTCAAGTGGACAGGGGTCTGAGTCACGCAAAGATGCTGATGAAGGGAGAAAACATCCTCACATCTGAAGAGTATAAGCAGACCTTTATCTGGGCAGATACAGATAGATATAGATACTTGCAAATTCAAAACTATATTTCCACCCAAAATAGGAAATATCAAATCGAGCAACCTGAGGGAGCGAGACCTCTGACTCTGGAACAACTCCTCAACATTACCACGACCAAAGGGGCTATTTCCTTAATATATCAATTTCTAAACACCCCAAAAGAAGAAGCAGTCAAACATCTCAAAGACAAGTGGGAACAAGAGACATGGTTTCACATGTCAAAGCAGGAATGGGACAAAGCACGGGAGATAACACATAAAACATCAGCACCTAGATGGAAGGAATTCATTTGGAAAATAAAAGTAAGATATGTCATAACCCCACACATTAAAGCACACTGGACAGGAGACAAGGATAGTAGCTGCTGGAGACAGTGTGGAGAGGGTAAGGCCACACACACACGCACATATTCCTAGAGTGCCCGATACTAGTCCCCCTTCTAAGAGATATTAAAGGGACACATTCACGTACAGTGGCAGACATAGTTTGAAGGACCATGAAAAGGTCTTTTAACTGAGGTATTGGGCTTACCTGTAACTGGAAGCAGTCCAGAGATATAGATGACAGTCTGTGCAATATAACTACTACATTAGAGTCATTCTTAGAACCTTGTGATGTCAGTGACGATCAAGCAGTGCCTAACTGCACTGAGTTGGGCACCGCTTGATGCGTCACTGATATCCTAAGAGTCCCCAAATGACCTTAATGTAGTATTTATATTGCACAGACTCAAGTCATCTATCCTCTGACTGCTCCCAGCTACAGGTATGTCCAATACCTCAATTAAAAGAACTTTTCATGGGCTTTCAAACTATGTCTGCCACTGTACGTGAATGTGTCCCTTTAAAGTAAAACTGCAAACCCTATTTCAAATTACTACCACATTAACGGCACAGCACCTTATATTAGGACTTCTGCCCAGAGAAGAGAAGGGAGCCAACATACGTTAGCTATGGGAAATATGTGTAGCTGCACTTGGAAAAACCATTACAAGAAAATGGTTGAACCAGGACCTCCCCACAGTCCAAGAATGGGTACGCATAATAAATGAAATTCAAGAGATGGAAAGACTCATATATGCAATAGGGAACAGAACAGAGAAATACTTAAGAGAGATGGACAAAATAGGTATTACTGATGGAGTGACGCTCCGAGAAGCAGAGTAAAGGTTGCTAGCTAAGGCTAGAAAGAGGGGTGCATCACTAAAACAAAATGACAAAGTATCTCCAACAACTTCGACAGACTGGGGGGGAGGAACATACCAACACAAAAACAGACAGAGGTACTTAAAATTAAAAGTAACCCACACATGGGTACGAGACAAAGTAGGAATAAACAACCATGCCCTCCGGGCTATCTGGAGGAACCCACAATAGAATATAGGAGGACAAGAACCAGTCGTCCCCCTCAAAAGGGCTTAAAATTCCCCAAACGAAAAAGAGGGGAGGAACGCTCGAGGAGACATAACCAGGTACAAAGGTTATACTTTAAAGTTTGCAGTTATATTCACATAGTTTGTTTTTCCTGAAAAAAACTCTTTCAATATCTTGCGGTTAAAAGCAAGTAGTAAGAAAGTGGAATGACAAGTAAATGTACGAGGTAATTAAGCAGAAACAAACTGTTTAAAGTCAATATCCATAAAAAGGAAAAAACAGTGAATGCATTATAAATAAAAGGCTAATACTATGTCTATGTAACAATGTTGAAATATGTACAATAAAGACAATACAAAAAAAAAAAATTTGTATAATGAGCTTCGGCATCACCCAATCAGAAAAAAGGAGGGGAGTGTGCTGAGAGGGAGTAGCCTGAAGGGCTTCAGAATTTTGTCAAAGATAATGGGCACATGCCCCCAAAAGTGAACCAACAGGATTCAAAAGACATGCAAATGTCCAAAACCAGAACAGATATCAACAACTTGAGCTCAAAAACTCTTTAATAAAAGACCAATTTTGGTGATCAAACTGAGAACAGAGCCTTTTTCCTAAACAGGTGAACAGGGGAGGAAGGGTAGGAGCTTACTGATGCTAAAGGACCCCTTGGGAGAAAGAAGATTACTACGGTGAGTCATTTTTTCTTCTTACCCCAGGAGTCCTTCAGCATCGTAACTATAGCAGACTACTGAGCAGTACCAAGTGGTTAGTGGGCAGAGAACCTACTTAGGAAAGAGGCTCTGCAGACCCGCCTTGCCAAATTATGACACCAGATCTGGACTGCATGTCTAAGCTGTGGTGCTTAATGGTGATGTGCAAAGAAACCATGTAGCCCGCTCACCTTCCCACATACCTTGTAATGCTGCTGTGGGAGTCCATAGCTACCGCAATCTTAATTTTTAACGGCATGGGTATATTTTAATAAAAAGCGAAAGTTATGGACGAATAATGCCATGCGGGTCCAGAATGACGGTGCAGTGCTCATAGGTATTATCCTTTTTAGTGACGTCGCTAACACCATTGTCTTTATTGCTACAGCAGTGGTGACAGAAGATTATACTTATTTTAATGCTTTCACGGGGGTCTCAATACTTGAAATATTATTTAAAGCAACAGCCTGTCCAGGTGTTGCTGTAATATTTCAAGTACTGAGACCCCCATGGAAGCATTAAAATAAGTATAATATTCTACCACCGCTGCTGCAGCAATAAGACTAATGGTGTTAGCAATGTCACTAAAAGGGTATAATACCCATGAGCACTTGCACCCACTCATTCTGGACCCGCGTGGTACTTCCGCGTTCGGCTGTAACTTTCGCCTTTTTATTAAAATGTACCCATGCCATTAAAAATTAAAGTCGTGGCAGCCCTGGACTCCCACAGCAGCATTACAAGGTATGTGGGAATGGGAGCAGGTTACACCGTTTCTTTGCCCATCACCTTTAATGAACGTGTGTACAGATTTCCAGGTAGCTGCTTTGCAGACATCCCGAAGGGGTATGTCTCTTTCTGTTGCCACAGAGGCTGTAGTGCCCCTGCTGGAGTGGGTCTTGAGCCCTACAGGAGGTTGATGACCAGCGTTTTCATAGCAGATTCTAATACAAGAGACTAACCAGTGGGAACAGTCCTCTTGGTAGCTGGTCTTCCTCTGCCTACATATCCATAGGTGAGGAACGGCTGATTGGAAGAGCTACTGACCTGTCTAGTATGCTCTAGACAGTAAAAGAGAGCTCTTTTGACATCCAGACTGAGGAGCTTCTGCTCACCTGGAGTGGATTTCTCGGTAAAGAAGAAAGGCAGAGTAATAGTCTGGTTAAGGTGAAATTCAGGGATCACCTTAGGCAGGAACTTCCTATTTGTCCTGACCTCAATTTCATCTCTGTGAAGAGTGATGTAAATAGGCTCAGTGCCCAGGGCTGTAGCTATGAAATCCTCCTGGCAGAGGTAATGGCCACCCGAAAGACAGATTTCCAGGTTACGAACTTGAGATGTGCAATGGCCATAGGCTCAAAGGGTGGTTCCACGAGCCTGGCAATGCAAAGATTCAGGCTCCAAGGAGGACTGACTACCTGACTGGAGGCTAGAGGTGCAAGAGGCCTTTGAAAAACTGTTTGAATATGGTGTGGGAAGCAGGCCTGGTGGCGCTGAGGTGCTGGACGCCACACTTCACACCACGCCGGCAACCCACATTCGAGAATGAGCATGGGCCACTGGGGTCTGGCAGGGAGGAGATGGATTGAGCATCCAACAGATGGCTCTCCATCACCGGGAAGGGGGTTGAACGGTGGCCGGTGCATGCCTGGCTCCTAGGGGAGGCTGGGGCTCAGTGGCACGGTGCTGCAAGAACATGGGGCGGGAGCATGGCAGATGCCTGGTGGGAGCATGCATGGCAGCGTGCGTGACCTCACCACAGGCATCATTGCATGCTGTGCTCCTGCAAGGGGAATAAAGTGGAAACAGGTCCACCGGTCGTGGAGGCTTGATGACCGTCCCAGCGCTCCGGCTCAAGGGGCATCACTCCCAGTGCTGGATCCAATTCAAGGTGGGTGAGATTAAGGGGACTCCCCACCGCCCTGCCACGGTGGGCAAGCTGTGGAAGTAGCTGAGAGCGAGGGTCTGTATGTGGTGCCAGGAGCGCAGGACGGTGGCCGGATGTACAGCCGACCGTGCTGACAAGGAGAAAAGATATAACAAAAATAAGAAAAAGAATATGGTGTGGGGAAAAAATTGACTTTTTCTTCCCCACCAAAAGATAGGCCCAAACTGCAGCCAGGTGTAGCTTGCGAGGGGAGGGTTTCCAGCCTGACGCCTGCAGATGTACCAGGTAATCCAACAGCTGGGAGTCTGAAGCTGTAAGAGGATTGGCCTTTTTGCTCTTGCACCAAAGGGAGAATCCCTTCCCATTTGGCTGCATAAGTCTTTCTTTGTGTTCCGAGTCATAAGGACTTGCTTCAAGTACAGAGAGGATGGAAACTCTAAGCCCTCGAGAACCAGGCCTTGAGGTGAAGAGAGTGTATGTCTGAATAATGCACTCCTGCCTGGCGAAGGGTCAGCAGAGAGTGGGTCTGCTGTAGGACAGTGAAAGAAGGAGAGCGCACCAGGCATGCCTGGGCCAATCCAGAGCCACCAGAATCATTGATACAGGCTGTAGTCTGCGCTTCAGCAATACCCTGAGTATCCGGGGGAAGGGAGGGATTGCATATAGGTACTTCCCTGACCAGTCCAGGATCGGGACATCCAGGGGAAGCATTCCTGGGGGCCTACAACAGTACTGATGAAGCTGGAAATTGAGGGGAGCGGTGAACAGATCCACTTCTGGAGTGCCCCACTGCCTGAACACTGTGGCTAGTACTTGCTTGTTCAGAGTCCATTCACTCTGACCTTGGCTGATTTGAGTTAGAACATCTGCCAGAATATTGTGCTTGCCTGGGAGGTGAAAAGCTGAAAGGCCGACTCCCAGGGAGAAGGCGAGAGACCAGATTGTCGGAGCCCTGAACAGAGTATTTCCTGATCTGGTACCACCCTGCTTGGTTATGTAAAACACTGCAGTGGTGTGTCTATTTGAATTTGTACAGTCTGCTCTTTTTATGACAGGAGCACATGCTTTGAGAGCTAGAAAGATTGCTCTGCATTCCAAAAGGTATATATAGGAGAAGATGGAAGGTTTGATACCTTTTATTGGACCAACAAGTGTTTTGTACGAAGATGGAATTATACACAAGCTTTCAGGGTCACATAGGTCCCTTCTTCAGGTGAATAGCAAAACTGAGCAACAAGCGGTATTTAAATCCACTGTGGAGCAATTAAAAAAATCAGGAAGTGAAGTGGGAAGGTGATAAAGGGGACTAGAGATGAAAGTCTAATATGCAAAAAATAAAAACATGAGAAGAAATGGGGAGGGGGGCATAGTAGGACAGGTCAGTAGGAGATGAAAGGAAGCTAAAGGGAAGACAAAAGCATGCAGACAGGATCTGAGATCAGAGGCTGGCTGAAAGGGTAGAATGGACAGGAGATGCTAAATAGATGCAAGGAAATCAAGAAATTAGGAGAAACAAAAGAACAAAGGTCTAGATAAACAGAGGTGTGAAAACAAGAGAGAGTAGGTGGGACTGAGCTCAGGAGTTAATAGGAGAGGCAGGGAGGATGTGAGGTATAGGTAAAAAAAAAAAAAAAAACATAACAGGCAGAACTCAGAGGAAAAAATATAATAGTAAGAGAGATACGGAACCAAAGTGTGATAAATAGAGACATGATTTAGTACACAATAAAACAGATTTGCAGTTTACCATAGCGGGTCATGAAACCAATGTCCCGATTCAGTCCAGAAATGTTAGATTTAAATTGTTTTATACATTTCAATTCCCATGTCCTTCTGTCCTGTGTGTTTCTGAAGTTGCCTCTTAGTATCAAGACAGATAAATCCAAGAGACAGTGATCTGTTTGTGAAAAATGGTTTCCTACTGGAGTGCTGATAATCTGGTTTACTATTGTGTGATGGTGGTGATTCATCCTGGTTTTCAGTGGTTGGCTAGTTTCCCCAATATAGCAACCATTTGTGCACTTCTTGCACTGAATTAGGTAAACCACATTGCTGAATTGACATGTGAAGGATCCATTAATTTGTATTATGTTGTTCTGGCTTATCTTAATGGTGGCCTGTGCGTATATGTGGGTGCAGGTCTTACATCTTGCCATGTTGCATGGTGTTGTCCCTCTTGTTTGATGGTTATTTTGATCTGCTGGGAGTTTGTTACGAATTATTATGTTCGAGAGGCTGGGGGGCTGCTTATAGGCAATGACAGGTGGTTCAGGGAAGATGTCTTTCAGTGTTTCATCTTCTCTCAGCATGGGTTGTAGCTCTTTGATAATTTCCTGAAGGGGTTTTAGCATGGGGCTGTAAGTGACCACTAGGGGTGTGCGGTCAGTTTGATGTCTTTGCCTGTATTTCAGCAGACTGTCTCGTGGTATTTGTATGGCCTGTTCAAATTCTCTGTCAATTTGTCAAATTGGCGATTGCCTCTGTGGGAAGCAGAGCTTGGAAGGGGATCCCTCCTGCCAAATTTGTAGGGTTCTTCCACCAAAGCAGAGACTGAAGGGACTGCTCTGTCACCAGTATCAGCTTTGAAAAGTTGCTGCTTCTTTGAGACCAGCGAGCTCTAAAATAGGCTTGCAGGATTTGCATCCTGTACCTGACTCCTGGGACCACTGCAGACATTGAAACCATGTGTCCCAATAGCCTGAGAAAATGTCTGGTTGGTCTTGGCTGTCCCTGGATGAAATAATCTGCCACTGAGGGAGAGTCTGAATTCTCATCTGTGGAAGGAAGGCATATCCTTTCTGGGTGTCCAGCTAAGCTCCTGCAAATGTGAGTAGCTGGGTGGGTTCAAGGTGAGACTTTATTTAGATTTACCAGGGAACCCAGAGACTCCAGAATGAGCCCTGTAAGGGAAAGGGACTCCCTACCCTGACTAGGAGACTTTGGCACTATGAGCCAATCATCAAAAAAGGGGTAAATAGAGATGCCCAGCTTTCTGAGGTGCTGCTGCTACCACTGCGAAGCACTTTGTAAAGATTTCCTGGGGCTGAGGATAGGCGGAAAGGCCGCAGTGAACTGATAGTGGCCCAAAGGGACTTTATACCTGAGAAACTTCCTGTGAGATCCTCTTATGGGTATATGGAAAAAAGGAGTCCTTTAGGTCCAGAGAAGCTAGCCAGTCTCTCTGCTGTAAGTACTGTATATGACTAGTAGCAGAGTGACCATCTTGAATTTGCCCCAGTTTTCTCGTGTCAGAAAGCACCTGGAGTAGAGGCCCTTGTCCCTTTTCATGGGCCGAGACCCTCTCCACCACTCGCAAAGCTAGAAGGTTTTTTACTTCCAACTCCAACAGTAACACCTGTGTTGGGGTTAGAGGCTTTGATGCCTGGGTACACTTGAGGTCTGTATACACTCACATCGGGGCTTAGACTGCGAAGCTGTTGGCTGGGTAGAGATGGTCCTTCTTTGGCCCCTTCTGCCCCTCCCTCTGACAGCACTCCTGTACTGAGAGAAGTCTGACTGTGGGTAGGGAATGTATGGCCTGGGAAAATAACCTCTGTCTCTACTGCCCTCGGGTGGAATTTCCATGGGGCAGGAGGCTTAGGTTTAGCCAAGAGGCCTTGTTGCAGTCAGTTGTTCTGTAATCGAACAATATGATTTGATCACAGGGAAATTCCATAGCCTTAGACTGGGTGTCTGGGGTTAGACCGGTAGTTCTAAGCCAGGCAAAGTGCCTCAGAGAGATTGCATGGGCCATGGCTCTAAAGGCGGCATCTTTGTTGTCATCTGCCATGTGAAATGGTACTACATAGCTTCCAGGGCAGTGTTTGCCATATCCACCAGCTCCTTTACCATTGTATCCAATCCCTTGTGGGCAATGGCCAGGACAGAATTCCATAGTGCTTTCTGATATTTGGCCATGAAAGCCATGTAGGAAGAAAGTTTGACAAGCAGCTGTGGTTTGCTATGAAATCTATTTTTCTGGAGTCCTTGTCCTGTGGTAAGGAGGACAAGGAGACCGCAGCTTTCTCTCAAGCGGTCTGCTGCACTATACTCTCATGGCTAGGATGTACAGACAGGCACTCAGCATTGCTCTTAGACAATTGATATTAATATATATATATTTTTTTAGCCCGCTTGCCAATCCCTGCCACAGAAGTGGGGGTTTGAAGCAGTTTCGTGGTATTTTTATTTATATTTTTTCATTATAGATAGGCACGACCAGTCTTTTAGGAGGTAGGAGACCTTTCATCTCTCTATAATCTTTATCCTCATCCTGGATGGACTCCTGAGTAGGGACAGGGTGTCTAGCATGTTTTGGATAAACTAAGCATAGAAGGGGGGATCCTCCTGGTTAGCAGAGGAAGCTCCAAAGAGAGGGTAGTGGACACATAAGGTTCTAGGCCCTCAAATTCATGTCAGGGGCATCATAAAATTATTCATCATCATCTGTATCACCCTCACAGTCTCCGGAAGAGAGAACTGTAGAAGAGTGCATACTAGCCCCAGTAACATAGACCCCATCTTTTGTAAGGTCTGAAGGACGTGCCACGCTTTTGTCAAGTCTTGCACAGTAGGGACCTATGCAGACAGTGGCTGTATATGTTTTGTTTTTCTTTATGTTTTAAGCTACCTGTTGTCTCACTATTGGCTTTCCCAGGAGGAACAGGAGCGTTTTGTTGTCTTTGCAGACTATCTTTTTAGCCACTTCATCAGCTGCTTGATCATGCTTCCTTATTTTTGATTTTTTTTTTAATTTGTAAGGAACTTCATCAGCTCCTTTGGAAGCTTTATTTATTTGGCTGGGACTTGGAGGTTTCATCAGCATCTCTGCTTAAATGTTTTATTTTTATTAAATTCAAATGGCCCCTCATCGGTAGCCTTTGATTTTTCCTCAGCCATCATTATATGTTTCCAAATCTCTTTGCTCCGCTTCTTACCCAGTTTGTGCAAAGAAAACAAATAAAATCTGGACCCAACACCTGGGGTACAGGTTGTTGAAAATCTGCTAAGCCAAATTTCTATGGCAGAAGACAGTATTTTTTTTTCTGTAAGTCCAGATTTCTTTTTAGTTCTGGGAAACTCGGACATGCCAATCCACAAAGAACCCAGCAATAACTGTCAAAGTTTGAAAATCCAAACAGTTACCTCGTGGTAGGGATCCACGATTTCTGAAGTAAAAAATATAGGAAAAACATTAAATTCAATGGTTCCCACAAGAAAAGGGGAACCGTGGTAAATTTATGAAAGAAACTGTTGAAAATACTCAATCGCGGTAAAAATAAATATAAAATAAACAGAGGGAACTGCGGAAAACTCTGCGGAAATGCAGAAAGAAAAAACACTAAAAAATAGTAAAATTACACTCAGAAATTAAGTTTGTGAGGAAAACTTTACCAAGATAAGCAGAAAAAGGCTGTCAGCAAGGAACGTTGAGACACCTCTCTGGGCAATGTTGCTCAGTCAGCAGAGAAAAAATTGTGAAGCCCTTCAGGCTGCTCCCTCTCAGCACACTCCCCTCCTTTTTTCTGAGTGGCTGATGCCCAAGCTCATTATGCTAATTATCATAAAGGCATACCTCCGGGGCAGTTGCACCTAACCAGCTAACTGCTATAGTTACTGATGCTAAAGGACTTCTGGGGTAAGAACACCTTGTCCTCTCCCAACCCTCCCCTTTCCTTGATTCCTCTTTTTCACCCCCCACCAGTCAGGTTTTCGGGAGTACCACTCCACCTCCACCTCCCTTCTGTGTCTCACTGATGCTATCCTATCTGGTGTGGATCAGGGCTTCGTCAGCCAATTTTGGTAACCTGGCCTAAGCCTTCGACACTGTTGCCCACATTATCCTTCTGGACAAGCTGAAGGCAGCGAGTCTCTATGCTTTCTCAGATGCGTGGTTCTGCTCCTAACTTGAAGGCAGGTCTCAATTTGTCTGTTCTGGTGATGACTTATCCCCTTTTCTCCCTATCTGCTCTGGTGTCCTCCAAGAATCTGTCCTTGATCCTACTCTTCATATTCCTGAATGACCTCCCATCTGCCTTTTCCTCTGCATCCATTCACATGTATGCAGATGTCATTGTCCTTTATGTCTCTGGATTCTCCAGCCTCTGACCTCAGGGCCCTGCTCCAACTGGACTTTGCCAACATCCAGCACTGGTTCCAGGCTAATCAGCTATCCCTCAATATCAAGAAAATGGTCTCTGTGACTTCTGGCGCGAGGCAGAGACTTGCTAGTTTCACCACCTGCCCTCTATCCATATCCTTGATCGTATTGCAGTTTAAACCACAGGAATCCCTAAGAAGAAGAAGAATCAGCATTTATATAGCGCTTTTCATACATCCAAAGCGCTTTACAAGCAATGCTAGACTGGTAGTGAAGTGACTGAATGTGTGGTGGCAGCCACATCGCACATCATCACCCACACACAGCCTGGATAATTGCATGAACCGGTTTTATGGGAAGGGGAATGTTGGCCAGGACACCGGGAATGTTCCCTACTCTTTTGCGAAGAGTGCCCTGGGTTCTTTTACTTCCACCTGGACACCCACCAGGACAACACCAGGATGGGCAGAAGGGACCTCGGTTTAACGTCTCACCCGAAGGACGGCACACCCCAGCAGTACAGCACCCCCCAATACTGCACTCGGATGCCAGCGATTTTTAGGTGCAAGTTCAATCCCGGTGTGGGACGAGAATCCATGACCTTGTGGTCCAGAGGCGGATGTGCTACCAACTGAGCCACACTGACACCTAGTTAACCTAACCTAAGTTAAATAAGCGCAATCATTCCCTGTAATGAGAATCTTCAGAGCTTTTAGAATTTGATGCAAATTATGGAATTTAGAATGAAATTCAAACTCTGCTGTGTGGTCATGCTCACCCCTGCATTCTAACGTCAGATTTAGTTCTGTGCCTGAAGAAAGCAGTTGCCCCGAAGTCTTCTCTTAAACTTCAGACCAGTTTTTGGTTTATTATTTTAAAAGTATTATTAGTATCTAGTGTTTAGTTACTTTATCGACACTCTGTGTTAGTTAAATTGGTTTGTTGTATATTTATAAGTTTTCTCCAGTTCCACATCAGTTCCCAGGAACCGGAGAAGGCTGTTTTCGGCATGGTTCCTGCTTTTAGGGAACTGCTTTAAATTCTCTGTGTTTCACTTTCACTATAAAAGTACTTAAAATGTAACCGCTTCATGGTTTCTATTCATTATTATTCTTGGTTCTTCATAATTTGGGAATCAAGCTGATTTCTAACAGTTTATGCTAACAAAATATTTTGTTAGGCTATTTTTACTTGCAGTTTCAATTTAAAGGGAATCAAACCACATTTCAACTATTTTAAACCCTTTTTAACCTGCGAAAGGTTTTTATCATTTAAAATCTTTCCTTTAGGGAACTGCTACATCTTTCCAGGGTCGGCAGTGCTTGGCATGACTGAGAGACCCAAAAAGAAGACAAGACCTATAGACTCTAAAAATTGAAGAGTTTATTTTCAACTCCTGGCAAAGACAGATTGCCACAAGTTGTGTTTACACTGCATGGGTCCAGACCATGATTTTACTGGCTGTGAGCTTTGTATTATGTTTTGTCCCAACATGCAAAAGAAAAAGGCTAAAAAACTGGAAGACCTCATGGCTTCTCAGTCTGCCTTCATGTCACCTAAAGGCTGAGAGGAGGGTCAAGCCCCTCAAAATAAGCAGCAATCCCTGTCAAAGAGGACAGAATTGAAAGACAAAGCTGCAAAAGATGGATCAGAACTCTGGGTGTCTGAATGGGGGAACCCTGAAACCAGTAAAAATAAAAGCCTCTCAGCAGGCACTGGAGATGGTACATGCCAAGAAAAAAACAAGAAAAGCATGTAGCTGTCCATCCTCCTGAAGAAAGAAAGGAGTCACCAGTGAACAAAAATAAAATACCCTCACTAGAGGACATGACTAAGACATAGTAATTCTCCCAGGCATTCCAGGATAAGGGGGATTTCATTAATATGAGGGTCATGAAGGCTGAATATCGGTGAAGCCCTCTTCAGTTTTCCCCTCGCTGATCTCTGACCGCAGTCTCAGCTGGCAAAAGGAAGGGTCGTGAGGGCTGAATATCTGTGAAGCCCTCCCCAGTTTTCCCCTCACTGATCTCCCAACCACAGCCCCAGCTGGCAAAAGGAAGGATTGTGAGGGCTGAATATTTGTGAAGCCCTTCCCAGTTTTCCCCTCGCTGATCTCCCGAATGGAGCCCTAACTGGCAAAAGGAAGGTATGGAAAGGACAAGCCAGATTTTCAAACTCGGCGTTTTTTTGGGCACATAACCTGGACTTTAGCTGTATCTACACTGATTTTGTGTGCCTGCCAGCTATCTTTGCAGCACAGTACGAAGCTACTGCATAGAGCTGCTGTATTGCCGGACAGTTTTTTATGGTTTGGGGGAATAATTATAGTTTAAAAGATACTTTTTTCCCTGTTCCTGTGCCACAGTATTTGAACAATTTAATTCATCTGCTGTTATTCCATTTCTTTTCTCAGCCCTTGTCCAGCACTATCTTGGACTCCCTCCCTGTAATTTATTTTCTGACTCTGTCCCCTCCCAGTTTTAAAAATATACTTAAATCCAATTTCTCTCCCTTTTTCCCCAGATTCATGAGGGCTGAATATCTGTGAAGCCCTCCACAGTTTTCCCTTTGCTGATCTCCCAACCACAGCCCCAGCTGGCAAAAGGAAGGGTTGTGAGGGCTGAATATTTGTGAAACCCTTCCCATTTTTCCCCTCGCTGATCTCCCGAATGGAGTTCCAACTGGCAAAAGGAAGGTACGGAAAGGACAAGCCAGATGTTCAAACTTGGCGCCTTTTTCTCAGGCACATGACCTGGACGTTAGCTGTATCTACACTGATTTTGTGTGCCTGCCAGCTATCTTAGCAGCACAGCACGAAGCTACTGCATAGAGCTACTGTACTGCTGGATAGTTTTTTATGGTTTGGGGGAATAATTATAGTTTAAAAGATAGATACTTTTTTCCCTGTTTCTGTGTCACTGCATTTGAACAGTTTAATAAATCTGCTGTTATTCCATTTCTGTTCTCAGCCCTTGTCCAGCACTATCTTGGACTCCCTCCCTGTAATTTATTTTCTGACTCTGTCCCCTCACAGTTTTAAAAATATACTTAAAGCCAATTTCTCTCACTTTTTCACCAGAGTCGTGAGAGCTGAATATCTGTGAAGCCCTCTCCAGTTTTCCCCTTGCTGATCTCCCGGCCGCAGCCCCAGCTGGCAAAAGGAAGGTACAGAAAGGACAAGCCAGATTTTCAAACTTGGCGCCTTTTTTACGGGCGCATAACCTGGATTTTAGCTGCATCTAAATTGATTTTGTGTGCCTGCCAGCTATCTTTGTAGCACAGCATAGAGCTACTGCATAGAGCTTCTGTACTGCTGGATAGTTTTTCAGCCACCCACCCCCCCTCGCTAGTAAATGGGCTATTGCTCCTCCCCTTTGCCATGGTGTTCTGAATATTAATGTAAAATGAGGCCTCCTCTCCCAACCCCCTTTCTAGCAAATGCTCCTCTGATTTCCTCACCATTTCTCTCTCTAGTGGTGAACACTAAGCCTCTAGGCGTTTCTTCCCTTTCCATCCCTCGTTTTATCTGGAATGGTTTCTGTTATCTTCTGTGTAGCTACCAGATTGACTAGGCATATTCTTTTTACCAACATTCCAGGCTTATTATAGTCCTTAGATACTCTGCAAAACCGTCTCTAGCGTTTAGACCACTAAAAGCTCTGGCATACCTCTTGATTTTAACCACGAGATTGACCCTACTTTTTTCTCTGTTTCTTTCTGGCTATCTTCTGGTAGCACGCACATGCACATCTGCAAATTTAATTAAACTATAGCCAGCTTGCTACCTGCCAGTAAACCTTAAAAGACAATATAATACTTACTTAAATAATTTACATATATATAAATCTCGTTTTTTCCATCTGCTGGTCTCCTTCCAGCAGTTCTCTCTCCCACTAAGATGCTTCCTTGCACTCGGACAGGGATATTTCTGGTCACTGTTGGACTGCTACCTTCTCTTGTTACCCTCTCCTACCTCTGTGTTAATGTAACAGCTTGCAACAATGTGTATTGTGCACAAGATAAAGCATCTTTTGTCTTCTCCCATCTCCTGATAAATGGAAATTGCATCAAATATACAATCTATCCCTGTATATCATTTGCACAGCCAAACTTGGATATTTTCTACTCAATCACCCTCCTGTGTTGCCAATCTGCCTCAAGCTACTCCTTCAACACACCAGAGCCACCTAGGTGTCTCTCCTGTGTTTAATATCATCTGGGGACATTGAGTCTAATCCTGGCCCCTCCGCTAATACTAGGCCTATCCATGGCTCCACCTGGTTCTCCTCAAAAGGTATGAAATTTGCACACATGAATATCAGAAGTCTGCCTGCAAATGTCCCTGAACTGGAGGCCTGGATTGCCCTCTACAGTCCAGATATGCTAGCACTGATGGAAACATGGCTTAGGCCAGACATACCTGACACTCTACATAAAATAAATGGTTATAACCTTATTAGATCTGACCGCCCATCGAAACAAAGGGGTAGCGGAGTTGCTTTCTACTATAAAGAATATCTTAACATCCCTGTTCAATACTAAGGGTTGTCCGGTTTCTGTGAAACCCTGCATGCTGTTTTGCTAATGAGGGGTGCAAAAAGACTAAACTTGGTATGTGTATACAATCCTCCAAAAGGAGCTCTCCCAGGCCTAAATGGTCTCATGGACTATCTCTCTACCCTAAAGGGTAAATCTAACGTCATTCTAATGGGTGATGTTAACCTTGACTTCACTGGTAGCCACTCTGAGTCGTACACTGAAGGTCTTGCACGACTTCACCTATCTCAATTGATTGCTAGCCCTACCCAAATCACGGCAAATGGCTTACATCAATCCCTTCTTGACTGGATTGCCACAAACAGAGCAAATAAGATAGTGGAAGCAGGTACCATTTCCGATTCTATTAGTGATCACCGTCCTACTTTCTGTATTTGGAATGGTCACAGCCCATATCCCTGTCCAAAGTAATAGTTTTGTTTATCTAAATCCTAGAGCACTTCATAAGGATATAAATAATATTGACTGGTCTCTTATCTATATCACTGAGGATGTAGATAATGCCCTTGACTACCTGATTTCAAAGCTACTCTGCCTCCAGGATCTGCATGTTCCACTGAAAAAGAGGTGGATTAGGGGCTTGGCAAATAGTTACTCAAAGATCTTCATTCCATGAGAAGAAAGGACAAGGCCTGTGCCTCTGCAAAGAAGTTCCAAAGGACAGAAAACTGGGCTACTTACAGAAAGATGAGGAAGGCTTGCAAAAGGGACATTCAGATGGCAAAAAGGGACTACTGTCATAAAATACTCCAAGCCTCTGCTGGAGATACTCGTGGCTTTTGGAACCATATCAAAAATTTCATGGGCCAAAGGCCCAAGTTGTCCATAACTGAAATGATGCTAAATGATGCAAACTGTAACAAGCTACCTGTGATTGCAAATGCTCTGAATGTTCATTTCTCTGATTTCTCTGAGTACCAAAAAAATTTAAATCAGTCCCCAGCACCTACCCTTGATAGTAAATTGCCCCCTGGATCTTCCTTTAACCTTAAAATGGTCTCTACTGCTGAGGTGCTGAGTCTTCTTAGAACCATCCCCCCCCCCCATATGGAACTGCTGGGTCTGATGGGTTACTGCCTAGCTTCATCAGACTGGCAGCTCCTGCTCTTGCTGACCCACTCACGAGAATTTTTAATCTATCCATCTTAACCCAAACAGTGCCAACTATATGGAAAACTGCTCATATTGTCCCAGTACAGAAAAAAGGGGACCCCAAAAACATGGCAAACTATTGCCTGAATGCCATTCTCTCTACCCTAAATAAACTAGTCGAGAAGGTTATTGCCACCCAGGTCACAGAATATCTGCATCTTCATAATCTGTCTCCAGCTCAGCATGGTTTCTGAGCAGGGTACAGTACTACAACAGCACTACTTCATCTTTCAAATAGCATCCTAACAGCTATGGATACGGGCTTACTCACCGGGGCCATATTTATCGACCTCACAAAGGCCTTTGATCTTGTGGACCACCCTGTACTTCTTTCCAGTATGACTTCCCTGAGTTTCTCCCAGACTGCCATCCCCTGGTTTCATAGTTACCTCACCGGGAGGACGCAATTTGTTCAAATTGAAACTGCTGTCTCTGACCTTGCCCCCACCAGTGTTGGAGTTCATCAGGGATCAATACTTGGTCTTCTCCTTTTCTCTCTGTTTATTAACAATCTGCCCTCACTGCCCTTTTCCTCCTCTATGATCCTATATGCTGACGATATGATGCTTCTCTTAAATGGTAAAGACACCATCTCAATAAAGGCAAATCTTCAGGAGGATTTTGACTGTCTACAAGGTTGGCTTCTACAGGATAAGCTCTTATTAAACTCCAATAAAACTGTGGCCATGCTTTTTGGCTCCCCTCCTAGGATCAAATCCTGTACCTCTGCCCTTTCTATCACATGTTTGGATGGCTCCCCCTTGGAATCTGTTAACACTTTTAGGTATCTAGGAGCTACACTTGACTCATCTCTGGATTTTAATCTGCACATTGCTGCTACCTGTAAGGCGGTAAACACCAAACTGGGACTTGCATACAAAGTTACAGTAGGTCCTCCCTAAATGATGCTGCTCGGCTTGCCATTGCACAAGGTTTCCTCCTTCCAAGTCTTACGTACTGCTCCCTGGCATACCTAGACGCTAGCAAAGGAGCCTTCCATAAATGGAGCACCTGCTATAACAGCATATGCAGATTTGCCTTCTCTGCTCACAGGCTAACTCATCGTTGTCAACTCTACTCAAGACTGAGCTGGCTCTCCCCTTCGTTGTATAGACTCTATACTGCTGGCTGCCTAATTGATAATATAACCAGAATGGGAACCCCCCCCCTCCTCCCGAGTACCTCTCAAGGCTGCTAACCCATACGGTAAAACTTCCTCTAGAAATTCCAAGGTGTTTCACTAAAAAGAGTGAACTCTCCTTCACAACATCTGCGCCATACATTTGGAACGCCCTTCCACAACAGGTCAAACTCTCCAGGTCCCACCAGGCCTTCAAACTTAGTCTACGCTCCTTCCTTACATACTCTAATGACTGCTCCTGCTCTGAATCTTGAGGCTTGTCCCTCGCTTGTTTTCCGTCCCATTATGGCTTCTACTAATCTCCGCATTTCAGCATCGGCCAGTTTCCTCTTTCCCTCACTAATCCTGTTGTTATGTTTATTGATTGCCAGATCTCAGCTAGTACTCCCGCTACCTCTAGTGCAAGTAATTATTGGAAGCTATCAGTCTTCTTGGTTTTTGTCATATTTCCATGCACTTAGTCTGTAGTCTTTGCTCTGTGTTGTTCCCAGTTTTCCTGCTGTCGCAAACAATGTCTCTCTTCTTTGTACTTGGGTCTCCTGTTGTGTACCATCTACAATTTTCATGCCAATATATAAGAAATAATCTTACCTTGTATACTTACCTGATAAACAGAAACTAAATATATAAATAATAAATTATAATTAAGTTACTTTTCGGGAACTCCCTTCCCTTTTGTCTCTTAGACATGCCCGGGTCTCTCTCCTACTACTCCTCTACTCTAACCTGACTCTTACCAGTGTGCCACTCCACCCTAGCCTGTCTCTTCTCACCCCATACTGCCTAGCCCTACTTCGTCTCTACCCAGTTATCACAATGTCCCCCCCTTCACCCACTCTCCCCTGTTCCCACCTGCCTCTTGCATGGCCCCACTTTTGACCTTTCTCTGATTCCTTCCACTGCATCCTCATCCCTTCCCCTTTCCCCACCTCTTATGCCTTCTACTTCCTCTGCTCACCAAAAGCTTTCCCTCTGGCACCTTCTGCCAGGTCCCTGCAGTTAACCATCCTGTCTCTCCTGTAATTTGTGTCGCTGTTCTGCTGAGTACCTTACTGCCACACGTGTGGTGTTGGACATGTACTCCATTTCACTTAGGTTTTTCCCTAATTGCCAGATTTGCCTTTTCTAGTATGTATCTGAGGGCTCCCTGGAGCAAGCTGCACTTAGCCGTATCCTGTACTACCTGTGTGACTGATGTATTTTATCTCTCTTATTGGTAACAATAATGTTTTATCACTATTGTTTCTCCTGTTGTTGACCACTACTGTATTTTTTATCCACTTGTTGCTTGTCATGCAATCTTGTTTTGTAATCCTCCCAGGTTGTACCTGAAAATAGGCATCCCTATGTCTAGTGTACCTACCTGGTCAACAAAAACTAAATAAAAATAAAAAATATGCCTGCCCCCCAAGGCTCTGGTTCCCTTCCCAATGCCTGTGGAGGAGGGACAGAAATGTGTTATGAAGAAAAGGAGGATGGAGAATCCACAGAACGAGACGGTTCTCCTGACCAAGAGTCTGTTTCGCCTCTCAGACCTTCAAATGACTATCACCTCTCATTATACTATTGTGAGGCATATGGTCAATATCCTCAGCATTTTCTCACAGAAAGCTGATGAGGATGAAGATGAGGTCAATTTTCATGGATATGATGGGCTTAACTCCCACTAAGAGGTTGATGCCGCCCTTCCATAAATCCCTCAGAAAAGGAACTTTTAGAATCATGTCAGCACCCACCTCACACATCAGGTTGACAAGCAGTGCTCCGAGTGCCTTCATTTCCACCCTGATCAAGGGGGAGTGGTCCAGACTGCCACCTGTGACCACATAGGCCAAAGTGCCCCTTTCCTCCCAGTCTCTTGAGAAAGATTCCAGGAAACTGGATACCATGGGCAAAAAAGTTTACACTTAAGCTTCGCTTCTCCTAAGGCAGGTAGCTTTACCTGGCCTAAACAGTACATTACCAGACAGCTTTATGGAACTCCATACTGGCACTGAGCAAAAGGGCTACTGGAGACTTAGCACAGGATATGGCTAACACAGCAAGATCAACCATAGATGCCAAAAAGTACCAGTTTCATATGGCAGTGGACACAAATGAGATGGCATCTAGGGTTATGGCCCATGCAGTGTCCCTACGAAGGTTTGCCTGGCTTAGAAAGAACAGTTATGTAAGAACTTACCATAACAGTAGATCTTCGAGGGAATCTCTGTCATCAGATCACAGCTATGCAGCTTAGCCATCAGGTGCTAGGATCACATAGAAGCTTTTTTGCAGCAGTCTAGTAGGGGCCATTCTGCAGTCCTTAGTACGGTGAGTATAGTACCTGAGAATTAAAGTACAGAGCAATGCTTCCCCTGGATTGGCATGTTCCAGAAAATAAACAGCCAAATGGACAGCTTGATTTAGAGTAAACTCAGACACCACCTCAGGAAGAAACTTAGGATTAGTGTGCAAAGAGACCTTGTCTTTGTGAAAAATCAAATAAGGCTGGTCACACATGAGAGCCTGTAGCTCTGAAATTCTTCGAGCAGAAGCAATAGCAACTAAAAACAACACTTTCTATGACAGAAAGAGTAGCTCGCAAGACACAGCTAGCTCAAAAGGAGGCAGGGTCAGCTTCTCTAAAATGAAATTCAGGTCCCAAGCCAGAACCAGATTATAGATAGGAGGCTTCAAGTGGAGAATACCTCTGACAAAAGTACAGACCACATCCAACTAGGCCACAGTAAGGCCATCAATGGGTACATGAAAGGCTACTATAGCTGACAGATGCACCTTCATAGAGGAGTACTGGAGGCCTGCATCAGACAAGGTCAGGGGATACTCCAGCACCTGGTTCACCGGACAAGTGAAAGGGTCCAGGCAATGGGAAGTGGCCCAGATAGCAAAGCGCTTCCACTTCATAGGGTAAGTGGTCATGGTGGAAGGTTTCCTGGCAGCCACCAGGACATCAGCCACTTTCTGAGACACCCCAAACCTAGCAATGGCTATGTCCTCAGGAGCCATGCATGCAGATGGAGGGACTCGAGGTTTGGGTGGACCAGGGTCCCCTGAGCCTGTGTCAGCAGTTTCCTGCAAAGGGGCAGGGGAACTGGAGGTTCCATAACCAATTGTTGCAATAATGGAAACCATATCTGATGAGGTCAGAATGGAGCCACCAGAATTAGGGTGGTGCCCTCCATCTGTAGCTTAATGAGCACCCTCTGAATCAGAGAAAAGGGTAGGAAGATGTAAAGAAACCTCCCTTTCCAGGAGAGGGATAATGTGCCTCACCAGAAACTCTAGGCCCTGGATCTAGTGTGCAGAAATGCGGCAGTTTTGCATTGAGTGGGGATGCAAAAAGGTCCAACTCTGGATGACCCCACCTGTCAAACAAGTCTTCTAACCCGTCTTTCGGATGAGACGTTAAACCGAGGTCCCATCTGCCTGGATTGGTGGTAGTTCAGGTGGATGTTAAAGATCCCATGGCACTTATCGAAAAAAGAGTAGGGGTATGTTTATTAAAAGCAAAATCAAATATACAATAATCAAGGAAAAAAAATTACATAGATGCATGCATCATGAAAACTGAAAACATAAGCAGGTCTGAAAAAAAACTAAATACAATAGAGGTGAATCAAAAAGTCCCAATATCGTTCCCATATATTCCTCTTCAATATTTTCCTTTCTCCTTCTTTCAAGCGTTCCAGATACAGTAGAATCCTTTTGAATAAGTCTTCAGAAGTGAAACGTCGCTGCTGAAACAAAAAACCACATCTGACCTGCCATACCCAATATAGAATCACAACTGCTATAATATTCAAGGTACTGGAATTACAGCTGGACCAGGATTCTGAAATAAACCAAAGAATAAGGCTCTTTGATCCCATTGACACCAGACCTTATCCCAAAATGGCGTTTCCATAAAACCAAAATGCAAAATAAAAGGGCAAGAAAATATAATGAGTCATTGTTTCCGTGAGTTCCACACGATTCCGGAAACAATTTCTATCCACTAGCTGTTTATGTTTTTGGTTCCCTCGTACATTGATTTTACCATGTGCACTTAACCATGTAATATCCCACATTGATACTGGGATCGGGGATCCATAAGGCGTTTACCAATCTGTGAGTTGCTCTACAGGTGTAAAGCTGGGAAATATATTCACATTAAAATGGGATTCTACTATCTCTAAATACAATTGTTTCGAGACAATTTTTTAATCATAAAGTTTAAATGTTCCATATTTTTAGCATATCAAATACCATTCCCCAGTCTATCGACAGGACATATTTCCTTTTATTTTTGTGTAAAATTTCCACTGTTCCATTCAGGAAAAATATCTTTAATAGACATATATATGAAAGGAAGCCAAGTTTGAATAGAGTCTTGGACCAATGGTTTTAAGTTGGTTGTGAAAAATTGTATAAAAATACAACCGGATGAATCATAGAGACCCTCCTTTTCGATAGGGTTGTAATAGAACATTCGTTGAATAGGATTAAGCGGCTTCCAGAAGCATGAAAAAAGAGAGCCAAAAGAGGTACAAAATGACATTTAGGTATTGGAAAATATGCTATATGCAAAAATAGGGTAATAAACAAGTTTTAATCAAAAAATACGTTCTTTTTCCCCAAAGACCATCTATGCCATTTACTAACTTTTCTCTACCGGTATTCAGAGCAATTTCCCAACTATATTTAGCTGCATCTGAACTCCAAATACACTCCTAATAACTTATGTGGGAATCTACTACCTTGATTCCTTGAATAGAAACCACCGTATCAGTAGAAAGGGTTAGGTCAAAACACACACTTTTCTGCAAATTCAAACTGGACCCAATAACTGATAAAAAAACTGGTAATACATCAGTTAACAAATGACCTTCTGCAATGTTAGGTACTAAAACACAAAGATCATCTGCATAACAAATTATTTTAGAATGAATGCCTGAAAGACCTGAAAATCTTGGAGATTGATGAAGTAGTCGAATAATAGGGTCCAAAGCTATCACAAATAATAAAGGACTCAGAGGGCATCCTTGTCAAGACTT
The DNA here is from genome assembly GCA_016271365.2 of Neoceratodus forsteri. Classification (NCBI taxonomy): domain Eukaryota; kingdom Metazoa; phylum Chordata; order Ceratodontiformes; family Ceratodontidae; genus Neoceratodus; species Neoceratodus forsteri. The sequence goes on along the minus strand of CM057450.1, from coordinate 471,713,259 downwards.
CATGTGTATAAAACGGGGTCCTAGTCTCCTAATAATATACGGCTTAACATAGGCCAAAGAATAACATAAAATAATCCAATTTATAAAAATTAGCGGAAAACAAAACATTTAAGGTTAACCAAATAAATTCCTGAAAAATGCTATCAAAAGCTTTTGACAGATCAAAATTAAATAAATATCCTTTTAAGGAACCATGGCAACCCTGAGAAAATAGTTCTCTGATCAGTATTAAGGCATCATGAATGGATCTACCAGAGATTGAACAATACTGAAATGGGGAAAGCAGAGAAGGCAAATATTTAGAAATCCTATTCCCTAACAACTTGGCGAAAATTTTGTAGTCTGTATTTAACAATGTAATAGGCCTCCAATTCCTCAAATCCTGTCTATCTCCTTTTCTATATAAAAAGCATTAAACCTTCAGACATCTGATCTGTCAGTCGATCCTCCTGTAAAAACCATTAAAGACAGCTACCAACTGACATGGTATGAGTCTCCATAAAACTTATAAATCTCTGCTGACAAACCATCAGAACCAGGGGCTACTTTATCCGAAGACCTAAAATAACATCTTTCACTTCCTCACAAGAGAGAGCTTTATAAGTCCTTCTTGTTGTGATGTTGTTAATGTAGGCATATTTAATATTTGTAATATCATTGTCATATCTGTGGTAACAACCTCTGGGGTGTCAAATGTACGCTGTATAAATTTTGTGACATATGCCATAAGTTCTTCTTGCCCTTTGACAACTTGGCCTTGTTCATCCAATAATTGATGTATTTGTTTACCACCAGCTTTCCCAGCATCGACCCCAAGGGGGTTAAATTGACTCTGAGTTCCAGTCGTTTGAATTTTTGTTCAAAAAGTATGGATTTTTGCCTATCATACTGCACTTTAGCCAATGCGGTTTTGACTTCTTGTATACGGGCAGAATGATCCAAACCATATAAATGAGAGTCAGTAAATAATGTCAATAATTCCGCTCGTAGGCGTTTGGAGGTATGATGTCTTTCATCAGCTAAGGACCAGGCATATGATTTAAAATATGAGATCACATATAATTTAGTATCAGTCCACCAATTAATAATGGAATCATAGATAGAAATTACTGTAGTACGGTCCGTGATTAACTCCAGTAAAACCTTGAATAAAAACAGGAAGTAACAATAAAGATGAGTTAACTCTCACACCCCAGGGCCCTGTGATAACGCATCTTCAATTGGTTGGTATTCCTATCAAAGATGGTCAGAAGTTGCCATAGGTATTGTAAAACCTTTGACTATGCCAGTGGTTTGAAACTAACCAATAATCAATCCGTGAGTGCAAGGTCCCTTTCCTAAAGGTAGGCCTCGGGGACTGGCGAAGACATCCACTAATTTTAATTCTGTAATAAGATTATGTAAAGCATGGGTGTCACAATAAGTTTTCCTACTGGAAGGATTTCTAAACTAGTATTAAAATCTCCACCCCATAGAATTATACGATTTGTGCACAGAAAAGGTTTAATTTGGCGCAAAAGCTGAATCTTAACTGCTTTCTGCTGTGGTGCATAATATTTATGAGCCTATAAGGAAACCCTGCCATATAAGATCTAGTAAAAAACTCTGCCAGGTACTAAATCCACACTCTTTGTAAAATGAAGTTAGAAGTAGTAAAACAAAAACCAACACCAGAACAGAGGTCTTGTCCTAATGACCAATATGACGGTCCTAAACCCCATTCCTGGAAGCTATTGTGATGTCTTCTGTGGTATACAACTGAATATCTTGTAAAAATAAACATCATAGGCCAGACTACGTAGTGCGAAAAAAGTTGCCATTCGTTTATAGTTGGAGCGAATACTATTTACATTCAAACTTGCAAGGCGTATGGCTGACATGAGAAAACCACAAAAAAGGAAGAAAGCTCTGTAGAAATAACCTCTCATTTCTTTTTTCTCACTCTAGCAGACTTCTTTCAAATAGCCCCAGAACTTTCAGTCAAAGGTAATGATGGAGGCCGACATGGAAAGAATAGGAAGAGATAAATTCTCAACGTCTCCATCTTCTTCCTCCATGGCCTCACCCCAACTTTGTAGGGGTTCATACGGGTTAGATAGTGGGATGGATACAGCGTCTACCTGTTTGGCAGAGCGAAGTCTCCGAGCCACTGGTGGGGGAAGAAGTTTCTCCATGCTCTTCATCATCTTTTGGAGTACTAGAAACACCCGCTAATTCTTCTACAGAGGATTGGTCTATAATTCCTGAAATATCAGTGGGGTCATGGGAAATAAGGGATGCAGAGGGTTCAGGAAGGTTAGGAGATTCAGAAGTTGCAGGAGGTTCAGGCAAAACAGGAGCATTTACAATGGAGGTAGTGAAAGAAGGAATTTTTCCGTTATTTGTAACAGGTGGAAATAAATCCTGGGGGTCCCTATAACAGAGGATTTAGCAATATAAGCATCATGTTCTGCATAGCCTGTAGTGTTAGTGTCGCCCATGGGCAGCTGGAAATACATGTGAAGTATCACTGCATAAATTACAAGTGGGAGGAACTGTATAAGCCAACACAGTATGACCTATCATACCCATGAAGTACATTTCAGTTTATCACAATCAGAGCTCAGATGGGACAATGAGCCACATCTATAGCATGATCTCAGTTGCCTGGGTAAAACAATATACCACGGTCTTGACCTAGAAAAACAATTAGGCAGATGCTGAATACCAAACTCATTAATTTTAAGTTGCACAGTAAATTTCCACCCTCCGTCCAAAAACCATTTACATCAACTAAAGCATGTGGTGTGCCAGTAACTGTGCAACGCTGTTCCAACCAATACAATATATCTAAAACATTTACTCCTTCATTCCTAAAAAGGACAGTAATGACTTTTACGGTAAGCCTAGTAATGGGAATAATCACAAAATGCTTCCAGACAGGGTCTGCACAAGCATTATAGTAAGCAGACCAGAATTTATCTAGCAATGCAGCAGTACGGAAAGAAACATCAAAATTAGAGTCTCCTGAGGAGTGTATTAGAGCATACACATCTGAGGGTTTAATCTTTAAAGATTGTATTATTAAAGTCTTTCCTACAAAGTCCCGGTCTGGAGGAAGGTCCATATCCCCCTTGTAATGTATACGGGCTACAAATCTTTTCCTCAGTGGGACCTCTGACTGTTTAAAAAGAGAGCGTAGCTAGCTGGTTTCTAGCAGGCTTAACAGCAGAAGGAGCAACAACTGAGTTCTGCAAAACAATAACAACACGTTCATGTCTGCTGAAAGTACTGACCTTCCGACTGTGGTGGTAGCTCAATGTTCTGTTTCAGCGATAAAGCGATATCCATGTCTGCAGGGGTTTGAAATGTAGAATTTGATTCCTCATCGGTTTCGGCAAATCTCCATGCTGAGAATCAGGAACTAACAGCAGAAGTGATGCGGCAGTTTGGTCCGTCACTGAAAAGTGTTCTCCTGCTGCACTCACTGCATCCAAGCGGTCCATCTGGTTCACCAATCCATTCCCAGGCAAGGGAAAATTAGGATCTGGTATCCATGCAGTCGGAGTCCTAATCCAGCCTGCTTTCTCTAGCGCTTGCTCAGGGACCATGTGGAAAGATGAGCCGAAAGGAAATAGGTCCTCTACCGGTGTACTGGTCGTCGCATCTGTTTCATAGGGGCTGTAATTGCATGAACGCTGCTCCTTTTACTGTACTCTTAGAAGCTGTTTGACCATTCTCTGGTCGTTCCTTTTTTCTCCTCTTCTGGTATAGAATTTGGTCACCATCTGGTTCTTCCTGGGTGTCGATGTTCTCCACTGAAGACATCTCCTTCTACAGGTATGTCATTTTCAGTACATTCTGAAACGCTAGCGACTGGTAGGGATATCTCTGCAATCTTGCTCTGGTCCTGCAGTCCAGCACTCCACACCTCCGTCCTCTCCAACGGCTGAGACATACTGAGGTGGAGTCAGATGCCTCATGGGAAGGGTCCCCCACCCATCAGAGTAGGGGAATTTCCCCGGTGTCCTGGCCAAATTTCCCTCATTCACTAAAAATACCACCAACAGCTTAATCTGGTTCAAGGTCAGTTGGCATTCATCTGTATCCCCCTCCCCCGGGTCGTGCCTGAAAATAGGCAGGATTTGTCTAGTGCACTTACCCGGTCAACAAAAGCTAAATAAAAATAAAAATAAAAAAGATCGAGGTCAGCAGTTTCCACTAGTGCATTCTGGACTGCAACCAGCTGAGGCTGTCCACCAAGGCATTTTGGGCACCAGACACATGGACAGCTGACAGTTTTAGACTGTGATCTAGGGCACAGTAGTAGACCCTCATTGTCTCCTGGCACAGGGCGTAGGAATGGGTCACCCCTTGCTTGCTGATGTAACAGACCACACTGAGGTTGTCCGACTGCACCAACAGTGGGTCTGGAGAGAGATGGTTCTGGAAGGCATACAGAACTGTCTACATTTCTAGAACATTAATATAGAGGCAGGTCTCCTACTGGGACTAGATCCCCTGGGTCTGATAAGGGTCTAGGTGTGCTCTCCAATCCAGACCCAAAGCATCCGTGGTGAGGATTTGGTGAGGGGTGGGGATAAAAAAGTGAGCCCCTTTTAAGAGATTGTCTGGGTCCATCCGCCACTGGAGCGCCTTGCGCACTGGGGAGGAGACAAGGACCAGCTGATCCAGATCATCTGAACGCTGATTCCACTGGACCCTGAGGGTCCACTGTGGAATCCTCATGTGCAACCTGGACAAAGGGACCATAGCAATGGCCGCAGCCATTAAGCCTAGTAGCCTCAAGAACTCCCAAGCTGGGGCATACTGGCACTGAGCCACCACCTGGGCCTGAGCTATAAGGCAGTCCACCCTGTCTCATGGTAGGAAGGCCTTGACCTGAGCAGAGTCTAGAACCGCCCCATGTACTGCAACCACTGGGACAGGGTCAGCACAGACTTGAGCAACTTGACAGTGATGCCCAAGAACTGGAACAACTGCAGGGTGTGTTCTAGAGTCAACAACAGTAGTTCCCTGGACTGGGCTTTCAGTAACCAGTCGTCCAAGCATGGGAGCACATAAAAGCCTTCGCATTGCAGAGCTGCAGCTACAGCTGCTAAGCACTTCGTAAATACCTGTGGCACAGCGGATAAGCCAAAAAGCAATACCCTGAACTGGAAATGTTCCCCCTGGAAGAGGAACCGTAGGTACTGCCTGTGAGGGAGGCCAACCATGGTATGCAGATAGGCATCCTGTATGCCGAGGGAGCATAGCCAGTCACCCTGCTTGAGCAGAAGAAGAAGAAGGCCATATAGGGTTACCATCCAGAACTTTCTGTATTGGATGAAAAGATTCCGCTCCTTGAGGTCTAGAATGAGCCTCAAGTCCCCAGTTCTTTTGGGACTCAGGAAGTACTGGGAATAGAACCCTTTGTTCTTTTGCCATCCAGGCACTGGCTGTATGGCCCTTTGCACAGCAAAGTGGACACATCTTCCCTGAGTACCGCTGTCTGGTCTGAAGGATAAGAGGTGCGAACCTGTGGAACATCTAGATGCTGTTCTAGAGCATGACCCTGTTTGGTTATCTGCAGGATCCAAGTAATGGTTCTCCACTGGGAAAGATGGAGGGAGAACCGACCTCTGTCCACCACCTCCTGACTTGGAACAAGAGGAGGGGGCTCTAGAAGGGAGTCAGGCTGAGGTGGAACCAGCAGCTGGGGCCACTACTCCTCCTCATTTGGAGTGTTTAGCAGAGGGACCAGTGGTGGAGGAGGGGGGGGCAGGCAAGGCAGATCTGGCCCTGTGCTAGCCCTGGAGCTTGGTTCCAGAGCCAGACTTGTGAGAGACCTTATGAAAGGAGGGCCTCTGTATACTCCTGGTCTGGGTATGATAAAGGAAGCTGACTGACCTAATAACCCTGCCAGAGGCCTGCAAGTCATTAATAATATCCTGCACATCAGGACCAAACGTTTGTGACTCATAAAAGGGGGATTCAGCAACTTTTGCTGGACATCAGCAGCAAAGCCAGAGACCCTAAGCCAGGAGTGCCTTCCAAGGCAAACACCAGTGGTAGCTGCCCTGGCTGTAGTATCAGCTATATCACAGGTGGCTCTGAGGAGATGCTTACTAACATCTTCCAAGGCCTGGAGAATTCTGAAAAGCTCTTGTCTCTGGGAACCCTCAGGAAGGGCCTGAGCAGCAGCTTTGCCCTTCTTCTAGAGGGTATTCTGGTACCTGATCATATGAGCCAAGTACCTGGCAATTCTAAGGCCCAAAGTGGCTGAGGCAAAAGTCCCCTTGCCCCAGAGGTCAATCCTCCGAGATTCCCAGTCAGGGGGGAGGGAGGTAAGGTGCTTTGGCACCTTAGACCTGTCATGAGCTGCCTTGATTACCACCGAGTGGGTTTATGGCTGGGCTGCAGAGAAAGGGAAGCCCAAGGGTGCCTGGTAAAGCTTATCAGCCTTTATGGGTGTGGCAGGTACAAGGCTGGGCCTATGCCAGGCAGCACTGCCATCATCATGCAGTGCTGGAAGCAGGGGAGGAATAAGTTTGGGTGGAGAGTCTGGGATCTCCAAGAATTCCACCAAGTTCCTTCTTGTGATATCCTCCTCCTCCTCAGTCTGGAACCCAATAGTGGAGGGGAGCTGTTTCATAATATTAAAGAAGGAGGGATCCTCTGGGGGGGACCTTGGGGTGTCTTTAACCGAGTCCTCACTCTTGAAGAAGACAGTAGACCTGTCAGAGGAGTCAACCTCAACTTCTTCCTTTTCATCAGGAAGGATGAGATCAGGATGATAGTCCTCCTTTAGGTTGGCCTGTTCTGCAACAGAGATCAACAGTCGAAGTACCAACAGCTCTCTAGAGGGCGCAGGGTGGATAGGTTGAACTGGTGTCTACACTGAAGCAGTATAGGAGGTAGTATAGCACAGTGGTTTAAGGCTCTGAGCTGCAAACCTGGAGACCTGGGTTTGAATCCCACAGCCCCCACTTGCGTACTGTATGATCCTGAGCAAGTCACTTAACTTCCTTGTACTCCCAGGTCTCCCCTGTAAACAAACTTTCAGCTTAGTGCATTTTTCCTGGTTAAATAAAAACAAAAAAAAGGCAGAGGGTGAAGAGCCCAGCTCCAATGAACTGCCACTAGCTGTCGTAGAGGCGGTGGGGCCCAGCGCCTGTAGACCTTGCAGCTAAAGAGGTCTCGACAGCAGGGCTGGGTCCAATAACCTAGAGGCTGTCGGCTCCCTCCACAGCCCCAAGAAGGCTGGAAGAACTCTCCTCCATGGGGGGCCTGATAGGAGCAAAGGCCTGCACAGAGAGAGGCACTGAAACTGAAGCATTTGATGGTGTGATCCCAGGAGAAGAGGAAGAGCCCAACGGGGACTGGGATCATCATTCGGGGGAATGGTACTTAGGCTGGTCCTTATCCTGATGGAAATGTTTCCCTGAGGACTTGTACCGGGCCTTGGCGGCCTGAGAGCCCAAAGATGACACTGGCAACCGGGGTGGGGGCAGCCCCCGAAGACCTGCTCTCTGCTGGCTGCCTGCTGCTCCATGAAGAACTTCTGCGGGCTTTCTTGCATCACTTCTGGGTTGTGAGGGTGAACTTCAGGCAAAGCCCACAGGCAAGAGCGTTGTGACCAGGCCCGGATCAGCAGACACAAAGTTTGTGGTCATCGGTTGAAGAAATCTTCTTTCCGTAACAACAGTGATAGAGAAGAGCTGATGAGGGAGTAGTTCAAGACATACAAAAACAAAAGGCATCACCTTAAAATAAAGTGATTCAAAAGCTGTAAAAAAAGAAAAGGTAAACAGAATTATGACAGTCAGCTGTGCGATGAAGCTTCCACAGATTAGTGCGCGAATGGTCAACTTCGAGAAAGAACTGAGGAGGGAGCGGAGGCAGCCACACTTATACTGTATAGGGCTGTGACATCAGAGCTTAACAGTGGCATGGGCAGCCCCTACTAGACTGCTGCAGAAAAGCTTTCATGTGATCCTAGTGCCTGACGGATAAGTTCCATAAGTGTGACCTAATGACAGAGATCTCCCCGAAAAAGATCTACAAATCTATTCCAAGATACTCAGACAAAAACTAGGGATTTCATTTGAGAGGGAAATTCTCTGTTTGGTGACAAGATAAAGGCTTAAATAAAAAAGGTGGTTGAGAATAAAACCACCTACAAGAAAAAGACAAAAAAAGAAAAGGCTTCCATTTCCTCCAGGCCTTATGGAAGGGGAGGTGGGGGTAGTGGATTCTATCTTCATGTTTATGTTCCCTATGACTACCCTCCACAAAGAGGCTATTATAGCAGCAGAGGTAGAAGGGGAAACAACCGTGCTTCTGCAACACCAGCACCCAAACCCCAAATAAAGCAGAACCCCTGACAAGCCTGTCCAGTTCACCCACCTATTGCCAGTGAGAGGAAGACTGGCTCATTACTTCCACGAATGGACAAGATATACCACAGACAAGTGGGTCATAGAAGTAGTCAGTCAGGGTTTGTCTCTGTAGAGCAGAAAGTTTCCAAAACTACAAAATCCAAAGGTTTTTCAACCTCACACACCAGAAGAGAAAATCCTGTTAGAGCTGGTGGTGAAGAAATCGCTGCAAACACATAATGTGAAAAAATCACCTACAGCACAAAAAGGTAAGGGACTTTACACCAGATACTTCTTTACCTGCAAGATAAATGGGGAGTGGTGACCCATTTATACCCGAGATATCTGAACAAAGAAAGAAAGAAAAATTCAAGATGGTAACACTGGGCTCAATGATTCCATCTCTGCAAGTGGGAAACTGGCTGGGATCTGAAAGATGCCTGCATTCACATATAAGTCAGACCAAGTCACAGAAAACACCTCAGGTTCAGGGTAGGAAACTGCACTACCAGTTCATAGCCCTTCCCTTCGGCCTCCCCTCGGCTCCAAGGATATTCATAACGTGCCTAGCAGAGGTGACAGCACATTTGAAAAGGAAAGGGGTGGTGGTTTTTCCTCACATGGACAACTGGCTGATCTCAGGAAAAACACAGCAGGAAGCAAACTCTTCCATACTGCTGACTCAAAACACTTGCAAGGATCTCGGCTTCCTTATAAACCTTCAAACCAGCATGGGAGCCAGGTTTGTAAAATGTTTGGTGTGGCCCAGAGGTCAGGGGTCAAAGCCCAACCCCCTGGCCCAGGGTTCAAAGCCTCGACCTCTGGCCCAGGAGTCAGAGGTCAACCCCCCATCACCGGGGGGGAGTCGTCTAGGGGTCAGGGGTCCTACTTCATCTCTGGCTTTTACCCTCTCATTCCTACTGCTAGGTTTCCCTTCCCTGACCTTGTGCCCATACCATGCATTCTTAAATTTCCCTACCGTTTCTGTCACCCCCCCCACCCCCACCTCCACTGAGAGGCTGTTCTGTGCATCCACAGTGGTTTCTGGCTTTCTATGAATACGTATTTCCTCATGTTACCTTCTAGCCTCATATCATAACCCTTCATTCTTAAACATCCCTCTTGTGCCTTATGTATGCCTTTATTTCTGCACACACCCACCTATCCCTCGGAGGTGGTTACTGTCCCCTCCTTCCCAGCCATAGCATGCCCCCCAACAAAGGGTCTGTTACAACTCTGTGCACATCATGTGCCGTGCTGGCCTGTAACCTTAGCGAGTACTGCACTGGGCCACAATCCCCAAACACTACTTTATTTAGAAACTTGTGCTATTAAAACACCCTGGACCACCGCTGTTAGCGTAGCACTGAAGTTATAGTACTTTGGCCCCTTACAGCACTGCACGCTGTACGCCATGTGAGGCTGCCAGCTGCTTTTTTATTACTTTGAGTTGGCGGACTTCCCAACACACACCCGACCCCTCTCGGGTAGGAGACCCCCCCCCCAACTCAAACCAACAACACCCAATTTAACACCCAGCCAGCAAGCAACGAAAGTAGCCTAGCACAGATACAGTACAGCACAGGGAACACACGACAAAACTACACTGTATTCTCTGTAGCTCAGTTAAATTGGGCAGGCAGGCAGAGGCCCACTGGAACTGCATGAAGGGGAAAAACAACTTGGAAGTTCAGTACTATAAATCGTCCACATCTGGTTCTACTAACTTACAAAATGCACTTCAGTTCAAAATTATAATCTCTTAACAGCAAGCTATATGTGACTAAAGCTCCTTTTCTGCAGTACACTCAGTTTGTATTTCTGTCCCACATGGATGAGTTTTTTTTTTTTTTTTTGAGTATTCTGTTTATTAACAGTTTCCTTAAACAATAATTGAACAACAACATATACAGACTACAGACAACAAAATACAAAAAAAAGGTACAGGATAACAAAGTACATACATTTACATACATACAGACAAAAACCCATACATATATTCTAACCTACCCTAATCTACCCTAACTGCCCAGTTCTAACTTTAATTTACTTCATCGTGCAATTCCTATAATGTGGTTTACACAATTTCTCTGGTTCTTACAATTTAATTCTTTTAATTCCTATGATCCATATTTATTATTTCCATTTCACAATCATCTAATTTATTGAATGTTTACATCTAATGAGGAATCTATGTGTTATCCTATTAAACTATACTATCCAGGTGCAGACAATTGGTGGTGCAGTCTATTCAAGGTGCAATTTGAGATGCAGTCGAACGTGCAGTAATACCATCCTTCCCATGCATGTGTTCTCATATATATATATATATATATATATATATATATATATATATATATATATATATATACATATATATATATATATACACACACACATACATAGACAAAGACAAGGCCCCCAGGATGGCCCTCTACTGCTATAAGCAATCTCAGAGCCTACTCCCGTCACTTAACCAACCTTTGATCTCTTGAACTTTCCCGCACCATTAACTACTCCCTTTAGGCTACCTTTGCCCTCGCCTAACACTCATGTACATGAATCCACTATGTGCACAGCCCTGCGGTGAGCATTAGATTTTCTGTGAGACTCAACGTAGTCAAAAAAGGAGCCCACACCCTCCTGAAAACCGCTTCCCTGTCTCTCACTATCCAGGTTAATCTCTCTAGGGCCAGCATACGTATGACTAACTTTCTCCAGTCACTTATCCTGGGTTCCTTTCCTGTGACCCATGTGTTCTGGATACATTGCCTTGCCAATACTAACGAAACCCGCACCCATCTGGGTACCATTTGCCACTCCTCGTCCCCTTCTATTTTTTCTACTCCAAAAAGACAGACTAATGGGTCACGGGTCCACTGCCTTCCCGCACCCTTGTTTATCTCCTGTATGACCTCTTCTCAATACTTCATTAATAACGGACATGTCCAGAAACAGTGAAAGAAGGTACCTCGACCTGTCCCACATCTTCCACAATTCGGTGAGACAGCCGGTTGCACTTTATTTATTGCTACAGGGGGCCAGTAGACTATGTAGAAACTTATAATAAGCCTCCTTAAATTTGTTACATATCATAATTTCCTCTGGTAACTCCCGCATTAATTTCCAATTCTTTTCTGAAATCTGTGTCCCTAAGTCCCTTTCCCAAAGGGCCTTCGTAGGGCCCGTCCGGTCAGGTAAGCCTTGTCTATACAACTGAACAATTCTTCCCACTACCCCTTTCCTACTACCCCCCTCTGGCAAATCAACTGTTCTATTCTATCCACTGGCCCTCCGCCCTTCTCTCCCAGGTTCAGACTACCTATGTATGTTTTCAGCTGTAAGTACCGGAACATATGTGTGTCCCTTACCCCCATCTCTTCCCTAACCTTAAGGAATTCCTTTAATTTCCCCTTATCCATCAATGTCCCCAAACATACTGCCCCCCCCACACTCCCACTCCTTGAATCCTCTGTCCTCCAGCCCCTGAACAAAGAAGGGATTCTTCACAATCGGAAGCAAAACAGTCTCCCTCTGGGTCCCTCCTCTTTGTCGCCAGAAATGACACCAGGCGTCTAATGTCTCCCGTACAAGGGGGTTGCCGTTTTCCCACATCCCCATACGCTCTCCTCCCTTTACTGTGCAGATATGCTGTAAGTCTCCCTGGATTCCCCTCCTGTTCCAAGCTAATCCATCTAGCCACCTCTGGCTTATGTTCCCAGTCCACTATTCCCCGGAGCTGAATCGCCTTATAGTATATCCCTATGTCTGGGAAGCCCATTCCCCCCCTGCTCCTATCTCCCTTGAGCCTAGACAAACTTACCCTGGGCTTTTTCCCTTGCCATATGAATTCTGTAAACCCTCTTTCTAAGCACTTCACATCCTCCTGCACCAGACTCAACTGCAGCATCTGCATCGGATACAGAATTTGTGGGATAATGTTCAATTTAATAAGGTTTATTCTACCCAACCAAGAGACTGGTAACTGCATCCATCCCTTTAGGTCTGCCAATATCCAATTAATCAGGGGTTGATAATTCAACCTATACAACCCTTCCCATTTTCTCCCCACTCGCACCCCTAAATATTTAAAATCCAACCCCGCCACTCTAAATCCCCTCTGTCGCACCTCCAGACCTACTTCTGGGAAACCCATGGCTTCTGATTTCTTCACCTTAACCTTATACCCCGACAGCCCCGAAAACTCCTCAATTGTATCCATAAGATAGCCTATAGACCCTTCCATGTCCCCTAAAAAAGTAACATGTCATCCGTATAAAGCGCCACTTTATGCTCACCCCCCCTCACCATCCCTTACTCCTACCACCCCCTCCTTTTGTCTGATTGCCTCCACCAGTGGTTCGATCACCAGGGCGAAAAGCAAGGGGGATAGCGGACACCCCTGCCTCATGCCCCTTCCTAAACTAAATTTTGAGGACAGGACTCCATTCACTAACACCTGCGTGCTCGGCTTCTGATACATAGCTCTAACCCACCCAATGAATGGGTCCCCCAGACCAAACCGGGTCAAAACCTCAAATAGGAAATCCCATTCCACCCTACCGAATGCTTTTTCAGCGTCTAATGATATCACCCCCATCTTTGAATTGGCCTTCCCCGCTGGCCAAATAATATTAATCAGCCTCCGCACATTGTGATAGGACTGCCTCCCTTTAATAAACCCGGTCTGGTCTGGGTGAACCACCTCCAGTAGAATATTCTCTAATCCGGCGGCCAGCACCTTAGCCAAGATTTTCATATCCACGTTTAGAAGGGAGATCAGTCTGTAGGAGGAGCAGTCCAGCTCATCCTGTCTTCCCTTCTGGATTAGACATATATTAGCTTCATAACATGAATCAGGCAGTACTGGGATCCGGTCCTCCTCCACCCTTTCAAAAACCTTGCCATTCTCCCTCCTAGTGCCTTGTAATATTCAACCGGGAAGGCATCAGGTCCAGCAGCTTTCTCTTCCTGCAACTTCTGAATGGCACTCAAAATTTCCTGTACCGAGATGGGAGAGCTTAACCTCTCCTGCTGTTCCCTTGAAGTCTTTTTCAGTGTTGTGCCACTCAGGAACTCGCGAATATCATCTCTCCGCCCCTTGTATTCCAGGCTACACAATTTTTCATAGAACTCCCTGAAACGCTCTGCAATCCCCTTAGAGCCTGTTATAATTTGCCCCCCCCCCCATCCGCAGCACCCTAGTTGGGCATCTGCCTCCCTTCATCAGGCGCCCCATCATAGGCCCGGGCTTGTTTCCCCACTCGAAGACCCTCCTTTGGCAGAAAAATCACGACCTTCCTGCCTCCTCCCTTAAGAGAGAGTTAAGGGACTCCCTTGCAACTGTTAATAGCTTAGGGGCATCTCCTTTTTCCCCTCCGCCTACTCTCTTCTCCAGTTCCTTCACATGCCTTTCAAGCTCTTCTCTCTTCCCCCTTTTCTGTTTTTTAATCTTGGCAACATAGGCTATTATCACCCTCCTCATGCAAGCCTTACCTGCCTCCCACACCACCGTACTTAACACCTCTCCGGTGTCGTTTACTTCTTCAAACAGTTTCCACTGCTCTGTTAAGTATTCCTTAAAACGCTTGATCCTTAGCCAAGTACGTGGGAAACCTCCAGGACGACTGTCCATCCTGCCCCCTCCTCCCTCCCGCGACGCACAGTACCACCATTGCATGATCTGAAAGGAAAATAGGGCAATGACTTATTTCTTCACTCGCTCCCACCCAATTTCTGGGTATGAAAAAATAATCTAATCGAGACCAGGTCTTATGAGGGTGGGAATAAAATGTACTACTCGCCCAGACGGGTAAACTGCTCTCCACCCATCCACTAGATCCAAATCGCTATCCCTATTGCCCACTGTCCCATAGCTCGTTGTCCTTCCCTACTCTCAAGTGATCCATTCTTGCATCCATTGTCCAATTAAAGTCCCTGCCCATTATAAGCCCCGGAAATTGCTCTCTGGTAAGCAGGCCCAGCAAAGAGGTATAAAACTCAGGGTCATACACAGCCGGTGCGTAAACACACCCGAACGTAAGTGTCTCTTCCCTCCAAACCCCAGTAACAAAAATATATCTGCCTTCTTTAGGGTCCCTTACCACCCTCTTAACTTCAAAGAGCAGATTCTTATGCAGTAAAATTGCTACTCCCCTTTAATGCAAGGAATAGGAAGCCGCAAAACACTTCCCAACCCAATTCCACACAAGTTTGGCATGCTCCAACTCTGTCAGGTGTGTCTCTTGTAGCATGGCCACCTGTGCCCCCTTACGCCTGAGCGCTGTCAATAGCTCAGTCCTCTTCACTGGGCTCGCTATTCCCTTCACATTCCAAGAGATCAGATTCAGGTCTTTCACATCACCCATCTTCCTTCGAAACACTTTCCATTTTCACATGACATTATCAGCATTTGAAATTGTATTGAGCCTGTCCAGCCATCTATAATGTACACTAGCAACATATTATACATTATCCCCCATTGTCTGCACCCTCGACTGCTACCCCACATACACCACCGGGCCTCTACACATCGAACATAAACACAGACAGTACATTTAATTCTAACAACATACCCTACTCTCCCCCCCCTCCTTTTCTCTCCAGCCCCCCTATCCCCACTTCTCGAACAGTTTCACTCCTCCTTTCTTCCTCCTATAACACTAATTGCTAACATAGCACAAGTGTACGTTTGAACTAATACAACAAAGTCTATCACTCCCTAACTGAGGCACGTGCCCACCGCCCCCACAGCCAGGTTTCTTGCTTCTCGAGTTATCACCCCCCACGCTTTCCTTGACTCCTAGCCCTCCCTTGTACCCCCTCGTCTATTCCCAAGTGGCACTCGACCTTCCCCTTTCCTACCTCTCAACCCCATCCCTCCACTACTTTACTGACCTATACCCGTAACTCAGCTTTAACTTCCCACCCTACCCCCTGCAACCCCCATACAACTCACTACTAAACCTTAGCCTTCCCAATAAGCTACCTTCCTCTATTAAATTCCCACTGCTCCCCACCACTAACCCCTCATCTCCCTTCCTCTTCTAATTTAGTCTAAATCCAAATCCTTCTAGTCCCCTTCACACAACCCTCCCACAGCAACATGTTTTATCCGTGCACCACATCCAGTTAACCTTACAAGGAAATTATGCGAGGAAGGATGCGGGGCTAGGCTGTGCTGTTTCAGCTACCACGCTAGGCCCCGCACTCCACCTCTCTCCTGCAGCGAGACTTCTCTCTCGATTCTCCTGATTCACCTCAGAGTCCCTCCTAGAAAAGTGGACTGGCACATCTCCACCCATCGATTCAAGTCCATAGCCAACGCCACCGCTTCAACTGGTCGCATCTCCTTAAGTTGGGAAAGTCCAATAAAAATCCAAATGCGCAACGGCGCCAACGCTAAAATGAAAACATCAACCGCTTCTATACCCGCTCTGTATCCCAGCCAATAAATGGAACCTTATCCAGTATAATGTCCCCATCCGAAACAGGAACTCCAGCAATACACTTTCATTCCTCCAGGCTCAGACTCCTTATCGCTCTTCAGCTCACTCTTTTCCTCAGCCCCTTCACAAATTCCTCTGCCTTCTCGAGCTCCCAGAAGGAGTAGGTCGCTCCTTCATGTTTTATTCATAGGGTAGCTGGATAAACTAGGAAGTTTTCAACTTTGAGGCTTCTCAACTGCGCCATTAGCCCATTGAACGCTTTCTTCTTTCTTAACAGATGTGCTGAGTAATCCTGTGAGAGGAACAATCTGTGCCCCTCATATTGCAAAGTCTCTTTAGCTCTGTAAGCTCTTAACAGCGCCTCCCGATCTTGGAAATTATGGAAACGCATGATTATCTGCCTTGGGGGTTGATCTGCAGCAGGCCGCGGCATCACCGCTCTATGTGCATGCTCCAGTTTAACTTTGCGGTTTTTTATTTTCATTTCAAGCAGTTCAGTCAGGACTTTGCTGCAAAAATAAAGGACATCCTTCCCGGTAGCCCTCTGAGCCTTAGATTTAAGCGTCTGTGGTAATTCTCCTGATAATCAAACGCTTCTTTGAACTCCTCCAATTCCTTCTGTAACTCGCGGATTTGGCCTGGGGCCGCCATAAGCTCATCCTCTAATCTTGAAATCCGTTCCTCAGCCTCCGCTAGTCGGGAGTTATGTTGCACCTGTTGCTCAATAACCTCCTGTAGCTTCCCGTCAAGTTTATCCTCCAATTTTATCAGTCTAGGCTCGAGGGCTGCTATTACTTGCCCTGTTAGTTCTTTCCCCAAGGCAGCCACCTCCACCACCGAGAGGGACACCAGGCCCACGTTCTCTCCTCCACCAGGGCCCACCGACCCTTTCTTCGCCGCTTTTCCAGTCGCTTTCTGGTTTTTCGCTGGCATCGAGTTAAATACTCGTCCATTGTGCTTTCCTGCACCCAGTAACACCTTTTATTCGCTCAAGGGGGGTGAAAAAACTCGATTAATTATTAAAATTATCTGGCTGTGTTGACGGAGCCAGCGGGAAATGTGACTTCTCCATTAGCTGCTCATTAGCGCCGTTTTTTTTAATAGCCTCACTGAAACTGTACTTACTAACTGCCCATCTATGGCATAGGAGAGGCTAGGGTGTTCAGCACCATGGGATTCAATCAGTGGTTGAAAAACTGGTGTGGAGCTCAGGGATTTGGCTTCATTGGTGACTGGGGGTCCACCTGGAGTGATGCAAGCTTATACTGGCATGATGGGCTGCATCTGTCCGGGAGGGGAACCAGGATCCTAGGGTGATAGGTTTAAATGCTTCATTGGTAAGCTTTTAAACCAGCCAAGGGGAGGCACCTGAAAGGAGCAGGGAATCCCAGCCTCCAAATAATCACGTGTAGGCACGGCAAACACCAACATAGAGGTGTCGATGGGGAGAAGGGCAGGGTAAATGGAGAAAGTGACAAAGGCAAAAGGACAGGGATGGGGCAAAGGGAGTAAGGCCATCAGGAAATGGAGGGTAATGAGTACCAATGCCCGTAGTCTGGGCAACAAGCTCCCTGAGCTGGTGGCCTTGATGGAAGAGGATGCCTGGATATCGTAGCAGTCACAGAAACATGGTACACAGAGAACCATGACTGGGATGTTAACATACCAGAGTACATAACCTACAGGAGAGACAGGCAGGGGAGAAGAGGGGGAGGAGTAGCTCTCTATGTAAAGGAAGAGATAAAAGCAACTGAACAAAAGAGTAAACAGGGAGGAGAGGAGGCACTGTGGGTCACCTTGGAGACTGGAAAGGGCACCACAATCCGCACAGGGGTTGTGTACAGACCCCCATGTCAGAGGGAGGGAATGAACAAGGATATGATAGAAGTCATTCTTAGAATGGCAGAGAAAGGGCAGATACTGTTGATGGGAGACCTGAATATACCAGATGTTAACTGGAGCACATTTGCTGCAGCCACATCCAAGAGCAGGGCCATTCTTGATGCCCTACAGGTGGCAGGCATTAGACAGCTAGTTTCGGAACCCACTCGTGAGGGAGCAATCTTAGACCTCGTACTCTCAAACGGGGGCAGTGAGAGGATCTCAGATCTAGAAGTGAGTTGCCATCTGGGGACAAGTGACCATCAAACAGTGTGGTTCACGTTAAACTCCGCTACAGAGTCAAGCCATACAAAAGTGAGGGTACTGGACTTTAGGAGGGCTGACTTTGGCAAGATGGGAGAGTGCCTCAGAAAAGCACTAGCAAACAGGCTAGAAGGAGGTGTGGAGCAACAATGGGGAATCATCAAAACTGCCATCACAGAGGCAACAAGCCTGTGTGAAGCAAATAAACAAATCAAAACGAAAGAAAAAGCCACTATGGTTCTCAAAATAGGTGGCTGTGAAAGTCAGGAAGAAAGATAGCATTCCGGAAGTATAAGGAAACACAGAAGGAGCAGAACAGAGAGGTGTACCAGTTAAGGCAGAAGGAAGCAGGAGGGAAGTCAGAATAGCAGGCCCAAACTGAGGAAAAGATAGCCAACTCAGTTAAGAAGGAGATAAAACCTTTATAGGTACATCAGCGGCGTAGAAAGACAAAGGAGGGATAGTGAGGCTGAATAGAAATGAACGGTGGGTGGGCAGAGGGGACAGTGAAAAGCAGGGATACTGAGCGAATATTTCTGCTCAGTATTCACAAAAGAGGAGGGAAGTGCCTAATCCAATTAACAGAAGCACCTCTTGATAGGGGTCGATCCGAGTCCTTTCACAGAAAAAGAGTTCTACAAGAACTCCTAAAACTGAAGGTGGACAAAGCAATGGGTCCTGATGGAATTCACCCAGAATTCTAAAAGAATTAAGGGAGGAACTAGTGAAACCACTGGCTACTCTTTTTAATAAATCACGGGAGGATGGTGTGGTACCCGAGGACTGGAGGAAGGCGGATGAGATTCCCCTTCACAAAAGTGGGACCAAGACAGAGGCAGGAAACTAAAGACCTGTCAGTCTGACCTCTGTGGTAGGGAAAGTGATGGAGTCACTTCTGAAGGAAAGAATAGTTGAGTACCTAGAGGCCAGTGGGGCACAGGACCCAAGGCAGCATAGGTTCACAGCGGGAAGGTCATGTCAGACGAATCTAATAGATTTCTTTGACTGGGTGACCAAAGTAGTAGACCAGGGAGGAGCTGTGGACATAGCTTACCTAGACTTAGGCAAGGCATTTGACACAGTCCCACACAAAAGATTAATAGTCAAATTAACCAGTCTGGGAGTGGGTCCCAGGGTGGTAGCCTGGGTAAAACATTGGCTGCATAACAGGACACAGAAGGTAATTGCAAATGGAGTCCACTCTGAAGAAAGAGGGGTTACTAGTGGGGTACCGCAGGGTTCAGTATTGGGTCCAGTCCTTTTTAATGTCTTCATCAGAGACATTGCAGAAGGACTGGAAGGAAAAGTATGCCTTTTTGCAGATGACACAAAGATCTGCAACAGGGTTGATACACAAGGAGGCGTGGAAAGGATGAAAAAGGACTTGACAAGGTTGGAGGAATGGTCAGAAGTATGGCAGCTAGCAGTCAATGCAAAGAAGTGCAAAATAATGCACCTGGGAAACAAGAACCCAGGGGAAGAATACACAATGGGTGGGGAGGTAGTAACAACAACAAAAAAGGAAAGGGACCTGGGGTAATCATATCAGATGATCTTAAGGTTAGCAAGCAATGAGAAGGCAGTAGGGAGGGCTGGGGGTATACTGGGATGTATAGGGAGAGGCATCAGCAGCAGAAAACAGGAAGTTGTTATCCCTCTGTACAGACAGTTGGTGAGACCCCATCTGGAGTACTGTGTCCGGTTCTGGAGACCCCATCTCCGTAAGGACATAGGATAGAGGTAGTCCAGAGGAGGGCAACTAAAATGGTGCAGGGTCTGCAAGAGAAGCCGTATGAGGAGAGACTAAAGGAGCTTAATATGTATAACCTTGAGGAAAGAAGGAGGGGACATGATAGAAACTTTTAAGTACCTCAGTGGAATCAACAAAGTCCAAAGAGGGTAGCATCTTTCAGAAAAAGAGACTTGCAAGAACAAGGGACACAACTTAAAGATAGAAGGAGGCGGTTCAGGGCAATGTGAGGAAGTATTATTTCACAGAGAGGGTAGTGGATGCATGGAACAGCCTTCCTGAGGAGGTTGTGGGGTCTAAAACTGTGGAAGAATTCAAGAATGCATGGGACAGACATAAGGCAATTCTTGTGGGGGATAGGAAGAAATAGGCTGTTGGTTAACTAGGATCTGCAGCCTATCCTGTAGGCAGGGAAATGGGCAGACTACATGGGCCAAGCGGTCCTTATCTGCCGTCAAAGTCTATGTTTCTATCTGCATCAATGGGCTACTATGGAAGCCTCACCAATGCGGGGCAGAACAGAAATATGAACTTTTAGCGTACTGCAGCAGTAGCAAAGACGCTTTAGTCACATATAGCTTACTACAGTGTATGGTGGAATGATTTTATGTATGGACTTCCATGCCTGGAATATGCTGCTTGTTTATTTATTTATTGAGGATTTGGAAAGTACCTTTGATTCAAGGACTCCTTTTCAAAGGTTCCATGTCACAGCAGATGAAACATGAAGAGAACAGTACAGAGCTGTACAGCAACAGGACACAAGCAAACAATCATGATACAAGAAATACAGAAAAAGACTAACATTTAGATACTAGTAGATTCATAGCATTAGTCTCATGTACAATTACATATATAATCTCCACTAAGGAGTAATTCAGGGAGTTCAGAATTGAGGGGGTGGGCAAAATGGCTAGAGGCCTTGGTCAAGAAAGAGAGGGAGCAGGGCTGGGTTCAGTGGCCATCACAGGGATTAGAGAACTGTAGATGGTTCCTAAGGGAGGCTTTGTAGGGGCCGAGTCTATTCACATCACGTATGTGAGAGCGTTAGGCAGGTCATTTACCCAGAAAGGGGCTCAGAAACTAAAGGACCTTTGGAATTTGGAGGTGCAGTAGCAGGGAACCACGAGGAGTTCCCTGCTTGAGCTAGGGGTGTGTTGGTGTGTCGGGGCCCGTTGCATTAGAGGTGAGAAACCGGGGGGGGAGACCAAGGGTAATCTTTTTGCCCATGAGGCAAGTATGAAACCTGATTCTGTTATCAAGGTTGAGCCAGTTAGTGGCATTATACAGGGAGCATGTGTGGGTTAGCCGATCACAGCCCAGGATGAGGCGACAGGCTTTGTTGAGGGACAGCCAGAGTCTGGTTAAGGCCAAGGTGTTAGCAGCGCTATAGATTAGGATGCCATAGTCTAAAAGGGAGAGGACCCAGTAGGAGACCACTAGACGAAGGGCATCAGGAGTAAGACAATGTTTAAATCGATAGAGGATGCCGAGCCGGATATTGAGGGCTGTAGACAGTTGATGAATGTGTTGGTGGAAGTTAAGGGCCAAGTCAAGTGTGATGTCCAGGTATTTAAAGGAGTCCACTTGTTCAAGTGGGGTCAGGTTGGCAGTTAGGACTTGGGGGCAGCAGTGACATCATTATGTTGTGCTGGAGTAGTGATGTCCAAGAATGTTACCACAATGTTACCACACAGCTTTTGTAAACGTGAATTTACAGAAAAAGCTGCAGCACATTAATTCAGTAATTTGAGCCCACCAGCAACACTCAAGTGGCCCCCCAACCCCCAGTTCGCTGAAAAGCAGAGTGTCTGAAATAGGCACGGATCATGCCACTACACTATAAAACAATGTATAGGCATCCACACACAAGTCTGGATTTTCCATGGCAACCAGTGAACCTCTTGAGCTTCGCTCTCGAGGTTCCTGGTAGTTGCCATAAAAACCTTTCAATTGAGACACAGCCTTATTGTGTATGCCCATATATTATCCTCATAGAAACATAGAAACATAGAATTTGACGGCAGATAAGGACCGCTTGGCCCACCCAGTCTGCCCATTTCCCTACCTACTGGATAAGCTGCAGATCCTAGTTAACCAGCAGCCTACTTCTTTCCCCCACCCCCCAGAATTGCCTTATGACTATCCCATGCATGCTTGAATTCCACCACTGATTTTGACTCCACAACCTCCTCCGGAAGGCCATTCCATGCATCCACAACCCTCTCTGTGAAAAAATACTTCCTTAAATTACCTCTGAGCCACCCCCCCTCTATCTTCAAATTGTGCCCTCTTGTTCTTGCACACCTCTTTTTTTGAAAGATGCTACCCTCTTGGACTTTGTTGATTCCCTTGAGGTACTTGAAAGTTTCTATCATGTCCCCCCTCTCCCTCCTTTCCTCGAGGCTATACATATTAAGCTCCTTAAGTCTCTCTTCATATGTCTTCCAGTGCAGACCCTGCACCATTTTAGTTGCCCTCCTCTGGACAGCTTCCATCCTGTCTATGTCTTTGCGGAGATTGGGTCTCCAGAACTGCACACAGTACTCCAGATGGGGTCTCACCAGCTGTCTGTACAGAGGGATAATAACTTCCTGTTTTCTACTGGTGATGCCTCTCCCTATGCATCCCAGTATCCCCAGCCCTCCTTGCTGCCCTCTCACATTGCTTGCCCACCTTTAGGTCATCTGATATGACTACCCCCAGGTCCCTTTCCATTTTTGTTGTTAGTATCTCCCCCATTGTGTACTCTTCCCCTGGGTTTTTGTTTCCCAGGTGCATTACCTTGCACTTCTTAGCATTGAATCTAAGCTGCCATACATTTGACCATTCCTCTAACCTTGCCAAGTCCCTTCTCATCCTTTCCACCCCACCCTGTGCATCAACTCTGTTGCAGATCTTAGTGTCATCTGCAAAGACATACTTTCCTTCCAGTCCTTCTGCAATGTCGCTTATAAAGACATTGAAGAGGACTGTCCTAATCTGAACCCTGCGGTACCCGCTAGTAACCCTCCTTTCTTCTGAGTGGACTCCATTTACTATTACTCTCTGTGTCCTATTCTCCAGCCAATTCTTTACACAGGCTGTCATCTTGGGACCCACTCCCAGGCTGGCTATCTTATATATTAATCTTTTGTGTGGGACTGTGTCAAATGCCTTGCTAAAGTCTAGGTAGGCCATGTCCACAGCCCCTCCCTGATCTACTACTTTGGTCACCCAGTCAAAGAAATCTATCAGATTCGTCTGGCATGACCTTCCCGCTGTGAATCCATGCTGCCTAGGGTCTTGTGCCCCTCTGGCCTCTAGATACTCGACAATTCTTTCCTTTAGAAGTGATTCCATCATTTTCCCTATCACTGAGGTTAAACTAACAGGTCTATGCTTGTCTATGTTTGTTAGATCAGAGTATAACAATAACAGTTACAGGCTCTCCCTCTCCTTCCGTTCCATTCATCATCAGGTAGTTGAGGTTCATATTTCTGTCCCGGTCACTTTCTCCCTCTTGGGTAAAGCTTCATCTTTTTAAGAGACCACTGATGCAGTAATTAATAGATACTGCATCAACGGGCTATTAAAAATGAAGGAGCTTCTGTGGGACAGAACAGAGTCAGAAATACGAACTTGGTGTACAATAGCAAACAAGCTTTAGTGACGCAAAGCTTAGTACTGTTTGTTCAGATCAGACTCAAGAGTATACCATAACAGTTAGTTACAGGCTGCCCCTCTCCTTCCATCCCATTCATGATCAGCAGCACAGCATCATTTTCTTTTTTCTTCATTATCCACATATCTTCTAATCCCTAGCTGAATCCCATCTTCTGGCCCCCTTGCAGTCTTCTTCTTGACTTCCCCAGACCCCTTGACTTCCCCAGATGGTAGACCCCTTATTACACAGCATCGGTCACAAATCACGAGTCAGCGCTAGTGCAAAACGAACTGGGTAGGTGCAACCACAGTCACACAAAAGCTCACACCTCTGTCTTGAGCAAAGATCAGTCTTTAATGAAAGGAAATTACTATAAAAAAATTATCCAGTCATGTCCTGACTGGCACTTGTGTACTGCTGGCTGGTCACACAGCAACTTTAGTATTTTGTTCCCGTTCCAACTAAAGATGCCATCAGTTCTGGTTTAAAGCAGCAGTGCATAAATGAGGAGAAGATTGTGACCTATACTTTTTTTTAATACTATTTTAGATTGACCCTTATCTCCTGACATGTATGATACCCTTCGTTCTCTATTTTGAGTCTGCTTTACTACTTTTGTTCACATTTGAAACAATAAAAGCAATATTCCTTCTAAGATGGCTCAGGCTATGTTTTCATCAGAATTTGCAGCAGTTTTTGAACACCTATTGTTCCAGAAGGTCAGAGAGCCCTGTCTGCTGCATTATAGTTACATTTTAGTCACAACAGAATTGATTTTAAACTGTGTACAAAAATAGCTGAGAATAATGATGAAAACCTAGTCAGAGCCATAGAAAAAAAGGAGCACTCCTCTTCAGATGTGACGAAAAGTACTCATAATATGAGCTCAAACTGTGAAAAGACCATATAAGTCAGTAGATCAGGGGAGGGGCAATCCAAAACAGAATAAACAAGCATTTGTCAATGCCGAATGTTTGCTTGCTGGTATTGGCAGTGGTAGTGTAGAAGTTACAGAGCTGTGTAATAGGAATGGCAGTGAAGTATTGAACTGAAGCCAACCCCACCACCACCCTGCAGAGAGTGACAGGCATTGGGGTGTGCCTTTGGGTCGTCAGGCATAACGGCCACGCCATTTCACCACACCCCACCCTGCAGACACTGACAAGTGTCACGGTGTTCCTTGGGGTCTTTGGCCCTTATGCGCACCCCATTCCATTAGGAAATACGGTGAGATGGGTGCAATATAGGAGAATGGGGTGAACATTGGGGCCGAAGAGTCCAAGGCATACCTCGATGCCTCACACTGGCTGCAGGTGTGGAATGGTATGAGCATTACAGGCAAAAATGCCAAGTCACACCCCTGATGCCTGTCATTCTCTACAGGGTTGGGCGTTATAGTTTGGAAACCTAATACCTCCAGGCATTGATGGTATTTTCACTCCAAATATTCAACATGGTTTTTTGTGACCCACCTCATGAACAGGGGACTATCAGTTTGTTAGCCGAAAGCTGCTTATGCACAGCGACTACGGCACTTAGCACCACAGGTGCAAAAACATTCCGAACAGGATGTAAAAAAATGACAGCTGTACTGTTCATGGGGAGGTGTAAAAAATGGCAATGTTGCAAATCTGCAGTAAAAATATTTAAAAAAATGGTGAAGTCACGAGCGTACATAGAAACTGTGCAACGCACACCCGTAATATAATTAGGTTGGGGATTTATTTTACAGCAGATTGTCAACTCAGGCATTTTGGTGCCTCCGATCATGAACAGTGTCACTGTGGTTTTCTTTATCTGTCCCGAACAATGATTTCCCACAGCGACGACGCATCTCTGCGCTGAAAGTGTGAAAACACACTTTGGCCATGTTGTGAAAAATGACAGCTGTACTGTAAATAAGGAAGTGTGGAAAAATGCCACTGGTGAAAATCTGGACTTAAAATATTACAAAGTCATGAACTTACAGGTGCGTGGAAACTGCGCAATGCTCACTCGTAACATAGTCATTATGGACTTTTGTCACCAAATTTTCAACATAGCCATTTTAAGACCTCTGCTCATGAACAGTGTAACTGTGATTTTCTTAATCTGTCCCAAACATTGCTTTCGCACACCAACAGCACCATTATGCGCTACATGTGCGAAAACACATTTTAGGGCATATAAGAAAATGGCAGCTGTGCTGTTCATAAGGAAGTGTAATAAAATGGCAATGTTGAAAATCTGGAGTGAAAATATTAAATTCAGAAACTTATGAGCATGCATAGGAACTGCAAGAACGACGCCAGAAACAGTCATTTTTAGGAATTTTTTCACCAAATTTTCAACATAGCCATTTTAAGACCTCTGCTCATGAACAGTGTCACTGTGATTTTCTTAATGTGTCCCATACATTGATTTCGTACATCGACTGCGCCATTGTGCGCTACATGGGTGGAAACACATTTTGGGCAAGATGTGAAAAATGACAGCTGTAGTACTCATAAGAAGGTGTGGTAAAATGGCAATGTTGAAAATCTGGAGTGAAAATATTGAAAATTCGCAAACTTACGAGCGTGCATAAGAACTGTAGCATACGCTCCTAAAACAGTCAATTTTTGAATTTTTCACCAACTTTTCAACATAGCCATTTAAGACCTGTGCTCATGAACAGAGTCACTGTGATTTTCTTAATTTGTCCCGTACATTGGTTTGCACACAGACTAGCCATTATGCGCTACATGGGTGGAAACACATTTTGGGTGAGATGTTAAAAATGACAGCTGTACTGCTCATAAGAAGGTGTGGTAAAATGGCAATGTTGAAAATCTGGAGTGAAAATATTGAAAATTCGCGAACTTACAGGCGTAGGAACTCGCAATGCCGCTTAATAAAACAATATTTGGAATTTTCACCAAATTTTCAAAATAGGCTTCTTGAGAGCCCACCTTATGAACACTGGCAGTGTCGTTTTTAATCGGTCCCGAAAGGTGATTTCGCGCAGTGACTGCGAAATCACCCTTCAGGGCCGAATAACGCCATGACAGTGACAGCATTCATGAGAAGGGGTCCCAAAAACCCCATGTTGAAAATTTGGTGCAAAAATTCCAAAAAATGCCTGAGATATGCAACAAAGTTGAAAAACCCTATCTATCCCATTATACAGCTTACCGGCATTTCCTCAGTTCGCGGTCGGCTTTGAAGAGTGCAGACGTGTTCCCGGTCCACCGAAGATCGTCGCGCCCGGACTCCGGAGGTAAGTATGGGTGAGGGGTGTGGGAGGCAGGGTGCGCGCAGTGGGTGCGGGTTGTGGGGGGACAGGAAGACTGCGTGGGACCGTTTCTTCTACAAGTTAAAAAAAAAAAAAGCGGCCTTGGGGCGTTTGCCACGCTGGGGTGGGCTCCCAGCGTGGCAGAAGAATAGCTGGGGGGGCGTGGAGCCAATGGGGATTAGGCACCCCGTCGGCCATGGCATTTGTTGCCACGCTGGGGTGGGCCCCAGCGTAGCACTCTGTCTGGGGGAGAGAGTGAAGCCTGACGGGTTGGGCACCCCGTCAGCGATAGCATGGGGGGAGACAGTGAAGCCATCGGGGGATTGGGCACCCGTCGGCTATACCATCGAGTTGCCACGCTGGGGTGGGCACCCAGTGTGGCATTTGGAAGGCTTTGGGGAGCCAGCACAGCCGGCCAGGGGATTGGGTACCTGTCGGCTATAGAGTGTGCGTGGGGGGCAACACGCAGTATGCGCGCATGCGGTGGTGTAGGGGGAGCTGCGCATGAGCAGGCGATATCTTATCGCTGCTCACTGAAGCGTAGCTCCCCCTTTCAACTGTATGCCACTGCATTTTGGAGCTCGTCATAGACAGCTCCAGCATGCATTGGCTTACAGGGGCCGCGTCTGCCAACACACTGACTGAACTGGAAGAGGAGGTGACACACCTCCGAAATCTCGGATAATGGCACTATGTTTCTTGCACATGCGTGCAAGCAAACAAACAGCAGAGGTGAAATTTTTCACCATTCATGCACTGCTGCTTTAAGGACACTGTGACTTCAGACAGTTGGTGGAAACAAGCTGCTGGGAGTCCTTGGTTACACACTGTATTATTATTACAGTGTGATAACTTACTGGAGCCTCCGTCATGGGCCAAGTACAAGATTGCTTACTGCCACACAGAAGCATATCATGCATTTGATTCTATTCCTCCACTTGAATAAATCACTTCTATTTAACTGCTATATCTGGCTTCACATAGGGCCAGGATAATACAGGTAAAAAAGGTAACTTAAAAATATATATTTCTATCTAAACAAACTGACCTGAGACTTGGGTTTATTTGCTAGATAACAATATCAAAATATGTGTGGTTGCTGGTTGGAGACAGCATATAAAATTCCTTAACTCTTGCAACTTTCCAACTCCCTCTCATACCACTGTACCCTTAACCCTTCCACATACAGTCTAGTCGGGCAACAAAATCAGTGACATCCCAGTTCCCACCCTAATCCCACACAGACATCTCACCCCACCCGATGCATCTCTAATTATGATCCATTCACATCCCTAGTGTGCCACCGGCATCTTACCTGGCTAGTGTGTTCACTTTCTGGATGACTCTCTTGATTTTTTTTGGGGGATACGCCTTAGCCTTACCACCACCCGGTGCTGTGCTTTCACTGCTGGTCTGGGTTCCTCTGATCTTCTCTGTCTCCTCTGCCTTGCTAGCTGCTGCCTGTAGCTTCTCTGCTCCCTGCCTGGTGGACAGCTGATATGCCTGTGCTGCAGGATGCTTACTGGCCTTGTCCTGGCTCCTGGTGGGTTGCTTAAAAGGGTGAAGGGAGGAATCTCTCCTCCATCTGCTCTGACCCAACCTGGCGACCTCCTCTCTGTAGTCTCTTTCTGCTCTCTGCTGCCTCCGACCTTCTCAGACTCTCTCCCTAGGCATACACCTCTCTCTTACTCCCGGGCCTGCTCTGTCTGGTTGGTGGCTGCTAGGCCTGGTGCTGCTTCTTTTTAATTAAGTTGCTGCTGCTCTGGCCTTGGTGGTATAGTATGGTACTGCAGCCTAGGTAGATAGATTATGGTGCTGGTCATTGGTCTGCTGCCCTACCCTGAGCCCCCTGCCATGCTCTGATCAAGTCTGACCCAACCAATCACCCGCTGCTCTCAGTCGCTCCCTCCCACATGGCCCCCCCCCCCACACACACACACACTCACTGACATGGACTCCCGAGGACCTTCCCTTGGAAACTAGGCTGGCATCGCCCTGAGTGACCTCTGCTCTACACTCTCTGCCGCAGCCTCACTAGTCTCTCAGGCTTTTCCATGGCTCTGCTACCGCTGGTGCCACTGACTCTCTCTCTCTCTCTCTCTCCTTGGGTCCTTACCTTGGTGACCGGGTCCATCTCACTGGTCAGTGGGTGCTGCTCCTCCGCTGCGACTCTCTGCCACAGCCTCACTAGTCTCTCAGGCCTCTCCTCGGCTCTGCTGCTGCTGGTGCCATTGACTCTCTCTCTCCCCTTGGGTCCTTATCTTGGTGACCCCGGGTCAGGGAGGGTGAGGGTGGTGGAACAGAGGCGCATCCCTCCAGTTGTAGCTCTCCACAATTCATATGCCATTCTGGCAGAGTGTGGTTCCTCTATGGAGGCACATGCAGTGGAGACCAAGGAGGATGCTGGGAACCTCCACAAAGAAGACCCACAGGAGGGTGGCATGGGACCCCATGGGGGAAGGAAACAACTCCTGGTGGGGACTCCCATTATTGGAGGGTAGAACTGGGGGAGGGAGGGAGGGAGGTGGTGCCTGCCTGGCATCATGGCTTGGAGGGACAGGGAGCGAATCCTCAGGATCACAGGAACAGCTGCAGGGGGGAGAGAGCTGGATGTCATTGTCCACTTAGAGATAAATGACCTGGCTGGGAAAGGGATCAGAACAGTGGAGGAGGAGGAGTTTGTGGATTTGGTAATGGGCCTTAGACAAGTAGCACACACAGTAACCTTCTCGGAGGTGCTGTATGTCTATGGCACGGGTGATGCTAGGGTGCTCCACACCATGGGATTCAATCAGTGGTTGAAAAACTGGTGCGGAGCTCAGGGTTTTGGCTTCACTCGGGACTGTGGGTCCACCTGGAGGGATGCAGGCCTATACTGGCGCGATGGTCTGCATCTGTCCAGTAGGGGAACCAGGATCCTAGATGATAGGTTTAAACGTTTCATTGGCAAGCATTTAAACTAACCAAGGAGGGGAGGCACTGAAAAGGAGCAGGGAAATCCGAGCCCTCTCCCCCAAAAATCAGGATAGTTAGTGAGGTAAACACCAAGATAGAGACAACGATAGGGAGAAGGGCAGGGGTAAATGGAGAAAAAGGCAGTAAGGACAGGGACTGGCCAAAAAGGGGTAAGGCCATAAAAAAATGGAGGGTAGTAAGTACTAATGCCCGCAGTTCAGGTAACAAACTCCCTGAACTGGTGGCCTTGATGGAAGAGGGACGCCTGGATATTGTGGCAGTCACAGAAACATGGTACACAGAGAACCATGACTGGGATGTCAAAATACCAGGGTACACAATCTACAGGAGGGACAAGGAGGGTAGAAGGAGGAGGAGGAGTAGCTCTCTCTATGTAAGGAAATGGATCTAAGCAACGAAACAAAAGGGTAAACAGGGAGGAGAGGAGGCACTGTGGGTCACCCTGGAGACTGGAAATGGCACCACAATCCACATGGGGGTTGTATACAGACCCCCGTCTCAGGGGGAGGAAATGGACAAGGAAATGATAGAAGGCATCCTTAGAATGGCAAAGAAAGAGGAGATATTGTTGATGGGAGACCTGAATATGCCAGATGTTAACTGGAGCACCTTTGCTGCAGACACATCCAAGAGCAGGGCCATTCTCGATGCCCTACAGGGGGCATGCCTCAGACAGCTAGTGTTAGAACCCACTCAGGAAGGAACAATCTTAGACCTGGTACTTTCAAATAGGGACAGAGAGAGGATCTCAGATCTAGAAGTGGGTAGCCATCTGGGAACAAGTGACCACCAAACAGTGCGGTTCACGATGAACTCAGCTGTAGAGTCAAGCCATACAAAAGTGAGGGTACTGGACTTCAGGAGGGCTGACAGTGTCAAAATGGGCACATGCCTCAGAAAAGCACTAGCAAACAGGCAAGAAAGAGGGGTGAAGCAACAATGAGGAAACATCAAAACTGCCATCACAGAGGCAACAAGCCGTTGTATAAAGCAAATAAATCAAAACGAAAGAAAAAAACATTATGGTTCTCAAAAGAGGTGGCAGAGAAGGTTAGGGAGAAAAAGACAGCATTTAGGAAGTATAAGAAAACACAGAAGGAGCAGGACAGAAAACTGTACCAGTTAAAGCATAAGGAAGCTGGGAAGGCAGTCAGAAGAGCAAAGGCCCAATCCGAGGAAAAGATAGCCAACTCGGTTAAGAAGGGACAGAAAACCTTTTATAGGTACATTAGGGAGTAAAGAAGGACAAAGGGAGAGATAGTGAGGCTGAATAAAGGGGACAGTGGGTGGGCAGAGAGGGACAGTGAAAAAGCAGGGATACGGAACAAATACTTCTGCTCAGTATTCACAAAAGAAGAGGAGAGGGAGGCACCTAATCTAATCAATAGAAACACTCTGGATAGGGGAATCGATCCCAGTCCTTTCACAGAAGACAGGGTTCTGAAAGAACTCCTAAAACCGAAGGTGGACAAAGCAATGGGGCCTGACAGGATTCACCCCAGAATTCTAAAAGAACTAAGGGGAGAACTAGTGACACCACTGACTACCCTTTTTAACAAATCATGGTAGGATGGTGTGGTACCTGAGGACTGGAGGAGGGCAGATGTGATTCCCCTTCACAAAAGTGGGAGCAAGACAGAGGCAGGAAATTACAGACCTGTCAGTTTGACCTCAGCGGTAGGGAAAATGATGGAATCACTTCTGAAGGAAAGAACTATTGAATTCCTAGAGGCCAGTGGGGCACAGGACCCAAGGCAGCATGGATTCACAGTGGGAAAGTCATGTCAGATGAATCTAATCGATTTCTTTGACTGGGTGACCAAAGTATTAGACCAGGGAGGGGCTGTGGACATGGCCTACCTAGACTTCAGCAAGGCATTTGACACAGTCCCACACAAAAGATTAATAAACAAAGTAGCCAACCTGGGAGTGGGTCCTAGGGTGGTAGCCTGGGTAAAACATTGGCTGGACAACAGGACACAGAAGGTAATAGTAAACTGAGCCCTCTCTGAAGAAAGGGGGGTTACTAGTGGGGTACCGCAGGGTTCAGTACTGGGTCCGGTCCTTTTTAATGTCTTTATAAGTGACATTGCAGAGGGACTGAAAGGAAAAGTATGCCTCTTTGCAGACGGCACAAAGATCTGCAACAGGGTTGATACACGGGCGGGGGGCAGAAAGAATGAGAAGGGACTTGGCAAGGTTGGAGGAATGGTCAGAAGTATGGCAGCTTGGATTCAATGCAAAGAAGTTCAAAGTAATGCACCTGGGAAATAAAAAACCCAGGAGAAGAGTACACAATGGGGGGTGAGATACTAACAACAACAACAACAAGCATTTGTCAATGCTGAATGTTTGCTTGCTGGCATTAGCATTGGTAGAGTAAGAGTGAGAAAGATGCATGATAGGAATGGCAGTGAAGTATTTAACTGAAGCCAACCCTACCACCACCCCCCTGCAGAGACTGAAAGGCACTGGGGTGTGCCTTTGGGTTGTCAGGCATAGCGGGCAGACCATTTCACCACACCCTACCCTGCAGACACCGACAAGTGTCACGGTGTGCCTTGGGGTCTTTGGCCCTTATGCTCATCCCATTCCATCAGGAAACATGGTGAGATGGGTGCAGTATAGGAGAATGGGGTGAACTTTGGGGCCGATGAGTCCAAGGCACACCTTGATGCCTTTCAGTGGCTGCAGGGTGTGGGTGGGGGTGGAATGGAATGGTATGAGCATTACAGGTGACAATCCCAAGTCACACCCCTGATGCCCATCAGTCTCTACAGGGTGAGGCGTTATAGTCGGATACCCTAACGCCTGAGGCGTTCGTTGGTATTTTCACTCCAGATTTTCAACATGGGTTTTTTGTGACCTTCACCTTTTGAACAGTGGCAATATCAGTTCATTAGCAGAAAGCTGATTTTGCACAGTGATTACAACATTTGGCACCACAGGTGCGAACACACATTTCGAACAGGATGTGGAAAATGACAGCTGTACTGTTCATGGGGAGGTGTAAAAAATGGCAATGTTGAAAATCTGCAGTGAAAATATAAGAAAACTGGTAAAGTCATGACCGTGTGTAGAAACTGCGCAACGTACACCCATAATGCAATTAGTTTGGGGATTTTTTAGAGCAGATTGTCAACACAGGCATTTTGGGACTTCCGCTCATGAACAGTGTCACTATGATTTTCTTAATCTGTCCCGAACAGTGATGTCCCACAGTGACCACACATTTCGGCGCCGGAAGTACGAAAACACATTTCGGCCAGGGTGTGAAAAATGACAGCTGTACTGTACGTGAGGAAGTGTAGAAAAATGCCAGTGTTGAAAATCTAGACTGAAAATATTACAAATTCATGAACTTACGAGGGTGTGTGGAAAATGCTCAATGCTCGCTTGTAATACAGTCATTTTATGGACTTTTGTCAGCAAATTTTTAACATAGCCATTTTAAGACCTCTGCTCATGAACAGTGTCACCGTGATTTTCTTAATCTGTCCCAGACATTGATTTTGCACACCGACTGTGCCATCATGCGCTACATGTACGAAAACACATTTGGGGCGAGATGTGAAAAATGACAGCTATACTGCTCATAAGGAGGTGTGGTAAAATGACAAAGTTGAAAATCTGGAGTGAACATATTAAAAATTTTGCAAACTTATGGCGTGTATGAGAAACTTCTTAGCACGCTAATAACATAATCATTTGGAATTTTTCACCAAATTTTCAACTTAGGGTTTTGGGGGGGCCTACCTCATGAACTGTGCCACTGTCGTTTTGTTACTCAGTCCGGAAAGGTGGTTCCGCGCAGTGACCGTGAAATCACCACTCAGGACAGAATAACAAAATGACAGTGACTGAGTTCACGAGGTGGGGCCCCAAAAAAACGATGTTGAAAATATGGTGAAAAAGTTCCCTAACGTGGCCGAGATATGCACCAAAGTTGAAAAAAAAAAAAAACATTTATACCATTATACAGCTTACCAGCATTTCTTCAGTTCACTGTCAGCTTTGAAGACTGCAGACGTGTTCCCGGTCCACCGAAGATCGTCATGCTGGGCTTCGGAGGTAAGTATGGGGAGGTGGGTGCGGGTTGGGGGGGCAAGACAGTCAAAGAGGGACTTTTTTTTTTCTTCTGCAGGAAGACAACGGGGGACTTTTGCCACGCTGGGGTGGACTCCCAGCGTGGCAACTGGAAATTATTTTTGGTGGGCGGCAGTGGAGCTAACGGGGTATTGGGCACCCCATCAGCCATATCGACTTTTGCCACGCCGGGTGGGCTCTCAGCGTTGCAGCTATGATGGGGAATTTTACTACTGGGGTGGGCTCCCAGCGTGGCAGCTGAAGGTTATTTTTGGGGGCCGCCACACTGGGGTGGGCTCCCAGCGTGGCCCTAGAGGTCTGTTGGGGGCAGTGCAGCCAACGAGGGACCGGGCACCCCCGGTCATACAGTGTATGAGGGTGGAGGGGAACGCATGAGCACGCTGGGATGGCCCAGCGGGCTCACATGACCAGTAACATCATCCTTTTCCCCAGTTTCTCAGATGTTTAGTTTTTTCCCTTTCCAAGTAGAACTTGCATTTGTCAACCTGATATCCGGATTAAGAGCTATACTGTGCTGCAAAGGTGGCATTAAATGGATCAAAATCTCCAACTTTGCCAATGAGACTAACATAAAAAGGACCTTCAGACCTCAAAGCTCTAGTCCAAGTCATTAACAAAATAATTTTAGTAAGTTCTACTGCCTCACAGCTTGGTTTAATCACAGCAGATATTTGTGTACAACTGGAAACCACTTCCAGTTCCTGTAGTAAAGGTATCATTCAGTTTACCATGTCCGTCTTGTTCAGCCGATCGGCAGCAGACCATGGAGCAGATTAGACCCTTGGCGCTGTAGGGTGCTCAGACTGTAGAAGCTTAAGTAGCTGTTAGTTGTTATTCCTGAGAAAATATATAACGCCCGGAACTGTAAAGGGTGAATCATTCTGCTCTGACTGGGGAGTTCATGTTGGCTGGCTGGCAAGAGTTGCTGAACCGCCAAGTGGAGGGAAGGCACCAAAACTATGATCACGCGCCACCCGTTCTCTGCTACTGATCGTGTCGCTCGTTCGCTCTGTGACGCACGCACCACGCACATCGTACACGGGTGGGCGGGGGAGTTACCGTTCATCTGTTTTCTGCTTTAGGCTGGACTTTAAAATTGCTCTGTAGGCAGGCGTTTGGCGCAGCATAAGCAAGTGTTACACGTCGATTAAAGCGTGGACGGGCATGGGGCATTTAAATGAACTATGGTTAATCTCAAATATTCCATTCAAACGCACGCGTGTTCTCAGGAGAGATACAGCCTAAAAGTAAAGGAATAACCCACATAATTTGTGACCTGCACCTTATTTTATTGGCAGATGCGAGTTAACGTTCAAAAATGAGCAAGGATTCATCTTCATGTCGTATATTCCCAAAATGCGCACACATACTTGGGAGAGAAGCGGCTTTGCAAATTGGCTGAATACAGTACTTATTTTTTTGGCAGATGCAAGTCTAATGCCATTTGGTGTTTGAGACGTGATGTGGGCTAAAAGGGTTCAGTCCATGCTGCACTATTTCGAATGAGTCATCTATACCTTGTTTACCTTAAAGGGACACTGTCAACCTGTTTTTCATCCTATTATTTCTAGCTGAAACTCCACCTTTAATGATTGCTTACCTTCTCTAAAATACACTACTGTTGCTGTTTGTTTTGCCTGTCTCCTTGTTTAGTAGAACTGAAATGCATGACAATGTATATTTATAAACAACCTTGTTTTGTTTACAATCCTGGATCTGTTCTTACTGCATGCTTCCTCAGCATTAAAAATACACCCAAACAGTGCAGTCTCTCATAAGGCAGTAGCTTCTGCATCATGAGGGGCTAGACTGTGTTGTGGGTGTTCCCAAGTCCAGGAAAGATGCATTTGGAGTTGCTCAAGGAATGTAAACAAACCTGTTTTGGCGTGGTAACACCAGTATGTGGGGCAGTCTGTTTTTCGCTTTTTTAAAGAAAAAAAGAGTCAATCAAACTACCAGCTACATCAGCAATCTTTACAGAATTTTGGCAATCATAAAATGTGTTTTTTAAATGTAGGACACTTTGAGATCTAAGGGGGTTGACAGTGTCCCTTTAACATTTAGCTGCTACCTGGGCAATAGCAGTCTTGAATGTTTGCTGAACTTCTTTACTTCAGCTGCAAAATGGGTCTTAAAGCTTGAATTTTGGTCCTTGCCAACTCTGAATTGTTCATGAGGCTTTGTGTTAGCAAAAATGAAGACGGGCGATGTGTTTTGAGTCTTTGGTCTGTCTGCATGATTAAGGAACGATCCAAACTTGTGGTGGGAGAACGGGGTGTGTGGAACTGCAATACAGACACCTTGATTTATTGAGGTTGGCCCTGTCCAATCAGAATTAGTGAATGAAAGCCAAACTAGGGAGAAGGCTGGTTTGTAAACCCCCCCCATACACACTACGCACACGTGAAACACTGCAACCGCAGACTCGAGAAGGGCCACCAAGTGGTCACATAGCTGTAGAACTTTACAAACAGACTTCCTTGCATCTTTCGATGGATAGATAACTGTCTGTAGTTGGCGTGGAGGCGAGTCCAACGATTACTTCTATTCCACTGTTCCTTCATTTTTATCGCTGAATCAAGTGGCTCTTACATTGTTTGCATACCTGACCCCTCCCAGTAGCATTGAGCATACCTCTCAGCATTAAAAACCACAGCACTGGCTTTCAAAAATCATAACAGATGGTCAGAATGTGGAGCACTTTCTTATTTTAAAGAATAACATGTCTACAAATAGCAGGCCCCATAGTGATAAGAAATGTTTCTATTAACTTAGTTTGATGATTTAATAGTTTGTGTGTCCAGAAATAGCTCTAACATTATCAAGAACATCAACATATAGGATAGTGTATGGTTACCCATACACTACAAGGCTATTCTTACACTGAGTGGATACAATGCCGACTGATGACCTCGAGAGGTCTCCAAGTTGGCATTGTATCTACGAGGTGAAAGAATAGCTGAGTAACATTTCGCTAACCCCACACTGTTCTATATAGTGTATGGTGCCCGAAAAAAAGACAAAAAGACACTCACCTTTCTATATTTTCACTCGGTTCTGCCGATGCCCTTGGTTCATAACTGACACTGCCCAGCACACTCGCGTGCCCCTCTCACACAGCAGGGGACGAATCAGGACGTCTGCTGTAGCCCCTTGTATTATGACATCCTCACTAATGCAGAACGAAAAGTTGTTCTGCGTTAGTGAGGACGTCACTACTGCAGCAGAACAACTTTTTGCGGTGTATGGATTTCCATACACAACTGCATTCCACCATACACTATAAACCTATGCAGAGCAAGGGTAAATTTAAGTGTGAAAATCATAGCACTATGCGAAATTCATAGCATTTGAGAGGTATGGCATTGAGAGGTGGGTGTCAAAGAGTTAAAAGTCTGTTGCTTGTTGCAATGAAATTATTGCTGGTGCCGCTGTTTGTTTTGCAGACCTTCACATTAAACTAGTTCACAGGGAGTTCATCTGGGCGGCGAAAGGTTGTCCATATTAATATCCGACATAAACCTTTAGATTAAAACTAGCGTGAAGCACAGAAATATCCTGAACCTTGACGAAACAACTAACTTAGAATTACTTCTAATTTCGATTGGCATTATTCCATGATGTATAATCCACGATGTACTATGAAACACAGACATACGCTTACAGCTTTTGTAATGAGTAAAGCGTCTAGAAAAATTTGCCATGCTGGGGTGGGCTCCCAGCATAGCATAAAATCTGTTTGGGGTGGTGGAGCCGACGGGGTGGGCACCGTCGGTCATGAAATGTATCGTGGTGGAGGGAGCGAGAGCATGCTGGGTGGGCTCCCAGCGTGCTACGTAAGTGGGGGGGGGACAAATTGTCTGTGACAGTTCAGATGCAGTGAAGACCTAAGTGAAGGCAATCTGCATACTGCCCTGTTGGCAGTATGCAAATTGCCTACACGTTACCACCGCTGATTGTGGCGGTATTTTCCTCAGAACTGTATGCCACTGCGTCCGAACGCTGTCAGAGACAGCTCGGACATTCATTGGCGAGGTGCAGCCATGCCTGCAAAAGGGACCAGGGCATTGGAAGTGGGGGAGGCACACCTACGAATTCTCGTATGGTGACACTATGTTTCTTGCACATGCGTGCAAGCAAACATAAAAATGGAAAGTGACCTGGGGGTAATCATATCAGATAACCTAAAGGTTAGTAAGCAGTGTGAGAAGGTAGTTGGGATGGCTGGGGGGATACTGGGATGTATAGGGAGAGCATCACCAATAGAAAACAGAAAGCTATTATCCCTCTGTACAGACAGTTGGTGAGATTCCATCTGGAGTACTGCGTCCAGTTCTGGAGACCCCATCTCTGCAAGGACATAGACAGGATGGAAGCAGTCCAGAGGAGGGCAACTAAAATGGTGCAGGGTCTGCAACAGAAGCCATGCGAGGAGGACTAAAGGAGCTTAATATGTATACCCTTGAGGGAGAGGGGGAAAATGATAGAAACCTTTAAGTACCTCAAGGG
The DNA here is from genome assembly GCA_016271365.2 of Neoceratodus forsteri. Classification (NCBI taxonomy): domain Eukaryota; kingdom Metazoa; phylum Chordata; order Ceratodontiformes; family Ceratodontidae; genus Neoceratodus; species Neoceratodus forsteri. The sequence continues at coordinate 471,675,065 of CM057450.1, read as the reverse complement.
AATCAACAAAGTTCAAGAGGGTAGCAGCTTTCAGAAAAAGAGATGTGCAAGAACAAGGGGACACAATTTGAAGATGGGACGGCTCAGGGGCACTGTGAGGAAGTATTTTTTCACAGAGAGGGTGGTGGACATATGGAATGACCTTCTTGAGGAGGTTGTGGGGTCAAAAACAGTGGGGGAATTCAAGAATGCATGGGACAGACATAAGGCAATTCTTGTGAGGGGTAGGAAGAAATAGGCTGTTTGTTAACTAGGATCTGCAGCTTATCCAGTAGGTAGGGAAATGGGCAGACTAGGTGGGCCAAGTGGTCCTTATCTCTTGTCAAAGTGTATATTTCTATGATTCAAGAGTCCTCCCTCCTCCTTCTTGCCTCGAATCTCGATGGACAGACCGGGACAGTTCAGCCCTACTGCTTCTTTGGGGAAGTCCTTGCTTGCACTGCCTTCAGCCATCCTGGTCACTGCTGCTGCTCCACACTGACACCCGTTCCGACCACTCGGCCGCTCACACTATACACCGATGACTACTTCCCAGCCCTCACCTCTCCGCTCCTTGAAGCCCGCCTTCATTTAAACCGTAGTGCCGCCCAATCAGAATGCAGCTCTGATTCAGTAGGCACATGCACAGACAGGGATTTAGGGCCAATGAAAAATGCCACCACCAGGGACCACCAATGATAGAGGCAGAGGGTCGGGATCGCTTGGGGGGGATTGCCCACTGCACCCATGCCACCGTGCCCAGCAGGGTCACACACAGTCGTGCGCCCCAAATGGCGCTAGTTCCAAAAAATGCCTCCCTTGCCCAGCAATAAGGACGGAGCCTGCTGGGGACAGGGACGAGCGATGGCCATGGCCTAGGACTGGTCACAGGGCGCGTGCAGATCCAAAAATAAAATGTGCATGGGAAAATATTGCTGGGGCTGAGCCCACATCCAAAAATATTGATGGAGCACATGTCCCACAAGCCCATACAACCTGGTGCCTATGGAAACCAGTCCAGGTTCTGGACTTTATCAATGCAGAGCTTGATAGCCGGCAAGGGAAGGCATTTCTTCCTCTAGCAAGGGTAGCAAATCTGATTTCAACTGCAGTATCCTTCAAAGCAGTTCAGTCAAGGCCTGCAAGGGATTTTCTAAGGCTACTGGGACACATGGTCTCTTCCACAGCAGTGAAACCAGGGGCCAGATAAGAGATATTCAGTAACACCTAAGGAAGGAATCATTCACATATCTGGACTGAGTAGTACGGTATGGGCTGCACGCCCATTGGCTCACGCTGTGAACCAATGGGCGTGCCAGCCCTACCGAGCTGTCAGGCGGCAGGCAGGTGGGGTGCTGCCGCCCACCGGCTGATGGGGAGGCGGGTGGTGGGGCTCAGTGGGAGGGTACAATAGACCACCAGGGTGGTAGGGGTCTGTTCTGTGTTATGGATGCCAGCGATCGGTCCACTGGACCACCAGGGATATGGAGGGGACTATAGTGATGCCAGCGATCGGGCACATAGAGGTCCATTGGACCACCAGGATATGGAGGGATTTCGCTCCAGGGATGCCAGCGATGGGGCATGGGGCGCCGCCAGGTGTGGCAGGAACTCGGGTGGCCACCCACAGGTGGCAGCTGCCGTGTTGCGCCCGCCGTCGGCAGCTCACCTGTGGTGGCCATCACTGTTCCTTACACTGCTTAACTTTGTGTAGGTGCAGGTGGGGTTGCGCATGCATGACTCTGCACATCGGGCTGAATGTCGGGGCTGTGCAGGTTATGCATCGACACCCCGCCCCACCTGTGTCTGCATTCATTACTGATGCGCTCCGGCGGGTTGTGCGGCGCGCGCGCCGCACAGATATCACGCGGGCGCATCATGTGTGTTGCGCATGGTGCAACACTGTTGTGCCATGCGCAACCCTTTTGAATATCTGGGCCAATAACTACAAATACAGAATACAAATATACAAAATACATATAAGATACAAACATTAAGATGAGCATGTGCAGACATCATTATCCATCAACCAGTGCTTTAACCTTATTTTAAAAGACCAGACTGTTTTAATGTTCCCCCAGGGTACTAATCCTCCTGGACCTTTCCCTACTTTCTTCCCAGTCCTGTCAGCCCAGGTAACCACTATTCCCTTTATTCTATCCCAGGCCTGTTTGAACCCCCTTACTGTGTTCGCTCCCCCCACCTCAGCTGGCAGACTGTTACAGGGCTCCACCACCCTTTCCGTGAAGAAGTACTTCCTCACGTCTCTCCTGAACCTCCCACCTGCCAGCTTCTACTCCTGACCTCGAGAATGTGAGTTGGTACTCAGGCTAAATAATTCCCCCACAGTTTACTTTAGTAATTCTTTTGAGGAATTTGAAGGTCTCAGTCATATCACCCCTCTTCCTTCTGGTTTCCAATGAATACAAATTTAAGTGCCCTGAGGTGCTCCTCATAGGATTTACCCTACTGTCCATGAATCATTTTGGTCACTCTATGTTGCACTGTCGCTAACCTATCGTTTTTTTTGAGGTAAGGACTCCAGAACTGGGCACAGCACTACAAGTGAGGCCTCACCATGGCTCTGGGGAGGGGTAGTATTACCTCTTTTCTCCTACTATCAATCCCTCTTCCCAGTGCATCCCAGCATCCTGTTGGCCTTACTGTAGGCCCTGTTGCACTGACTCATTTGTTTAAGTGAGTTACTAATGATAACTTCTAAATCCTGTTCCTCATTTCTACTGCCAAATCTCTCCCCTCCCATCCAGTCCTCCATCATGGGGTTCTTTTTCCCTAGGTGCATTACTTTGTACTTTTCTACATTGAATTTTAACTGCCAGACCTTTGACCATCCCTCTAACTTCAACAGGTCCTTTTGCATATTCCTTCTTCACTGTTCACCCTCCCACATAGTTTCGTGTCATCCACGTATAGACACAACTTGTCCTAGATTCCTTCACCAAAGTTGCCAGTGAACATGCTGAAGAGAACCGGACCCAGGACCGATCCCTGCAGAACCCTGCTTGATACCTTCTTCTCTTCTGATTTAACCCCACTGACGACCACCACCCTCTGTCTCCTTCCTGCTGGCCAGCTTCCCAGCCAACTCACTAGAGTTTTTGCTGCCCCCAGGTCCTCCATTTTCTTAAGAAATCTCTTGTGAAGAACCAAATCAAAGACCTTACTAAAGTCAAAGTACAAGTCCACCGTGTGGTCCTTGTCTGTCTCCTTTGTCACTCAGTCAAAGAAGACAATCAGGTTGGTCTGACAAGACCTTCCTGTGACATAGCCATGTTGTTTATCATCCTAAAGTCCAGGTATTCTACGAGGTCCTCTTTAATCAGGGATTCCATCAGCTTCCCCATGATGGAGGTCAGGATAACAGGCTATAATTCCCTGGTTGCTCCCTTCCCCCCCTTATGCAGTGGCACTATGTCTGCTACAGAAATAGTTATGTAAGAACTTACCTTAACAGCAGATCTTCAAGGGAATCTCCTTCACTAGGTCACACCTTTGGAATTATAGTCACCAGGCACTAGAACTACATGGATCATTTTTGCTAGCAATCTTCCTGGGGGCCACCCATGGTAACGTCCTTCCTATATAATCATGGACAGCCCCACACCCTCCTCAGTTCCCCACTGGTGACTCTCTGCCAAAGACTTACTCCTAAGGGAACCGAGGGAGAGCTAGAGGTTCTTGCCATTAGGGAAGGGGAATCACAGAAGGTATACCATTCTGGAGAAAGAGATGGAAGTAAGATGCTCAGAGAGCAAGGGGTATGGTGGATGGGATGGCATGATCTGCTGAAGGTGACTCCTTCAAAGATCTACTGTAATGGTAAGTTCTTATGTAACTCTTCTATCTTCTTCAGGAATATCTCCTTCAGCAGGTCACACCTTTGGAACGAGTCCCAAGCAGTATAACACAGGAGAACTGGCTGGGTGACTGGAAGGAAAAAGCCTAAGACAGGAGGCCCTGTAACACAGTTAGGTCAAACCCTGCCCTTTCTCTAAAGGCAATGTCCAGACCGTAGTGTTTTGTAAAAGTGTGGACAGCACTCAAAGTTGCAGCAGCACAAATCTCAGCAGCTGAAACACCTCTAAAACACGCAACTGAAGCAGCCATACCTCTGGTTGAGTGGCCATTAACAGCCTCAGGAAGTTCCTTCCATACTTCCTATAACAGTAAATGAGGCAGTTGGCCAGCCATTTGGAAAAACGCTGCTTAGAAACTGGGACTCCCTCTTTCCCAGGGGTGAAAGAAACGAACAACTATTTGGACTTCGTACAGTGAACATAATATCTAAGTATCCTATGGACATCTGGAGTATGAAGCAATACATCCCCTGGATTGGCATGCTGTGGATGATAGACCTGCAGGTGGATGGTTTGACCTAAAGTAAACTCAGACACCACCTCCAGTAAACAACTAGAGATAGTAAGCAAAGACACCCTGTCTTTGTGAAAAATCAAATGAGGCTGCTCACAAGAGAGCCTGAAGCTCTGAAATCCTTTGAGCAGAAGTAATGGCAACTACAAATAGCGCTTTCCACAACAGAAAGTGTAGCTCACAATTCACAGCTGGCTCAAAAGGAGCCAAAGTAAGTTTTCCTAAATTGAAATTCACATTCCAGGCAGGGACTGGATTGCGGATGGGGGGGCTTCAGATGAAGAACGTCCCTCAAAAACATACGAGCCTCGTCCAGCTGGGCCACCATATAGCCATCACCAAGCACCTTAATAGAGGAGTATTTCAGTCCTGCATCAGACAAGGACAAGCTCGTACTCTAGGATCTGGTTCACTGGACAGTTAAAGGGGTCTAGATGATGTGAAGTGACCCACAAAGCAAAGCACTTCTACTTCATGAAACAGATGGCCCTGGTGAAGGGATTCCTGGCATTCACCAAGACGTATGTCACTTTAGCGGAGACCCTGACTCTTGCCATAGCTATGTTTTCAGGAGCCAGGCATGAAGATGAAGTGACTGAAAGTCCAGGTGGACCAGGGTTCCCCATTCCTGTGACAGCAAGCCCTGGCACAGAGGCAGACACACTGGAGGTTCCACTGCTAGCTGTTGCAGTCATGGAAACCATATCTGATGAGGTCAAAAAGGGGCCATCAGAATCAGAGTGGTTCCCTCCATTTAAAACTTAATACCCTCTGAATCAGAGAAAAGGGTGGAAAAGTGTAAAGGAACCTTCCTTTCCAAGAGAGGGACAACACCTCACCAGAAAACTGCAGGGCCTGGATCTAACAAGCAGTAAAGTGGCAGTTTTGGTTGTGTGGGGATGCAAAAAGGTCCAACTCTGAACGACCCGACTTATCAAACAGGTCTTCTACAACTGATGTCAGTAGCTCCCACTCATGCATTCTGTACTGATACCTGCTTAACCTGTCTGCCAGGATGTTTTGAATGCCTGGAATATGGATGTGCAACAGTTTAAGTCCATGGTCTGGAGCCCAACACCAAACCCTCATTGCTTCTCTGCACAGAGGTTAAGAATGAGTTATGTGCTGCTTGCTGATATAGTGAACCACACTGATGTTGTCCAACTACACTAGCAGAGGGTATAGGGACAGGTAATTCTGGAAGCCCAGCAGGCTGTACAGAACCGCTCTCATCTCTCGGATATTGATATGGAGAGGTTTCCACTATAGTCCATGCCGCTTGGGTCTGATGAGGGCTCAGGTGCACCCCCCAGCCCATTTATTTATTTATTTATTGAATTGTTTCACCAGGAAAGATACTCTGAGCAACTTAATGCTCATCTCACGGTACGTCCTGGGGGAAATGGGAAGAGGGATGTACAGAGTAAGAGTTCATTAGATACATACATAACAGATGGTGACTACATACATACAATTTCAAAACAGGTTCATCGCAATTGAGTACATAATAGGCTGATGCAACAGTTACTGTACTGGCAGTTCATAGGAGCAGCATACATAAAGAATCAGTACAGGGACAAAAGCATAGGATGCAAGGTTAACAATGCATTCATTACAGGCAGTTCACTGGTGATGCAGATGTACAAGGGTGAACACATAGGATCCAGTCACCTTTTTAAGAGGTAGTCTAAAAGGGGTAGTATAAGTGCAGGTGGGGGGGATGAGAAAGAGGAGAGGGAGAGAAAAAAGTGAGAGGGAGACAGGTATGCAAGGAGGGGGTCAGGAGCAGGTAGGCGTAAGGTAATTGTGCAGAGCAGAGGTAAGGGAATATAGGGAGGAGGAGTGTAGGATTTGTGGAGGAAGTGCATTCCACATTTTAGGTAAGTGGTAAGAGAAGGCTTTTTGGCCAGAGGAAGTAGTTCTGCAGGGGACTGAGAGGGTACGAGTGTCAGCCTGGGATCTCGGGGAATAGAGGGAGTGGGTAGGGGTGCCAAGAGAGGAGGAGATATATGAAGGGAGAGATCCAAGCCAGAATTTAGAGATGAACTTAGCACCATGTAGCGCACGCTGGGAGTGTAGGGGAAGGAGGTTGAGAGAGCGGTAGAGGTCACATTGATGGGTGCAGGGGGGGGCATCAAGAGCAAAATGACAGAAGGAATTGAAGAGAGGGTCCAGTCTGGATAGGTGGGACTGTGGGGCAGCTTCGTAGACTATGTCACAGTAGTCGAAAATGGGCATGATCATCTATTATACCAGCTCACGCCTGGCGGCGAGCGGGATGCAGCTGCGGTTTCTGTAAAGGGCCCCAAGCTTGGGCCTTAGTTTTTTCAGAACAGCATCATTGTGTACAGAGAAGTCAAGGTGTCTGTCCAGCCAGATGCTGAGACAACTGAAAGAGGAGGAGTCCTCAAGAATAGTCCCATCAAGGGTGTGAATGGTGGGGAGATGACTTAGCCTAGCGAGTCTCTACCTTGTGCCAAAGGACATGGAGACTGTCTTCTTGGCATTTAGGAAAAGTTGATGAGAACTAAACCAGATCTGGACTTTAGTGAAGTCAGACTGGAGCCTGGTAGTGACATCAGCGACTGTATTGCGATAGGTAAACAATACTGTATCATCAGCATACACGTTAATGCTGGATGCAGTGCAAACCAGGGGGAGGTCATTCAAAAAGATTGAGAACAGAATGGGGCCTAGCACTGAGCCTTGGGGGACTCAGGTGGTTATAGGCAGGAGGGTAAAGATAGCATCAGCTATTCTTACTGATTGCGACCTGCCGGACAGGTAGGCACTGAACCATCCTGTGGCAGAAGGGGATAGTCCAGCAGCTGAAAGGCTGTGCAGGAGGAGGGGGTGAGAGACAGTGTCAAAGGCTTTGGCCAGGTCTACAAAGATAGCTGAGGTAATGTGCCCTTTGTCAAAGCCTGAGGAGGTGGTCTCAGTTAACCTTAGCAGAGAGGTGGTGGTAGAGTGGGATTTCCTGAAGCCAGACTGGAAGGGGGTGAAGAAAGCGAAGTCAGAGAGAAACAAGGAGAGTTGGTTGAGGGCTATGTGTTCTTGTAATTTAGCTAAGGTTGGCAGTAGAGAGATAGGATGATAGTTCCCAGGAGAGGAGGAGTTGCCCCCCTTCAGGAGGGGGAGGACAACAGCATGTTTTCAGACAGAGGGAACAGTGGCAGTCTCAAAGAAGACGTTTAGTAATGGGGAGAGTGGGAAGGCTATGGCAGGAGCAGAGAGGTAAAGAAGCCTAGGGTCAAGGCCATCAGGCGAGGAGCCTTTGGTAGGGTTTAGTGCTAGGAGAGCTAGAAGGGTAGTGCTAGGAGAGACAGAAGAGAAGGAGAGACAGGAGAGAAGGAGAACAGGGAGGGGGGTAGGAGAAGTTCAGAGGAGGGGGACAGGGCAGAGGAGGAGAGGGGAAGGGGACAGGATATGGGGCGACATGAGGCAGAATGAAGAGCAGTGGAGGGTGAGTCAGTGTGTGGGGCATAAGAGGGGGCCATTGGGGCAGGAGATGGACTTGGGAGGGTGCTTAGCAGAGAAGAGGCACCGGTGGTGAAGTGGGAGTTGAAGCATTTGACAGTGGCGGTAGGTTCAGAGAGTATAGAGTGATTGTGCCTGAGGATGAGTGGTGGAGGGGTAGAGGATGGTGAGAAGAGGGAGTGAACGACCTTCCAGAATTTAGAAGGGTTGTTCATATTAGTTTGGAAATTAGACTTGAAATGCTTGGCTTTTGCAAGGCGGATTGCTTTAGTGCAGCCATTCCGAAGTTCACAGTAACATTTGTGATCTCTAGGGCAGTTAGAGACTTTGGCGTTGCCCCATGCCAGGTCGTGAGCACATTGGCAGGCCAGAAGCTCAGGAGTGACACTGGAGAGGTGCCTGCCGCGGACCCTGGTTTTACGGGGTGGGGCTCAGGAGTTCCAAACCTGAAGAAACTTAGAGGTGAAATAGGTAAGGATCTTGTCAGCTGATGCTGCTGTGATAAGGGGAGGCCAGTCAGCTCGTGCAAGGTCATGTAGCAATGATTGCAGGTCAAGTGATGCGAAGGGTCTAGTGAAAATAGTTTTAGCTGGGAGTTTAGGCCTATGTATTTTCCATACTACAAAGGTCATGTGGTGGTCACTGATAGTCTGGTAGTAGCTCTGAGGCCACTACTCGATGGGGATGGGGATGGGAGGTGAGGACCACGTCCAGCAGGGAGTGGTTTAGTGTTTTAAGGTTTAGATGAGTGGGTTCCAGAATCAGCTCATGGAGGTTTAAGGCTTTGATAGTGGAGCGGATATTAGTCAGCGATGGGGCCAACCAGTTTAGATTTAGGTCACCCAGGATGAATAGTTCACCACCACTGGCAAATGAGGAGAGTTTTGAGACCAAGTCAGTGACTTTGGAATGTGGCTTTCCCGGGTGACAGTAAACTCCAGCAATGAAGATCGGGAATATGTGAGGATAGGAGATTTTTAAAAGGAGGACCTCATGGGATGACTAAACAGAAGTTGTGAAGGAGGGAGAGAACTGGAGGGAAAAGGAGGTGTAGATAGCCACGTCGCCACCTCTCTCTGTCCTGTCCTGTCTTGATACTGTGAAACCAGGGATGGTGATAGTATGGTCTGGAATGGTTTTGGACAGCCAGGTTTCAGTGATCACAATGATGTCAGGTGCGTAGGCATGTACCAAGGGTTGCAATAGGGAGATTTTGGGAACAAGACTTCTTATGTTTAGATGGATAATTTTATGACCATTTGGAAGTGAAAGTGGATATGTGGCTGGGTGGGCACTGGCTGGTAGATGGGCAAGTACAGGGCCAGGGTTTGGGTGGATATAGCTGGATGTTAGAAGGAGCAAGAGAATAAGGAGCTGGGGTAGCCTGTATCCCATGGGTGAGCGATAGAGTAATTGCTAGTTTTAGTGGGGAAGGACAGAATGATAGGAGAGGATTTTATCTTCAGGAGGGTAATAAGCTGAGTGGGCGCTAAGGTGATCATGGCAAAGGGGAGTGTAGGGCAGTGGGGGAGTAAAGTAGTAACTGGGTGATGCATTGTTCCAGTGGGGCAGGCCGAGCTGTTAACCACTGTCAGAGGTGCTAGCAGACTAGGCTGGTCTTCCGGCAGCTCAGTACAGAGTGAAAGAAGTATGAACGGTATGAACCATATTTTTGAAGTTGGCCAGGACTCCATAGTACAAGCAGTGAGGGCGAGAGAACACTGGAGGGGGATGTAAAGGGTTAATGAGCTGCAGCTCTTGTAGGGGGAGCCACAACCAGATGCCTATAGTGGTAGAGAAATATAAGAAGCCAGTGGGGAATTGGGTAAATAGAAAAAAAACGATCAGGTGATCAGTGTTGATTATAAATATAAGTGTCGACCATGGGCGGGGGGGCAAGTGAGAAGCCAGCGTGAAGTGCCGGCAGGGCAGAAATGCTGGCAGCTAGTGCCATACCTGGAAGGCTGAGGATCTGGGCAAGAGGACTCGGGCGGTGGCTTGAGGAGTGCCGTCGGTCCGGGGGCCGAGCAGGTCAGCGGTTGGAGCCTGCGAGGGAGGGCCCAGCTGGAGAAAGAAGGGAGGGGGAGAGATTAAGTATGCTGGCGGAAGCAAGAGATGCAGTCAGCTCAGCAGGGAACTCAATTTACACAACAATGGGACCACTAGTTTGGGCGCCAAAAAGTCTGGGCCTGAGTGGAGCAGCACCAAATTCTCTGATAGAACTGTAATCACAGCCCTTTTTTGAACACTTAACAACTTAAAACTCTAAACAAGCTGTAGCATGGTATACAATACAGTAGAAAATATCTTGAATCTCTTAAAATGCCGTTTTTTGAAGGAGCAGAGTCAAGGAGAGCTTTGGACCAATCAGAGCGTGCCCTGGAAAGCCGCTCACATTCCAATTGGCTGGCAGTTAGTGCCGTACCTGGAAGGTTGAGGATCCAGGCAGGAGGACTCGGGCAGCGGCTTGAGCGCCATCAGTCTGGGGGCTGAGCGGGTTGGCGATTGGAGCCTGCGGGGGGCCCATCTGGAAGGCTGAGGATCCGGGCAGGAGGACTCGGGTGGCAGCTTGAGGAGTGCCGTCGGTCCGGGGCCAGAGCGGGTCAGCAGTTGGAGCCTGCGGTCCTTGCGAGGGGGGGCCCAGCTGGAAGGCTGAGGATCCAGGCAGGAGGACTCGGGCGGTGGCTTGAGGAGCGCCTTCGGTCCAGGGGCCGAGCGGGTCAGTGGTTGGAGCCTGTGGTCCCTGCGAGGTGGGGCCCAGCTAAGGGCCTAAGTGCGCCCCCCCAGCCCATCCTCTTGGCATTTGTAGTGAGAACCTGCTGAGGGGAAGGAATCAGGAAAGAAACCTCCTGGAGGGTTCCATCCACCATAGAAGAACCTTTTTCACTGGCGATGTGACTAGAACCTTCTGTTCAAGATCATCAGTGCATTGATCCCACTGAGCCTTTCAAGTCCACTGTAGGATCTACATATGCAGCCATGCCAGGGGAACCATGACAATGGCTGCTGCCATCAGGCCCAACAGCCTCGGGAACATTCTTGCCATAACATACCTGCTAAGGTAAAGCTCCTATGTCAGAACAATAGGCTGGAATACTAATTTCTCATTATGGGCACCTAGTTAAGCCCTTGGGCCAGTGCTATAAAATTTACATAAGTCATATAAACAATGTAAAACTAGCTCAAATCTTACTTTACAACCTATTGCGTGCAGTTCTAGATAACCAGAAAAATGTTTCTGTCACACCCTCATATAATATGTAGAAAAAAATAGATTTTATTTGACCCTGTACAATACCTCTAATTACTAATAATATTTGCATAGATAATAAAACATTGTAAACATAATGAAAAACAGCATAAATACAAAATAACAAAGGTTTAATAAAATCAAACAACAAAGAAAAACAAAACATGCAGCTTGCAGTTTTGATAACTTTTGCAAACAGTAAAATTGTTCTTGTATAAAAATTTTAAATGACTTTGTCTTATTAGTATTTAAGACTTTTCTTTTGTAACTAATTCAAATACTCTTTCTTTGGCAAAACTGTTTATATCAGTATTTAAATTCATACTCTTCCTATATACCCAACACTTTTGTATCTAATAAATTATTTTTCCATGCAAACTCCCAGCTAAGCCCAATTAGAATATTATAAAAAGAAAAAATAATACTCGGACATCTGGTTAGCCATAGAGTCTGGTTTCTTCCTTAAGTCCAACATGTTGGTAAAAATCTTCTTTCCTGGATAGCAAAGTTCTTTTTTGTGGCTGGATCCTGTTACTTCTGTTCTTTTTCCTGCTCACACTCTGACCCTGGACTTTGGACCCATCTGTTTTCAACACAGCACTGCAAACTTGCTTCTGGGATGATGGACATCAATAGGCAGTCTCTGTCCTTTTGTTCTGGTTTTGTCGGGAACTTTAAACAGTACTTGTAACAACAAAAATGTCAATTGCACAAACAGAAGTCTTTACTGCACCAGGATTTTGAAGATTCTGCTGTGAAGTTACTTTTTCTTGTGGCTGGCTTTGCTGCAGTTCCTGTTTTTTTTTTTCCACGCTCAAACCTCAGGTTCTTGACTTCGGCATCTCTGGTATAAACACAGCAATGAACGATTGGTTTCTTGCTGGTCCAGACATCACCAGGCTGGCTTGGCTCTTGGCTTTAGGCTTTGCAGGAATTCAAAACAAGACAAACAACAACACTGGCAGGTCCACAGGCATATATCCTTACAACATGTATTGTAGGCAAGAACTGGACTGGATCTTCCAGTGTTTGGCTTTATTACCTCTGGTCAGAGAATTGTTCTAACATCATTTCCTGCAAATTTTACCAACTTTGATTGGATCTTGCAAATGATGTAAGTGCCATCTTCAAACAAACATTTCTGGATTCAGCATAGACTCTGGAATATTTTAAAATGTCCGCAGTGCGGTCACGAGGGCGAACTATTCAGCCTTCCCCACAGCCAATTCTGCCCCGTGGACAACAGAGCACAAGCGGAGCACCAGTGCGGTCGTGAGGGCGAACTGTTCAGCCTTCCCCACAGCCAATTCTCCCCCGTGGACAACGGAGCACAAGCGGAGCACCAGTGCGGTCACGAGGGCGAACTGTTCAGCCCTTCCCACAGCCAGTTCTCCCCCGCGGACAACGGAGCACAAGCGAAGCACCAGTGCGGTCGCGAGGGTGAACTGTTCAGCCCTCCCCACAGCCAATTCTCCCCTGCAGACAACGGAGCACCAGGTAGCCATCCCAGCCTACAGCAGCTGCTTCAGGGAGCTCTAGCCCCACCTGCACTACACGCATGCTCCCCACCGCCCCCCTGCCACCCTTGGTGGGCTCCTCCTTATATAGGAGTGACCTCGTGAGCCTCCTAAACCAATCAGCCCACTTTCCCATTAGCTCCTTATATTACTCAGCCACTAGTGGCCACCGTAGAGCAGATTTCAATCTACTACAGTGCAAAAACACAAAAAATGCAGCTCCTCACATTAACAATCATTTTGCTTTGCCTAACCCTCTCTTCCCTTCCACCTGCATCCTATCCTATTCTATCTGATTCAGTACCCCTTCTCTCTACAGTTACCAAGCTACCCCTCCGTTCCTCCTCAGCACTAATGGACCACAACCAGTACCATTGGCATAACTGGTCCCTGGGGGCCTCTATCCTTCCTCCCTCATTCAATGCCAAGAAGCCTGCCCCATATATCCCCCTCTACTCAGCCCCAAAGACCAACTTACTAACCGCCAACCACTCTACGCGACGCAGGTCCTCAGCAAAGATCATGCGCTTATTAAGGCACACCCTGGCTCTCCTCCTCCTTATAGCCAGGGACATTGAATGCAACCCAGAACCACCTGCAACCATAACTGCTCAAACCCCCACATCAGCTACGGACCTCCCTAAAGGTCTTAAAATTGTCCACCTAAACATATGCAGCATCCTAAACAAATTAGCAGCCCTACAAGCCACTGTCCTTGCCCTTCGCCCTGATATTGTAATCATCACTGAATCTTGGCTGAAGCCTCTGAGCAGGATATAGAATTCACAATACCCGTTTCTCCTAATCCACCAAGACAGACAGGGAAAAAGAAGGTGGCGGCACTGCCATGTATCTCCTCCAAACTCCAGTTTTCCATAACCACCCCAACGCCCCCATTCAATCTATAGATTCCCTCCTAATCAAAATCACCCTACCTCACTCCATCCCAGTATACGTAGCAGGGTCATACTGCCCGCCAGACACACCACTGGGTTGCATTCTTGACCACCTTGACACCCTGAGGTCCCATACGGAAGGCGGCGAACTTCACATCCTTGGTGACTTCAATCTGAACTGGCTAGGCAGCGCAGCCTCCAAATAGCAAAACCAAATAAATGCCCTAAATTTGTCCCAGCTAATGGTGGAACCCACTCGTCTAAACCACAAATCCAACAAACACACACTCCTGGATTGGGCACAAACTTCTCACCCCATCGGATCGTTAAAGCTGGCCTACTACCTGACTCCCTTAGTGACCACCATATGATTTATATGGTGCGCAAAATCTCCCAAACCCATGGCCCCCACCCCATGCGCTTCACATCAGATCTTATAAATCTTTGGACCTGACAGCTCTCCTAAATGATCTCATCAGCATTGACTGGTCTTTCATCACTAGGGCCACCTCCATAGATGAGGCCCTGAAATTTTTTTCTACAAACTTTCTAGCCATCTGTGACCTCCATGCTCCAATCAGGAGATCCCGAGTAAGAGAAGTCCACCTTCCATGTGTAACAACTAACCTCATGGAACGCCTGCATGCCAGAGACTGTGCCTGGAAATTCTTCAAGGCTACAGGTGGTCAAACGGCTCAGCAACACTACCGGTCGCTAAGAAACACCTGTACAAGACTCATACGACAGGCCAAATCAAATTACTTTCAATCTGCGTTCAAGAATAACTTCACTCACCCTACCCAATTCTGGAAGTCAATAAAATCACTTCTTACCCCACCGGCCCAACCCCCCATTCCCACTCTCAAAATAGATGGGAAAATCATCATGGATCCTAGACTGGTAGCCACCAAGTTTAACTCATATTTCTCCTCCACTGTTTCTTCCCTACTCTCTTCCCATCCTCATCCCCTGCCCATTGTTCACCCCACTGTACACCCCGCGGCCTCCTTCTCTCTCTGCCCAGTCACACCTGGCCAGGTGCTAAAAATACTGCAGACACTCAGTCCAACCAAAGGTAAATGTCCATCGGGCCTTGATTCCAAAATGCTCCTGCTCTCAGCACCTGCCATAGCCCACCCACTAGCATTGCTCTATAACCTGTCTTTTAAACTTGGGGCGGTCCCCAACTTATGGAAACAAGCCATCGTGATTCCCCTACCCAAAGGAGGGGACCTCTCCTCCCCATCCAACTACCGTCCTATATCCCTGCTCCCCATTCTAGCCAAAATTCAAGAGCGCCTTGTACTCTCCCAGCTCCACCACTATCTAGATACTGTATCATTTTTCACCCCCTACCAGGCTGGCTTCAGAAAAAATCACTCCACCACCATCTCCCTCCTGCGCCTCACAAATGACATCCTTATGGGCATGGACAAAGGGGAAATAACAGCAGCCATATTTATCGACCTGGCGAAAGCTTTCGACACGGTCTCCCATCCCCTGCTGCTGGCTAAACTGGCTCAAGCTGGACTGTCTGACAATGCAAATAACTGGTTCCACTCTTACTTGACAGGTAGGTCCCAATCAGTCCACATTAGCTCAGCTAGATCCACCTCTCTCCCTGTCACCAGTGGTGTCCCCCAAGGGTCTGTACTCGGCCCGCTGTTGTTCTCTATTTTTCTAAATGACCTGCCTGCTACCACCCACAAACAGCTATCCATATGTACGCTGACGGTACGGTACTGTTTGCCTCTGGCCCAGCCACTAGTGCCATGACAGCCCGCCTACAGAAGGATTTCGACTCCATCCAACGTTGGTTCATCTCTAACCAACTATTCCTAAACTCAAACAAAACAGTCTCCCTCACCTTCGGCTCCCAGTCCAAACTAACCCGGCTTGTGGCTCCACCTACGTTCTATACTCCGGATAGCTCACCTATAGAGGCCTGCACATCATATCGCTATCTTAGTGTCTGGTTAGATCAATATCTTGACTTCTCAGCGCATATAGATGCGCTGCACAAAAAATTACATCCCATGTTGGGAGCCCTCTACCAGAACAAAAATTGCATACCCTTACCAACCAGACAGGCAATAGTCCAAAAAGTTATCCTCCCTATTATTGATTATGGCGATGTTGTCTACTGTGCCGCCCCCCATACTTCTTTAGCCAAGCTAGATCCCCTTTTTAACTCCTTCTGCCATTTCTCATTGGACCATCCTCCAAACACCCATCACTGTGTCCTCTATCAATCCTTGGACCTCCCCTCTCTACACAACCGACAATTGCTCCACTGCGCTAGAACCACTGCTAAATTCTGGTCACAGACACTCCCCTCCTACCTGTCCTCCTCCCTAACTGCCCTCTCCCCACCTGTCTACGCTCTCAGAAATATAGATGCCAGGCTCCTGCACATTCCTCACAGATCCACCCGGTCTGGCTAGGCTGCTTTCAGCTTCAGGTTGCCCAAATTGTGGAATTCCCTGGCAGCCAATATTAGACACTCCACAAGTACACCACAATGAAATGCCCTTCTCAAAACGCACTTCTCTACCTACTGCTCCTGTTATTACCACCCCCTTAACTCCACTCTCAATCTGCCTCCTTCCAACTGTTAGCACCAGTCTGGCTCTCCATTTATTCAGGCTGCACCTTTGTAGTAAACTAAAAAAAAAAAGATCCTGTACCTACTCAACTGTGTTATAACTGCTTCATCCATTGCTTGTCCTAAACACAATATGTATGTTTTTGTTTCCCGCTGTATTACTGTACCATTGTAACTCCCTACCCCCAGGGCGCATCTGGAATCGAGCGGTACTCCGCTCAGCATGCCTTCCTGGTAAATCTCTTAAATAAATAAATGTTTGTAGGACAAGTATTTCCTGAGATAAAGTTATAGTCATTATTAACTTAAGTTTTAGCAAAGTTTTAAAAATAAAGTGATATTTCTATTTTTCAGGTTTTCAGCTTTAGCATAAGGGAAGTATTTTCCAGAAAACTCTTTAGAAAAGTCCCTAAAAGCATGGAATTCTATTGCAAAGAGCTGTCTCTTTGTGAGTACTGGACCATGCAACTATGCTTTCCAAGTGATTAGCTCAAACTCTTTAACATGGTCCACCTCTGTCCAGCAGCAAATTGCACACACAAAAATTGTATCTTTCACTTGTCATGATATCATCTTTCATTTAAGATCAAACTTAGGTATTTTCTCTTTCAGGCTTTTGATACAAAATAGATAATCAAATAGCTCACCTTTTCTTCAAGTTATATGTTTCAAATTTAGCCAGTTAACAGGTTGCGATATCTTTTATTCTCTGTAAATTTTTATGTTGGCAGCATTAAAAAATAATTTTGCAAGAAACAAAAGTCTTTTCTCGAGGTAAAAACATATAGCAGTTTAAATTCAGGTTCTTAAAGGTGCCAGCTTCATGCTGATACAGAAGACCAGCTGCAATTTGTCAGATGTCAAGTTTCCATGGTAACTATCTCTTGGCTAGAGACAAAACCATAACTTAAGTTTGTAGAAGCTCTGTTAAGGGGCCAGTTTAAGGATATCTTCCTGCATTAAATGAAGAGTCATAGATGCCATGTCCTCTTAAGTTTAGCCATTTAAGCAGAATTTTTTTTTCCTTTTTTGGAGTCCATCGAAGCAGGGTTTTTTTCCTTGCTTCGAGAGTGCATGTAAACAGGAATATTGACTAGATGCCTTAGTATGACCTCCCAATCACTTTAACTAATAATTAAGCATTTTTAAAGTATATAAAATAATGAAAAAATAATATTATAATAAAATATTTTTCCATAACAAGGATTTATTCCTACACCTGGGCCTGTGCTATCAGGTGTTCTGCCTTGTCCTGGGGCAAATAGGCTGATCCCTGGGCAGTATCCAGAATAGCTTCTATATACTGGAGATGCTCATAGGGTGTCAAGACTGACTTGGATAGGTTGACGGTAATCCCCAGTGTGTTGAACAGGTGTTGGGTACACACTAGGGTGTTGTACAGCTGTTTCCTGGACTGAGCTTTGAGCAGCCAGTTATCCAGATGGGGAAGACATACTGCCCCTTCCTCCTGAGGGCTGCCACCACTACTGCTAAGCATTTGGTAAAGGCCTGTGGCACAGAAGACAAACCAAAGGGCAATACCCTGCACTGGTAGAGCTCCCCTTGAAACAGGAACCGGAGGTACCTCCTGTGGGGAAGGTAGACCTTGATGTACTGGTAGGCATCTGCAGCAGGGCTACCATCCTGAACTTTTTGTACTGGATGTAGTAGTTCAGGTTTCTTATGTCTACAAAATCCATCATTTTAACATAAAATCATACAAATTTAATTCAGAATCAATAGGGTATGATATCTCAGTGGCTTCAAATTACTTTCTGATATTTATAGCTTTCAAATAATTCAATCAAATAATGCATAATATATCATTTGTTATTGATTTATAACATGACATAAGTGCTGTTAAAGATTTCACAGCTCTATCTTAGAAAGATTATGCTAAATCAAATAATATTTCAATAGTGTTACCAATAATTCATCTTTCTTGGTTAATAGTTAATGCTAAACATAATTTGGATACTGTTACAATTTTCTTTTCAGTTATTTTTACTTGAGCAGTTTTCTCTTTCTTTGAGCATATATCACTAACATATACCACTGTTTTTAGATTCTTAGCTTCTTTTCTGATAGCTGTGGTAGGTTTTCTAAGAGACTGTGCTGTAAATCATGTAACTGAGGCCAAGGTTCACCAAATTACCATCCTATGAGCTTTATAGCATCTTATTTGGATTTTCCAATTTTTACAGATACGTTCAAACTTAGTCAGTGGCTAAGGTAGTGATCGCTCCCATCATTTTATCCAAGGTTGGAGGGGGATCTACACATACACATACACATCCACAATCATAAGACATGTTGAGAACTAGAGGGAAAAATTAAAAAATGGAATTAGCAAATCATTCAATTCTTATTTTTGCTTTCTTAGAATGGTTTCAGATACCATTCTGTATTATGCCCTCTTGGTTGTAAGCTATCTAGTGTAAAGATCCATGAAATAGAAATTATGTACCTACCGTAATTCTTGATCTTCTTGGATGAAGTCTTCACCATTCATTCACACTACTGGGACTATGCCGGAGGCGCTAGAACTCAACAAGAGCCAAAAATCTTCAGGAGGGCCAGTGCCAAGGTAGGATTGCACATGCATGGCTCCATGAGGCTGGCCTGTGCCCCTATAGGCTATCTTGGTGTCAACCCTCTAACCAACTCAGGACCTTTTTGACCAAGGAGGTGCAGTGTAAACTAACCTAGGAAACACCTAACCTAATTCGGGCATAAGATAGCACGGATGATCTGTGTAAGAATTGTCAACTCAACAATGTTTTCAGAGCCCAAACCAATGAGGGAGTTAAGACCAGAAACAGAATGAGTGAGCTCAGGGAATAGTTGGTGGATGTGTGAATGAATGGTGAAATCTTCGTCCAAGAAGATCAAGAATTATGGTAAGTACATAATTTCCATATCTTCCTGGACTAAAAGTCTTCACCATTCATTCACGCTATTGAGAAAGTACCAAGCTAAGAACCAATCCCCTGAGCAGGGCGGCAGGAGACAGAGCTCACTCAGGATAATAGTCCATTAAGGATTGTCCTGCTAAAGGAAGTATGCTGTCTGGCATGGACATCCAGAGCGTAGTGCTTCACAAAGGTGTGCACTGATCTCCAAGTAGCAACTTTGCAAATATCTGCAATTGGTACATTATGAATCTCCACCAGGGATGCTGTGACCGCTCTGGTAGAGTGGGCATAAACTCAGCCTTCCAACATGACCTGCGCCATCAAGTAGTAATGGCAAAGACATGCCACTAACCACGTAGAAATGCATCTAATGCTGACAGACTGATCCAGCCGGGCCATGCTGAATGATACAAGGAGTTGCTTGGATTTGAAAATCTCTTTAGTTCTGTAGATGTGGAATCACAAAGCCCTCTTGAAATCCAGGCCCCTTCATTCTGGAAGTTGGCAAAATAAGTAGGAGAACCAAGGGCTGATTAAGGTGAAATTCTGAAACCACTTTGGGTAGGAATTTAGGGTGAGTATGAAGTACCACCTTGTCCTTGTAAAACATGGTGTATGGACAGTCTGTGATCAAAGCATGAATTTCAGAGACCCTGTGAGCAGAAATAACGGCCACCAAGAAGGCAGTCTTCCAGGTTAGAAACAAGTCTCAAGTCACAGGTACAGAAGCTAGAGGCTCAAAATATTTATTGGTGAGCATGTCTAGCACAAGGTTAATATCCCATGTTGCCACCGGTTTCCTGACCGGGGGTCTAGTGTGTAGGATGCCCTTGAGGAACCTCTTGACTAGCAGTAACTGAGCCAGTGTCATATTCTGTACTGGCTCATGGTAGGTGTAAATCGTGCAGAGGTGTACCTTCATTGTCTAGTATTGCAGTTCTGCATTTGATAGGTCTAAGAGGTACTCTGACACTTTATTTGGTGGGCAACAGAAAGGCTCCAGAAGGGACTTCACACACCAAATTGAAAAGCGTTTCCATTTAGCCGTTTAAGTCTTCCTAGTGGAGGGCTTATGTGTTGCTAAGAGGATTTCTGTGATTCTCTGAGAAACCTTAAACCTACCCACTTCTGTCTTCTCAGGAGCCAGACATGGAGATAAGGGGAGCCCAGGTTGGGAAGGACTAGGGGTCACTGTATCAGGAGGGCTGTTCGAAGAGGAAGTTGGCTTGGGGAGACTTCTGACAACCTGTTGATCAATGGAAACCATATCTGTTGAGGCCAGTGTGGGGCAAAAAGAATCATCCTGCCCCCTTGTGCCTCTAATTTGAGCAGCACCCTCTGAACTAAAGGAAGAGGAGGAAATGCGTACAGAAATCATCTTGTCCACTGAAGTCTGAATGCATCCTGACAGAAAACACAAGGTTCTAGATTTCTGGAACAGAATAGAGGTAGTTTTGCATTGCGTGGGGACACAAAAATGTCCAGGTCTGGACTGCCTCACTCATCGAATACTGACTGCATGACGTCTGGTGCAAGCGACCAGTCATGTGGATCCACTTCCGTCTTGCTGAGATGATCTTGTAGGACATTCTGATCTCCTGGCAGGTAGACTGCCTGAATTAATGCATCGTGCTCAAAACACCACTCCCACACACTCATGGCCTCACTGCACAGAGGGTAGGAGTGCGCTCCACCCTGCTTGTTGATGTAATACATTACAGCCTTGTTGTCCATCTGAAGGGGAATAGGTCTGGACTGCCTCACTCGTCGAATAATGACTGCACGATGTCTGGTGCAAACGACCAGTCATGTGGATCCACCTCCATCTTGTTGAGGTGATCCTCTAGGTCATTCTGATCTCCTGGCAGGTAGACTGCCTGAATTAATGCATCGTGCTCAAGACGCCACACCCACACCCTCATGGCCACACTGCACAGTGGTTAGGAGTGCGCTCCACCCTGCTTGTTGATGTAATACATTACAGCCTTGTTGTCCATCTGAATTGGAATTACTCTGTGACAGAGGACATCCTACAGGGCTCAGACAGTGTGTAGGACAGCTCTCATCTCTAAGACATTTATGTGTAGATGAGACTCCTCCTGGCTCCACACTCCATGTGTGTGGAGGTCTTGACAGTGAACTCACCAACCAATTAGAGATGCAGCTGTGATGATGGTGATCTGAGATTCCAGTGGGGCAAAGGGTAGACCTTGTAGAAGCTTGTCTTCCTGTGTCTACCAAACAAGTGATCACATCAGAGGCTCTGTCACTTTTATGTGGAAGGATTGTGGGTGCGGGGTCGGTGGCCACTGTGTGCTGAGCATCCATTGTGTGATCCTCATGTGTAGTCAAGCTATAGGCACCGTGAAGACAGATGATGCCATAAGGCCCCACATCCACTGTATCAAAAGGGCCCGAATGGAGTTGTTCTCCCTGATGTAGCAAGCTATCTGAAGAATGTCATTTCTCCTGTCCTCCAGAAGAAAAGTCCTCACCCTGGAGGTATCCAGAAGGGCTCCAATGAAGAGGAGTTGCAGGGAGGGTTGAAGCTGGAATTTTTCCAGATTCAATAGAACCCCCATTGAAGTGAGGAACTGAGAAGCTGTGGTGATTGCTTCCTGTGTCCCCCGCCTGGATGGGCTCACTAGGAGCCAATCATCTAGGTAAGGGAAGACTTGAATGCCGGGTTTTCTGAGATGCACTGTGAGAACTGCGAAATTCTTTGCAAAGACCAGAGGCACTGAGAAGAACCCAAAGGGCAGGACTCTGAACTGGTAGTGTTGACCCAAGGCCACAAAGCAGAGATACTTGTGACTTGGGTCACTGGAATATGCTGGTAGGCATCCTGCATGTCCAGGGATGCCAGCCAGTTGTACTGATGAATCAATGGTAGTAGCGTTCCTAGGGGGATCATCTTGAACTTCTCCCTCAACAGGTACTTGTTTAACTTTCTGAGATCAAGAATTGGGCGCGTGCTGCCTGTTTTCTTTGGAACCAGGAAGTAATGGGAGTAGAAACCTGTGTTCCATTCTGCCTGCGAAACAACTTCTACTGACCTGTTCCTTAAGAGGCCCTGCATCTCAGAAGCAAAAAGGTCTGACTGAGTTGTGGGCAGGCTGTGCTGTCACTTGGGTGGAAGATCTGGGGGAAACTCTGAAATTGAGAAAGTATCCATCTCAGACAATCCTGAGGATTCATTTGTCCACTGTAACGGACTTTCACTGGTTGTTAAACTGAGTCAGATGCCCCCTACTGCCATAGAGGTGTCCACCTTGGGTAGCTGAGGTGGGACCTGGGCCAGATCTTCAGAGGGTGGCACTGGGTGCTTTTGGGCCCTGTGCCTTTTGCTTCATTTTCTTTTGCGGCTGAGGAGTTTGGTTCCTGTTAAAGGCTCCTCGGCCTCTACCTCAAATTGACTGCCGGTTACAAAACTGTCAAAGGATCCTATCCCTCTGAGGGCTGCAGGAGCCAGCCTGGCTGTTTTTTTTTTTTCCCCTTTCTGCATGGATGCCGCTGTCTTCAGGGGTATCCTCTGCTCACTCTGCCCACCTCCGGTACCTCTCAGGAAACCGCCAGATACGCCCCCATGCTGCCTCAGCCTACCCCCCAGGTGGGGAGGAGGGGGATCCCGGAATGTCCCCCTCCAGTCCATCAGTGTGTATCGGGCATTCTGGTCGGTCTCTGAGAACCGGGTTATGGTGTCTGGGAGCTTGGATCCCCACCTACGCCAGCATCTATTAGTCCATTTTCCTTGTTTCTGGTGCCATCCCCTGAGAACGTAGGCATACAAGGGGGACCAAGGGGTGCAGCACGTTATGATGTGCAGACGCACCAGCTCCCGGCCTACGTCCTCCCCTTCCACTGGCTGTCCTCGCTGCACCACCACCCATGGTCACCCAGGTGGCAGTAGAGTAGTGGGACAGGCAACCCTTCCCTCCATGGAGAAGGAGAGCGGCTGATGGGCACTCGATCCTTCTCCCCCCGGCTGGCCCTCCAGCTACCAGAGTCCATTTCCAAACCCAGGTCGCTGGCACCACAAGTGGTAAACCTACCACTGCGCCGGCGGGCCTGCTGACCTGGCTGTTTTAATGGCAGTCCTTGTTTTCTGAGTGGCCTTCAGTGCTTGCTCAACTTGAGGTCCAAACAGATAAGCACCATCAAAGAGAGCATTCATCACCTTCTGCTGAGCAATGGTTGAGAAACCTGATGTTCTGAACCAGGAGTGCTGCCTTACACAAATCCTAGAGGCAGTGTCATAGGCATCCATAGAAGCTTTCAGCTGCTGATTATTGGACTCTATGCCTCTTGTAATGGTCTGAAGAAGCTCTGTGTTCACATCAGATTCCAGAAGGTTCTCAAACATTGATTTGAGTGTGTTCCACAGGGTGTACTCATACTGAAAGTAATGGCCCTGGTAACTAGCAATACGCATACCCAAGGTTGCTGCTGAGAATGCCTGTTTCCCCAAAGTGTCAGTCTTGTGAGATTCCTTATTTATAGGCCATGCTGTGGACTCCTGATAGGAAACGGCATTATCATTTTCCACAAGAGCATCCACAAAAGGCCGAGATGCCACCATGATAGGTCTGTCTTTGGGGGGGGGGCATACTTCCAATCTATGGACTTGGCCACAGAAGGGGTTAGTGCTGGTCTGTCTCACACTGCTTGAGATAAGAGTCTCAAAAGAGGGGGGCACTGGTGGAGTCAGGTCTACAGGAATATTAGGGACATGTAGAAACTCAAGATGTAAAAGTCTGCCTTGGCCCACAGAGGAAATCTATAGGTCTAAGGTGGACCCCATATTCTGGAGTACAGACTGGAAAGTAAGATCTTCCACCAAAGGCTCAGCTGATACAGAAGGTTTGCTTTCCGGCTAATAAAATACATATATACATACATGTGAATCTGCCAGCAGAAATAGGCCCTACGGTCTATCAAATCTGCTCAAGTGCGCAGCTAGCACCCCTAGATCGCAGCTGCCCAACCCCTCTCCCCCTCACTCCCATCCGGCAATTTCTCATTACTACCTATCCAGACACCCCACCATGCCCTTTTGAAAGTGCCCACTGTCCTACATGATACCACCTCCTCTGGTAGGGCATTCCATTTTGACACCACCCTTTCTGTGAAATAATGCCTCCTCTTTCTCCTAAATCTGCCCCCTCCAATGTCAGCCCATGTTCTCTTGTATCTTTTCCCTTCCTCAGCCTAAATAGCCCATCTGTGCCCGTTTTTTTGAACCCCTTCAGATACATGAACGTTTCAATCATATCACTCCAATCCCTCTTCTCCTCCAGGGTGTACAAACTCAGATGTCTCAGTCTGTCCTTGTAGGGCTTGCCTTCCATCCCCTGTATCATTTTTGTCACCCTACCTTGCACCCTCTCTAGCAGCCTGATATCTGTCTTCAGATATGGCCACCAGTACTGCATGCAGTACTCCAAGTGTGGCCTGACTAAAGATCTGTAGAGGGGCAGGATCACATCCTTGTGTCTGGAAGAGATTCCCCTTGCAATACACCCCAGCAACTTGTTAGCTTTGGCTGCAGCCTTTCTGCACTGGGCAGAGCTGTTCATGTTCTCAGTTATCATCACCCCCCGGTCCTTCTCTTCCTCGGTGACCCCCAGTCTCACCCCATCCAACCAGTACTCCCTCCTTGGGTTCTTTGCCCCAAAGTGCATAACTTTACACTTCCTCGCATTGAAGCCCAGTTGCCACTTAGCCGACCACTCTTCCAGCTTGGGTAGGTCCCCTTCAGCTCATTCCACCCCTCAACATAATCCACTAACACTCCAATTTAGGTATGGTCTGTGAACAGACTGATCCTGCTCCTAACTCTGTGAGAGATATCCGATATGAACAGCCCAAACAATACTGGACCCAGCACAGAGCCCTGTGGCACCTCACTTGTCACTGGCCTAGGGGTTGAGAGTTCTCCACCCACCACCACTCATTGTTGACTCCCCTTCAGCCAGTTCACGATCCAAATAGCCATTTTCACCCCCCCATACATCTCAGTTTCCACCCCAACCACCCATGAGGCACCGAATCAAAGGCCTTGCTGAAATCCAAATACAGGACATTCAATGTATGGCCTCCATCCAGCTCTCTTGTTACCCAGTCATAGCACTCTATTAGGTTGGTCTGGCAAGATCCCCACCGAGATGAACCCATGCTGCTGCCCATCCTGGAGGCCATTTACCTCAGGAAATGAGTCATCCACTGCATCTTCAGACAAAAGCAGGTTAGGGTCAGACTCCTCAAGTTCTACTTCTACCCCAGAAAGACCTCCAAAGGCAGGTCAAGGCAAGGAAAACATGGGAGATGCCAAAACCTGGATCAGCGTCGAGGATCCCGGCACCATCTGCAGTGCCGGCATTGATAACAATGCCGCACATGGCACCGGTAGTGCTGCCGGCACCACATGTGGCGCTGGTACTGCACACAGCACCTAGGATGAAGCCGGCACCGGCCACGGCACTGAAGCCTCTGCCACCACCCACAGCCTAGCCGAAGGCTGTGGCATCACCAGCGAATCCCTGCAAGACCTGAAAGAAAGGGGAGAGGAAAATGGTACCTGTCCTGCCCCCTGCAAGGAAACAAGGTGAGGGGATAAGGCACTTGGAGTCGGCATCGATGGAGCCAGCCGTGCGGCACTGGAGAAGTCACCACATGCACATCCTGACCCAACTGACCCAGCAGCAGCCCAGTGGCTCCAAGGCCTGAAGGCCCCAGAACTGGGTCCACTGGAAAAGGCAACTGGGACAGATGCCACACTCACTGCTTCATACGAGTGGCCCAGTGATGAAACTGCTCACCTGATGCCCCATCATAGGATAGAGAGGGGATCCGGGGTCTGAGATCATGGCCATTAAGACTGGAGACCACTGGAGACTCGACAGGAGCTGGGGTAGGCCTGCCGCTCTCCACTACCGATGATCCCCTCACAGACCTACCTGAAGGTGACCTCCAGTGGTACTGTTTCTACTTCAACCAACTGGAAGAAGAAGAACTCGAGGTTGAGCGGTGCTAGGTCCCCGATCAAGATTGGAAATGGTCCTGCTGCTTTTTGTGCTTTCAGGAGGACTGTCCTTCCTCCCAAGCACTGGACTGCCTGTGGTTGGAACCCCCCTCTGCAAAGGGTGGTGGACCAGATGAAAAAATTACTTACCATAGTAATCTTGTTTCTTCCCAGTGATACTCAGGTATTCATAACTTTCTGCAGTAAGCCTTCTAGGTAGGACTGCCTGAAGAGAATAGTACACATGCAAATGATGGAATTCTTTGCACGTGGCAACTTTTCAAATGCTGCCCTATACTAACTGCCAGTGTTCAAAACTCCTCAGATTTCCTAGAAGCCTGGAAAGGCAGGCCCGTGGAACCATGAATACTGGAAGTATTAATGACAGGTATAATATATGATGAAGAGAATTTTAAACCCATAAACCCTTCATAAAACCCTCCAACTGGAGGGGAAAAACACATCAAATACCCCCAAAATGTCAGAATCATGTGAAAAAGGAGGGGGAAAAACACCTGTGAACCCTGTTTGCTAGAATTGTACCTGACAGTGGTCTATATACCTCTGGGAGCACAGTATGCAGGAGTGCAGAGCCTAAAGGTTCTGGAAGGGGAGGCAGGGTGGGAAGTTATGAATGCCTGAGTATCACTTGGAAGAAACAAAATGACTATGGTAATTTTTTCTTCTAACCCCAGTAATACTCAGGTATTATTCATAACTTTCTGCAGACTACCAAGCAGTACCCTTGGAGGTGGGCACAGAACTTTATTTTGGAAACAGACTTTGCAAGACTGCTGTGCCAAACCTAGCATCACCTTTGGATTGCATATCCAGGTTGTTGTGCTTCACAAAGGTGTGTACTGTCTTCCGGGTAGCTGCTTTACAGATGTCAACCAGTGGAACGGCCCTAGCAGCTGCTAAGGTAGGAGCTGTCCCTCTTGTGGAGTGAGTCCTCAACCCTGTTGGGGGTTTCCTGCCCGCTTTAGTGTAACAGAACTGGATACACTGGACTATCCATCAAGAAATAACAAACAAAGCAAAAATACTAGCGCACACCTTCCCCCCCACATAGCATAACATTTAAACTTTCAAATGCCAAAAATGGCTATATTTACTTTCAAGCTCCATGTGAGGAGAGGGTCCTCTTAGTTTCAGACTGGAATTCCAATTTGAGTAAGCTAAATCACCAACGTCAAGGTAGGGCCCTTCGATTTAGTCCCTAACTTTCCAATGCCTCAATGGCTACTAGCTAACTGCTTTTATACTGTGCTCCCAGCAGATATTTTGCACAGGTGATTTAACTTTCAAGTGCCTAAATGGCTACCAATTCCACTTTATACTGTGCTCCCAGAAGGGATATAACACAGGCATTTTTTTATTTTTATTTTATTGGAATACAATCGGAATTACAAACCTTTGAGTCACAGACTCTTTTGCAAAGGCTCCACGTCAGTTACAGGGGGTGGAGGGTAAACAACTACAGTTAAGGACATACATAGACAGGCAGTATTTACAGTAACTGTACTGAGGAGCAGTCCAGAAAAAACTTTTATACCGGTGAGGGTATTAGGCAGCAATCTTAGAGTCCCAGGCCAGGGACTTTTAATGTGTTAATACATGGGGCCTAAAGAGACCCTGAGTCAAGAATGGGGGGAATGGGAATAAAAATGGGTGGGCAATGTTAGCCACAGTCACATTTTGCACTCTCAAGCAGTAGAGCCTTGAGGCCTGTTTTAAATAGTGAGATGCTGTGGGTCTGGGAGAGTGAGGGTGGTAATGCATTGAGCCAGAGAGGCTCTCGGTAGCGGAAGGATCTTTGTCCAAGGGAAGTTCTACATAGGGGGACCAGAAATGAAGAGCTTGCAGTGAGTCTTGTATTGCACCTGTGGGGTGCTGCACTGATTATGGGGAGAAGGCTGGCGGGGGCTAGGTGAAGGTGTATTTTTTTTGCGAGGATGCAGGTGTGGTACTTTAATCTATGTTGGAAATTTAGCCAACCAGTCAAAGCATAAAGATCACAGGTGTGGGTTAGTCTATCACTGCCTGTGACTAGGCAGCAGGCTTTATTCAAGGCAGTGTTTACATTGTTAAGCAAGGTGGGTTCGGCAGAGCTGTATATAGCAATCCCGTAGTCAACTAGGGAGAGGATGGAGGAGGAGACTGCAAGCTGCATGGCCTGAGTGGGTAAGCAGTGCTTGAGCCTGTACAGGATGCCCACTCTAGTACTGACAGTGGAAGTGAGAATTTGGATATGCCTCTGGTAGGAGAGGGAGGTGTCTAATGTGATACCCAGGTATTTGAAGTTGGTAACGTGTTCCAGTGGGGCACCTAGTGTGTTCTTGATTAGGAGAGCAGACTGACTATGAGGGCTTTGGCGATGCGCAAAAATCATGGACTTAGTTTTATTATAGTTGATGATTAGGTGGTGTTCAGTGAACCAAGTCTCTAGTTCCCAGAAATGACTCTGAAGGGCCTGTTGGAGGGGCGCTTGGATGGGGGTGTTTCCAAAACAGAACCGCATCATCAGCGTAGAGTAGCAAATGACCGCTGCACGCCTTAGGGAGGGAGTTTAGAAAGAGGGTGAAAAGCAGCGGGCCCAGAATTGACCCCTGTGGGACCCCAGAGCAAACTGTTTTGGGGTGGAGAGGGTGGTGTTTATCCTGACTTGCTGTGACCGGCCTGAGAGGTAATCCTGGAACCAGGCCGAAGCCTCAGGGGCCACATTTAGTTTTGGGAGGACACGAAGCAGTAGCTCATGATTGACTGTGTCAAAAGCTTTGGTTAGATCCACATAGATCGCCCCTGCGATTGAGCCTTGGTCGAGGGCTTCATGGATGAACGCGGTGAGCTCTGAGAGTGCAGTGACGGTACTATGGCCTGTCCAGAAACCATGCTGTTCCTGGATGAGAAGTTTATATTCAGTTAGCTGTTCGGTTATCTGGTCAGATACTATTCTTTCAAGGGCTTTGGAGAGAGGTGGAAGTATTGAGATAGGCCTATAGTTGCTAGTGTTAGTGGGGTCACCGCTCTTCAGAATGGGAGTGATTATGACTCTCTTCCAGGTTGAGGGGAACTGCCCGAGGCATAACGAGAGGTTAAGAATTTTAGTGAGGTGTGGTAATGTGACATCCAGGGTGAGCCAAAGGAGTTTAAGATCTAAGGAGTCATTGCTGAAGCGGGTATTAGAGATAGCTTTGGTAAACTGAGCATGCTATAGAGGAGCACCATAAACTCCCCAAATTCAAGTAAAACCATAAAACCAAAAATAGCTGCTCAAACCTTTAAATTACTACACACTGGAATTCACATTTCTTATAAGGGGTGCTGCTAGATGGTGACAAATAAACAAAGCAAAAATACTAGTTCACACCCTCCCCCCCCACATAGCATAACATTTAAACTTTCAAATGCCAAAAATGGCTATATTTACTTTCAAGCTCCATGTGAGGAGAGGGTCCTCTTAGTTTCGGACTGGAATTCCAATTTGAGTAAGCTAAATCACCAACGTCAAGGTGGGGCCCTTCGATATAAAGTGGAATTGGTAGCCATTTAGGCACTTGAAAGTTAAATCACCTTTGCAAAATCCCTGCTGGGAGCACAGTATAAAAGCAGTTAGCTAGTAGCCATTGAGGCATTGGAAAGTTAGGGACTAAATCGAAGGGCCCAACCTTGATGTTGGTGATTTAGCTTACTCAAATTGGAATTCCAGTCTGAAACTAAGAGGACTCTCTCCTCACATGGAGCTGGAAAGTAAATATAGCCATTTTTGGCATTTGAAAGTTTAAATGTTATGCTATGTGTGTGGGGGAGGGGGTGTGTGCGCTAGTCTTTTTGCTTTGTTTATTTGTCACCATCTAGCAGCACCCCTTATTAGAAATGTGAATTCCAGTGTGTAGTAATTTAAAGGTTTGAGCAGCTATTTTTGGTTTTATGGTTCCATCGAGAAATAGACCTTTTTTTTTTTTTTTACTTTCTATTTGTCCACCTCCCTCACCCTGGAACTATGCTTCTTCGGGAGACACCTAGGTACTACCCCATGACTTGCCTTACCTGAATCCCCAGGGGTTCCCCCATGGAGCTGTGGATATACCCCCCAGGTGGGTATGGAATGGGACCCCAATGCCCCGATAACTTCAATGTCTTGTCGGGTCTCCTAGTGGTCAGCCAGGCAGTCGTAATTAGGGTCGGTACCAGTGCTCCGTCTACCCGGGCTCCAGTGGTGTGTTTTTCCTCTTTTCTGAGGAATTGTCTAGTGCTCTGACGTCAAGGCATTCTCGCCGATGTTCGTCACTCCCAGCCTTCTCTTTTGCGTGCTCCTTCGCTTCTGCCAGAGGCCAGCCAAGCACCGAGCGAGTGCCCCCCTCCCTCCCAGGAGAGGAGAGCTGTCCATCGGTTGCTCAATCCTCTCCTTCCCCTGCCAACCCCCGACAGCCCAGGCTCATTCCCGAACCTGGGTCGCCAGCATGACGCGAGGTATGGCATCCGGCACCTCAACCCTCAGTGCCACCGGACTGGGTGAGAAATAGACCTTTTTGATGCTGAATTTCCTTTTCCCACATCCCATAAGTCAGGAAAGTACAGTTACGTAAGAACTTACCGTAACAGTAGATCTTCGAGAGAAGCTCTTGCACTAGGTATTCTCAAGTAGGACTGAGCTGCCAGGCTTCAGGACCCCACAGAAAAATCTCTAGCTAGCAGTCTCTGGTGGGAACTGCTCCTATGTCTGGTGACTGGCGTCAGCCGACGTCAGTATAAATGGGGTGGTCCTGATGCCCGCCCTCCAGTTCTTTCCCACCAAGCGCCAAAGGGCTGACAGGAGAGAAGAGGATATGGTCCCATACCTGAAAGAGAAGAAATGAAGGGACGGAGGGAGGGAAGATAATACCTACTGCAAGAGCATCTCTCAAAGATATACTGCTACGGTAAGTTTTTACGTAACTGTACTATCTTACTTTGAGAGGGCTTTTGCAGTAGGTATTCTCAAGGAGGACTGAGTCCCAAGCAGTCTGGAACACAAAGAAAGTGGGAGGAGGAAAAAAAAACAGCCACAGAGGCTGAGCTTCTAGACAGGAATCATGAAAGGATTCCCTGTAGAACAGCTAGCCCGAAGCCTGCTCTGCGGCGAGAGACAATGTCCAAACTGTAATGTTTTGTGAAGGTATGGATGGAAGTCCAAGTTGTGGCTGCACAAATCTCAGCTGCTGATACATTCTTGAAGCAAGCGGCAGAGGCTGCGATCCCTCTAGTGAAGTGGCCTTTGACCTGACCCGGAAGGGTCTTGTGATACTCGTCGTAACAGAAAGTGATACAATTGGCCAACCATTTAGAAAGCATTGCTTGGAAACAAGGTTGCCTTCTCTCTTGTGAGCGAAAGACACAAAGAGTTGGTCTGTTTTCCTGCGATCCTTAGTCCTGTGAGTATACTATCTCAGAATTCTATGTACATCCAGGGTATGGAGGAGATGCTTCCCTGATTGGAGTGCTCCGTGAAGAAGGCTGGAAGCTTGATGTACTAATTCAGAGTAGATTCAGCCACCACTTTTGGAAGAAATGTAGGGTTAGTACGTGTGGCCACCCTATCCTTGTGGAAAATCAAATAAGGGATTTTGCACATCAAGGTTGGCAACTCAGAAATCCTCCGAGCTGAGGTGATGGCCACCAGAAACAAAAGTCTTCCAAGAAAGAAACTTCTGCTCTGCCTCCGCTGCAGGTTCGAAGGGAGGCAGAGTAATCTTCTCGAGAATGAAGTTCAAGTCCCAAGGAGGAGCAGGGTTGTGGATCGGGGGTCTTAAGTGCAGGATCCCGCGCAGAAAAGTCTTTGAGACTTCTAATTGTGCAAACGTCCTGCTCCCTAAAGGGATGTGGTAAGCCAAAATGGCTACCATATGTACTTTCACTGACAAGTAACTAAGGCCCAAGTTGTACAGGTGCCTAAGGTAGCCCAGAAGAAAAAATTACTCACATTAGTAATGTTGTTTCTTCTAATGGAGTCTTGCTATATTCTGACATATGCAGTGAGTACCAACCTTCGAACTGCCCCGGAGATGAAAGAGTTAACTTTCCATGCCAGGCATGGAACGCTGAGCTCGAGCTCGGTTGAGACTCTGTCTGTTGTTCTTCAAACTCAAACTGTCAGATCTTTACGAGCTAAACTCACTAAGGTCCTGTGTGGAAGCTGTAAACCTACACTCTCCAACTGGGTACTAAACATAAAACACATTTTTTGGTCCCAACACAAAGACTTAAGTCAGGAGTCCCAAAAATGAAAACACAATACCCACTCACCCCAAAAAGAAGGGGTGAAACAAAACGGTGGGCACCTATTAAGTGTCAACACTGCTGCCCACCCATCCAAAAACAGAGGTTCTGAGAGGGCAGGCAGGGAGGTCAGAATATAGCAAGACTCCATTAGAAGAAACAACATTACTAAGGTGAGTAATTTTTCTTCAAAACAACATGAAATCTTGCTGTATTCTGACATATTGCAGACTACCAAGCAGTACCTCCATGGAGGAGGACAGAACCTACTAGGAAATAGGCTCTGAAGCACAGCTGTGCCAAACCGAGTATCACTCCTAGCCTGGATGTCCAGGGAGCAATGCTTGGTTAAAGTGTGAACTGTTTTCCAGGTAGCTGCTTGACATATCTCTAGAATAGGGATGTCCCTGGCAGCAGCCAGGGAAGCAGCTGTACCTCTGGTAGAGTAAGCCCTTAGGCCTGAGGGGGGAACCTTACCCAATTTTTCATAGCAAAATTGGATACAAGAGACAATCCACCTGGCAATGGATCTTTTAGTGGCAGGTTTCCCTTTACCAACCTCACCATAAGTGAGGAACGGTTGGAGGGAGTCAAACCTGTGACCCTCGGTACACTCTATGTAGTAGCTAAGGGCTCTTTTCACATCTAGACTGTGCAGTCTCCTCTTGCCAGAAGAGGAATGGTCAGTGAAGTACACTGGAAGAGACATAGATTGATTAAGGTGGAAATCTGAAACCACCTTAGGCAAGAACTTCCTGTTAGTCCTGAGGACCACCTTATCTCTATGAAAGGAGATAAAATCAGGCTCCACTGACAAGGCTTGTAATTCACTTAAGCGTCTGGCAGAAGTGATGGCTACCAGAAACACAGTCTTCCAAGTTAAGTACTTAAGCTCTGCTGAAGATAAAGGCTCAAAGGGGAGTTGCATAAGCTGAGCAATGCAGACATTGAGGTCCCAGGCAGGGGCAGGGTCCCTGAATGGAGGGTTGGTGTGAAGCAATCCCTTGAAAAACTTGGAGAAAACAGGGTGAGCTGAGAGAGAACAGGGCTTACCTGCTGAAATAAAAGCAGACACAGCTGCCAGATGCATTTTCAGTGTAGCTGGTCTCAGCCCCTAACTATTTAAGTGAACCATATAATCAAGGACTGTGGGCAGGTCAGCAGATTCTGGGGAAATATGCTTCCCAGAGCACCATATGGAAAATCTTTTCCATTTAGAATTATAAGTAGCCCTGGTAGAAGGTTTTCTAGAAGCCTGCAGGATATCCATTACACCTTGAGAGAGGTGTAAATCAGCAAACTCTAACTCTTCAAGAGCCAGGCCTTGAGATTGAGAGATTTGAGGTTTGGGTACTAAACCCTCCCCTGAGTACAGGTTAACAGGTTGTAATTCCTGGGAAGACACAGGGGAAGATGGACTGCTAAGGACAGTAGGAGTGGATACCAGGGCTGTCTGGCCCAATCTGGAGCAATCAGGATCATCTTGCAAGGTTGAGATCTGATTTTGACTAGCACTTTGAACAGGAGAGGGAAGGTGGCAAAGGCATAGAGAAACTTCCCTTCCCAATTGAGAACTAAGGCATCCAGGGGGACTGAGCCCAACACTGGGGGTCTGCAGCAAAAAAGGGGGAGTTGGTGATTGTCTGGGGCTGCAAAAAGATCTATCTGTGGGGTTCCCCATCTGGAAAATATCACCTGCAAGACCAGGGGATCCAGTGACCATTCGTGATGGCCCTGGGAAATCCTGCTGAGAGCATCTGCCAGGACATTGTCCTTTCCTGGGAGGTGAACTGCTGTGAGGGAGGTGTTCAGGGAGTAAGCCAGAGACCACAACTTCATTGCTTCGGTGCACAAGGCCGTAGACCGAGTGCCTCCTTGCTTGTTGATGTACCACATTGTGGTAGTGTTGTCTGTTCTGACCTGCACCACTTTGTTCTGAACAGATTTGGAAAAAGCTTGAAGTGCTAGAAATACTGCTCTGAGTTCCAATAGATTGATATGGAGCAGAGATTCCTGAGGGGACCACAACCCCTGAGTGGTGAGGTCGCCCATGTGAGCCTCCCACCCCAAGAGGGAGGCATCTGTGGTAAGGATTAAGGAGTGAGACTGAGTGACAAAGGGAACCCCTTGTCTCAAATTGCTCTGATCCTGCCACCACTGTAGGGCCTGGATCAGAGTTCGAGTTACTGGGATCAATTTGGTCAGAGGGTCCTTCCTTTGAGACCAAAAGGCTCTCAAATGGAACTGAATGTCCCTCATCTGAAACCTTGCTCCCTTCACTACTGCTGTAGAAGCAGCCATGTGCCCCGGGAGCTGCAGAAAATGCCTTGCTGGTCGAGACACCTGCAGGGTGAATGAGGAGGCCAGAGAGACCAGGGTCCTTGCCCTGTCCAGGGGAAGGAAGGCTCTGGCCTTCTCTGTGTCTAGCTCTGCGCCTATGAAGGTGAGGAGCTGGACAGGCTCTAGAACTGACTTTGAGAGATTTAGAAGGAAACCCAAAGAAGTGAGCAGTTGCTGAGTTACCTGTAAGTGTAACTTGACTTGGTCTGGGGACTGACCTACTATGAGCCAGTCGTCCAGGTAAGGGAAGATGGCAATCTTCTGTCTTCTTAGAGAAGCAACTACTACTGCCAGGCATTTTGTGAATACCCTTGGAGCAGAGGTGAGGCCAAAGGGCATTACTCGGAACTGGTAATGGCCTGAGGGCAGCTCGAACCTGAGGTACTTTCGATGGGAGCTTCTGATGAGAATATGGAAGTAGGCATCGTTGAGGTCCAGGGACGCTAGCCAGTCCCCTGGCCTTAGAGAGGGTAGAATAATTCCCAGAGTCACCATTTTGAATTTTGGTTTTAAAAGGTGCTTGTTTAGGTATCTGAGATCCAGGATGGGCCACCATTCTCCTGTCTTTTAGGGTAAGGAAGTACCTGGAATACAATCCTTTGCCCGGTGTAGGGTGGAACCCTTTCCACAGCTCTGAGAGCTAGGAGGATGAGACCTCTGCCTCTAAGGCAAGTGCCTCTGATGGATTTGCAGGTGGAAAGGATCTGGTTCTCATCTTTGGAAACTTTTGAAGCTGAGAACCAGTCCTGGCTTACTACTTCCAGGACCCATTTGTCTGATGTCAGAGACTCCCAGTCCTGGACAGTAGTAGCCAGCCTGCCCACAGGTAGCTGAGAATCGGCCTGGCAGCCCCATCAGGGTGCCTGCTTGGCAGGGGCTTTGGGCTGGGGGTGGAAGCAGGCCTGCTTGTACCCGTCTGCCTCTCCCTCTAAAGAACCCCCTCTGGGCATAAGCAGAAGAGGAGGCCTGGAGCTGGTAAAAGGCCTATGAAAAGGCCCCCCCTGCCCTGGGAAGCTGCCTTTGAGGGTGGCCTGCCTTTCCTTGGCCTGTGCACTCCTATAGGTGGTCCCATACTCATCCATTTTCTTCATGTAATTCTCTGTCTGCCCAAACAGAAGTACCCACAACTAGGAGAAAATCCATGGCCTTAGTCTGGGTATCCTGTGATAGGCTAATACATCTGAGCCAAGCCATTCCTGCAGTGCCACAGATGTAGCCATGACTCTTGATGACACATTTGAGTCCACTGCAGCATGGAATTGCACCTTAGATGCCTCAATACCATCAGCAGCCACCTGCTCCAGCTCCTTGGCAAGCTGGCCAGGGACCTGTTTTGCTAAAGCCATAACAGTGTCCCATCTGGACTTCTGATATCTAGCCACATAAGCCATATAATTTGCCTGAGTCCCAAGGATGCTGCCATGTACTGTTTCTTTGCCATGGCATCAATCCTCCTGGAGTCCTTGTCTGGGGGGTGTGAAGCCAAGGGAATATTTGCCTTGTCTCACGCTGCAGCCTGCACTACCCCAACATGGCTGCATTGTTGTGTAAGAACTCC
Organism: Neoceratodus forsteri; assembly: GCA_016271365.2. Taxonomy (NCBI): domain Eukaryota; kingdom Metazoa; phylum Chordata; order Ceratodontiformes; family Ceratodontidae; genus Neoceratodus; species Neoceratodus forsteri. The sequence continues at coordinate 471,638,854 of CM057450.1, read as the reverse complement.
GTATCAGAGCCTGACAATGTGTACCTCTTGTCCATTCTGTTATCCACAGGAGGTATAGTGTGAGGAATTTTAGAATTTTAAAAGTCTGTTTCCAAAAGATTTATGCAAGGGAATAGACAGCCTCCTAGACTCTGGGATATCCATCATTTCTACATAGTCAGGCTCCTCTTGATCATCCACAGCTTCCTCCATAGGGAGCTGGAGGGTTCAACAACTTTTATAAAACATAAAATGAGAAGGGGACTCAGAAAGCCTAGGAGGAGACACTCCTGAAGGTCTGTCTGGGGAGATGTCTGGGTCAATGGGCACATCCAGACTTTCAAATCCACATTCACTCTCCTCATACTCCTCTTCCCCCTCCTCCGGTTCATAATATTCCTCTAAATCATACTCTTGAACCGGTGGAACCGGCTGAACCAAGCGCCTACCTGACGGTGCTGGTTCGGTCGAAACTGGGGAAAGCGACTGGACAATTTTGATCGCTTTGGCTATTTCTTCAGCGGTTGGAGAGGAAAGTTTTGGCTCCACACCAGCTGATTTCCTAGTCCTTTTTGCTGGAACCAACTCCTCAGAGTCGGATCTCCTTTTGCCCAAAGAAGTCTCACCCTGGTCAGACGGCACTCCCTCTGGGTCGGTTTGAACCAAACCGGGCTGGCCATCCGGTTCAGCGGACTTTTTGGCCTCCCTTTCCCTGAGCCTACCAACTCTGTTTTCCAGGGTAGCTGCAGGAAAATTTTTACAAATCTGGCAGTCTGCATTGAGGTGGTCAAACCCCACACAATAAACACTGGTGGTGCGGGGGTCAGCCTTGGCAAAGACTTCCCTACACACACTACAGTGTTGAAACCCAGTGGGCCCAGTTTTTCTTTTGGGTTTCTCAGACATAGTGCCAGTCCTATCCAAACTTACCCGTTTATGGCAATCCGCCAGGCAAGACCCTCTTATCGGTTCCCAACCGTGTCACGGGTCGTGGAAAAAACGTAATAAAATCCGTTTTTTAGACCCGATAAGAACCGGTAACCACACTCTAAAATTACAATTCAAGATTTTTTAAACACTTGATCGGTTCAAACCGAACCGATGAACCGTTTACAAGTTCCACACAGAATAGAGTAAAATATAACCTATCTAGTACTCACAAATACCACAGACAGAGACTGAACCGACAGGTTACGGTTTAATTTCGGTCGAAAACCGAGAAAACGGCACTTTAACCGACAAAATGAACCGAGCAGAAGGAGAAATCTCTGGAGCGACTGTTCAGTGAGGCAGAGTAAAGAATCTGATGGTTTGAGTTTGAAGAACAACAGACAGAGTCTCAACCGAACTCGAGCTCAGCGTTCCATGCCTGGCATGGAAAGTTAACTCTTTCATCTCCGGGGCAGTTCGAAGGTTGGGACTCACTGCATATGTCAGAATATAGCTAGACTTCATGTTGTTTGAACCTTACTGGCTGGACAAGAAAAAGGTTCTATGTTTTTAGAACCCACCCAGATGGTGAAGCACTTCCACGTCATGGCATAAATGGATCTGGTGGAAGGCTTTCTGGCCTCCACCAGGATGTCAGCAACCATGGGGGAAACTCCAAAATGAGCTTTAGCTATGTCTGAAGGAGCCACGAGTGAAGGTGAAGAGACTTGAGGCCTGGATGAGCCAGGGTCCCCTTCTCCTGGGTCAGCAAATGTTGTGACAGTGGTAGAGGAAGAGGAGGTTCCTCAGAAAACTGTTGCAGAAGAGAGAACCAGGCTTGCCTCAACCAAAAAGGAGCGACGAGGATCATTCTCACTTCTTCCGACCTGAGCTTGTTGAGTACCCTCGGGATCAAAGGAATTGGAGGGAAGGCATAGTCGAATCTGTCCTTCCAGCACAGAGACAGTGCATCTCGACAAAAACCATCTCGCCCTGGAGTGAGCGAGCAGAAGGCGGGAAGTTTGGCGTTGTCAGGGGAGGCGAAGAGGTCCATTTGAGGAGTCCCCCAGTGCTGGAAGACATCATCTAACATGTCCTGGTCGAGTTCCCACTTGTGAGACTTGGCTGATGAGCGACTTAAGGCATCTGCGAGAGTGTTCTCCATCCCTGGCACGTGAACCACCGTCAGATGAAGGCTGTGCTGGGACGCCCAGTGCCAGCCTCTCATGGCTTCTTGGCAGAGGGGATAGGAATAAATTCCTCCCAGTTTGTTGAGGTGCCACACAACGCACATTTTGTCTGATTGTATGAGAAAGTGACCGGGAAGAACAACCGGGAGGAGAGTCTGAAGGGCATAAAAGACTGCCCTCAGCTCGAGGACATTTACATGGAGCTTTTGTTTGAACTGAGACCAGCTGCCCTGAGTCCGGTGAGGCCCAAGATGGGCACCCCAACCTGCCCCTGATGCATCCATCGTCAGGGTCTGGGTGGGAGAGGTGGTGCAGAATGGGATCCCCAGATTGAGATGTTCTGGAACTGTCCACCATTGCAAGTCCCTGATCATAGGGTCTGATACCAGGATTTCGTGATCCAGGTCATCCTGAGACTGGTCCCATTGAGACCGCAGGGTCCACTGAAAGATCCTTATGTGGACACATGTGAGTGGGACGGTTGGGATGGCAGCCGCCATCAGGCTGAGAAGATGAAGGACCTTCCTGGCTCCGACCCTTCTGAGACTTGATAAGAGCTGAGCTTGGTTTGACAGCATCTCGGCTGTGTCTGGGGGTAAGAAAGCCTTGCCCAGAGTCGTTTCCAACACTGCCCCTATGAACTGCAGCCATTGGCAAAGGATCAGATGGGACTTGGCAGGGTTGATTGTAATTCCCCGGTCGGAGAATACTTGAAGGGTGTGGGAAAGGTAGCCCAAAAGTTCCTCCCTGGACGGGGCTGCCAGAAGCCAGTCATCCAAGTAGGGGAAGACTTGGACCCTCTTGGTACGCAGGAAGGCCGCCACCACTGCCAGGCATTTGGTAAATACTCGGAGGGCTGAGGATAGACCAAAAGGAAAGGATTTGAACTGGTAGTGGGACCCCTGAAAACAAAAACATAGGTATTTGTGGTGGGAGTGGCAAATGGGAGATATGGAGGTAGGCATCCTGCATATCCAGGGCGCATAGCCACAAGCCCAGCCAAAGCATGGGGAGAAGGCTCGGGAGGGAGAGCATTCGGCACAATTTGTACTCCACAAACTGACTGAGGGAGCTGAGATCAAGAATGGGCCTCAGGTCCCTGGTTTTCTTTGGTACTAGGAAGAAGTGAGAATAGTAACCTGTCCCCTGAAGGTGGGGGGGAACGGGTTCTATTGCCTTTTTTAGCAGAAGAGAGTGGATTTCTTCCAGTACCAACTGCAGATGAGTGTGGGAGTATAAGAAGGAAGGGGGTGGTCTGCGAGGGGGGGTTTGAATGAACTCTATCGAGTGTCCTGCTGCAATCAGCTGGAGCACCCAGGCATCTGCCGTAATCCTCTCCCAACCCGGTAGATGGGAGGAGAATCTCCTCCCTATCAGTTCCTCTGGACTGGGCAGAGGCAGTGGGAGGAGTAGAGTAGCGACCGAGGCCCGGAAGCTTTCTTGCTGGGGGACCTTGGCAGCTGGACGAGCTTTATGCGTTGTTGGGACGCCGAGGTTGTTCTGCTTAGGCTCTTTAGGAGTTGGGGCTTAGAAATGACCATTTCTGCCTCTGAGAGGGTTTGTACATTGTCTAAACAGACCTTAATGCCAAACCCTTCTTCTGTAATTCAGTGATTATGTCCTTGACATCACCGCCAAACAGCACAGACCCTCTGAAGGGAGCATCGTGGATGGCTGACTGGACTTCAGGGGCCAAACCTGACACTTGGAGCCAGGCATGATGCCATAAGGATACGGCGAAGGCCGAGCTCCTGCCTGCATTGCCCACCGCATCATATGTAGCACGAAGTATGTGTCTACAGGCCGAGCATGTCGAGTGGACAAGATCTTCCAGTTCCTGCTTTTTTTGTGAATCTGGGAGGGAGTCCAGTTTTGATTCCATCTGACTAAGGACAGCATTCTGGTAGTCCCCCATGTGGCCATCATAATTGTGGACCCTCATGCCCAGAGTGGAAGAAGCATAGAACTTCCTCCCATACTGGTCGAGAAGACAGGACTCGTTGTCGGGGGGGGGGACCAGCTGAGATGCTTAGGGTTAGCTGATTGGTCACTAATCATGACCTAATCGGCCTTGGGGTGAAGGAAGAGAAAATCCTTCCCCTCCGGAGCCTGATATAGCCTGTCAGCCTTCCGAGGAAGGGGGGGCTAAAGAGGAAGGTTGCTTACAAATAGTGGAGACAAGATCCTCGTGAGGCTCTATCCAGGGTGGAGTCAGGGTGGGAGAAGTCTCCGGGAGGTCCAGATGGGCCACGAGCTTCTTACGCTGGGGATCTGGTTCCACTGATTGCCACTCGCAGGTGACCTGGATTTTCTTCAGCAGCTCTAGAAAGGATCTTCTGGAGGGGACTTTGGAGAATCTTGTGGCCTGGGTCTATCTGGAGTGCGGGGCTCATCCTCTAGATCAGAGCGTTCAGAGTCCAAATCTGACTCCGAAGACTTCAATGATGGAGAAGCAGAAGAGGCCTCCCTAGGAGGGGGGGGATCACCCTCTCTGGGGGTTCCCCAGGGGAGAGTGTCCTCCCTGGCCTGAGAACCAGAAGGTTCACCTCTGGTGTCAGAGAGAGGAAGGGGAGTCTCTTCACACTGACGTAAGGGGTCTGGCGTCATGACAGGCATTGGTATGTGTTTCTAGACCTCTAGGGTGATCTGTGATTTTGCTTCAGCCCACCAGGAGGCCAAGACCTCCCTCAAGTCCATCTGAGGCTGCGGGGTAGATGGAGGGGGGGAGGAGGTGGAGGGGGGGCTTGGGTCTTGGGCATGAGTAAGCTGGAAACCCATAATAAGGGTACCCATAACCCGACGGCGGGAGGCCCAGCATTGGGTAGTGAGGCACCAGGTACTACAGCGTTGGATAGTGCAGCGTCAGGTACTGAGGCGCCGGGTACTGAGGAGCTGGATACTGTGGCATCGGGTATCCTGGCACCGGGGTGTCTGACAGAGTTGGAGGTGCCAGCGGCGGCCCTGCAGGTGGACCAGACGGATCAGGCGTCGACCGGGAGGGGGACCCATCAGTGGTCCCGGGAACCCAGACGGCTCTGATGTTAGATCGTTAGGGAGCGGGATGCTGGAGGGTGACGTCAGGTGGTCTGATGTCAAGTTCGGCGTCTGAGGATCTGGTGTTGGGTGTATCGGGCTCCTCGACCCCAGCCAGGGAGGGAGGGAGGGAGGAGCCGGAGAAGATGCGAGGTCCTCAGAGGGCAATGCAGCTGACGTGCTGCAGCAACTCTCCGACATCAGGGATAGATGAATGGCCTTACAAAGGGTTGCCAGCTGGGTGGATGTCGGGCGAGCCAACGACAGACTTATCAGCCATGTCCAGGCGGGCGTCAGTGGGACCGACACTTGACTTATCAGACACACTCTGACTGGAAAGCCTGGATTTAGAGGCCGTAGCAGGAGTGAGGGCCTCCTTTGCCCCAGAGGCTCCCGTTGGGCCTCACTGCAAGCCACATGTGGGGATCGTCACCGGCTTAGACACCACTAAGGCAACCATCAAAGGACAATCCCTTGGGGGGGAAGTTACCTGGAGAGCCGCGACCCCAGCTGAAGTCGCAGCTGCTGTGGATGGTGAGTTCCAATCCTGGTGTTTCTCCTTGTCCCTCTTTTTCCTGTGATGGACCTCAGGAGAAGTTGATGCCTGCCTCAGTTGCTTCAGTTCCTTTTCCATGGATGCCATTTTCTTTTTTAGTAAATGGACTTCCAGGGACTGCTGCCTTTGTTTCCGAGTCACAATGCTGAATTTTCGGCAGTGCTCACACTCCTCCAGGTGGTGGTTTGGACCCAGACAAAAGAGGCAGAGGGAATGGCCGTCCTTGTGAGGGAGCTGGGATCCACACAAGTTGCACTTGTTCTTATGTGATTCAGACGGGGTCGGGGACAACATGCACAATGAGGTAGTATTACACAAACATCAGAGTAAAATAAAGTGAAGTCGAAAAACACTGATACTTATCCAAAATGGTGAGAAAAGCAAATGCTGTTCTTCTGCGAGGTACTTTCACAAGCCGATGGTGGGAAAGAACTGGAGGGCCGGCGTCAGGACCACCCCTTTTATACTGACGTCGGCTCATGCCGGTCACCTGACTTGGGGCGGTCCCCACCAAACACTGCTAGCTAGAGATTTTTCTGTGGGGTCCTGACACCTGGCGGCTTAGGCCTACTTGTGAATACCTACTGCAAGAGCCCTCTTAAAGAAAGATCAGCTGTTTTCTGTCATGCTTATGGTCCTTAGTGGCTGTCATGTAGTAGCTAAGAGCTCTTCTGACATCCAGACTGTGAAGTCTTCTTTCACCTGAGGTGGAATGATCAGTAAAAAAGACAGGTAGGGTGATAGACTGGTTAAGGTGGCAATCCAAAACCACCTTGGGGAGGAATCTCCTGTTTGTTCTTAGAACTACCTTATCCCTATGGAATGATATGTAGTCCTGTTCATTGCATAGAGCTTGAAGCTCACCGATTCTTCTTGCAGAGGTCATTGCCACTGGGAAAACTGTTTTCCATGTGTCATACTTTAGATGAGCCGAAGACATGGGCTCAAATGGAGGTCCCATGAGCTTAGCTATGCACACACTGAGGTCCCATGCTGGCACCGGTTCCCCACAAGGATGGTGCAGATGGGTCAGACCCTTAAAGAACCTCCTAAAGATAAGTTCTGAAGCCATTGTTACCTTTGCCCCTGCAGAAATGTAAGCAGATACTGCAGCCAAGTGAACCTTCGGGGTGCTGGGATGCAGACCCAGGGAATGTAAGTGAGAGAGGTAGTCGAGAACAGCTGGTACCCCTGTACTGGCACCAACTCCTTGGTTGAACACCAGATAGAAAACCTTTTCCATTTTGAAGAATAGGTTTTCTTAGTGGAGGATTTCCTGTATCCTCTCAGGATGTCCAACACTGCTCAGAGAGGTGTAAACTCACATATTCTAGGTCCCCAAGAGCCAAGCTTTGAGGTTGAGAGACCTGAAATTCGGGTACAGAAGGGTTCCCTGGTTGGAGGTTAACAGGCTGTGCCTCCGAGGGAGGTGTATCGCTTTGGCTACAGACATGGAAAGCAGAAGAGAGTACCATGGCTGCCTGGGCCAGTCTGGAGCTATCAAGATTAGAGATGCTGACTCGGACCTGAGCTTGAGCAGTACCCTGAATACCAGCAGAAAGGGAGGAAAGGCATGCAGGCACTTCCCTGACCAATCCAGAGCCAGGGCATCCAGAGGCAGTGTACTCTGATCTGGTGGCCTGCAGCAATATTGTGGCAGGTGGTGGTTCTGGTGGGATGTGAACAGGTCTATCTCTAGCATGCCCCACCTCCTGAAGATCACTTGCACTGCTTGCCTGTTCTGAGTCCATTCATGATGGGCCTGGTTGGTTCGACTCAGGGCATCTGCCAGAGTATTGTCCTTTCCTGGCAGATGGATTGCCTGAAGGGATACCCCCAAGGAGTAAGCCAGGGTCCAAATTTTCATGGCTTCTGTGCAGAGGGGACCTGACCTGGTGCCTCCCTGCTTATGTAATATATTGTGGTGGTACTGTCTGTTCTGACTTGCACCACCTTCCCTTGCACCAATGCTGTAAAAGTCTTTAGTGCCAGAAACACAGCTCTGAGTTCCAGCAAGTTTATGTGCTGGAGGGACTCTGCAGCTGACCAAGTACCCTGGGTTGTATGATCCCCTAAATGAGGGCCCCAGCCCAGGAGAGATGCGTATGTTGTGAGAACAACTGATGGAGACTCTCGTTGAAAGGGAACCCTCTCCCTTAGGTTGGGTTCCTCCTTCCACCACTGAAGTGCTTGCAACTGGGATGGGCTTTGAGAGAGGGTCTCTTTTCTGGCACCAGTGTGCCCTTAGGTGGAACTGGACGTCCCTCATTTGGAACCTGGAGCCCAGGACCGTGCCTGTGACTGCAGACATATGGCCCAGTAGCTGTAGAAACTGCCTCACAGCTTTGTGCCTGTGTAGACTGAGTTTGCAATCAGCTGGAGATTTCTTACCCTGTCCAGAGGCAGGTAGACCCTGCCTTGCAGGGTGTTGATCTCTGCCCCTATGAACTGCAGGACTTGTGCAGGTATGATGACTGATTTTTTGTGATTGATCGGGAACCCTAGGGACTCCAGTAGCCCTTGGGTGGTCAGTAGATGTTGTCTGACTTGGTCTGGTGATTTTCCTACCACCTGCCAGTCATCTTAGTATGGGAATACTGTGACACCTTGTCTTCAAAGGTGTGCCACAACTGCTGACAGGCACTTTGTGAATACTCTTGGGGCCAAAGAAAGGCCAAAAGACAGGGTTGAAAAGAAAAAATTACGCACCATAGTAATGTTGTTTCTTCTAATGGAGTCTTGCTGTATTCTGACTATATGCAGTTAGCCCCAAGCACTTGAACTACTCTGGAGAGTAAAGGGTTAACTCTATGCAAAGGCATAGAAAGTTGTGCTCGAGCTTGGTTTTCAAACCTCTGTCTGTGGTACTCTGAAGGGTAACTGTCAGATTCTTATGAGCACTAAACTAACTCAAAGGTAGAAATTGTTTCTAAAATGTTGTGCAAAATGGCAAAATAAGGTTTTTTAGGTCAGAAGACTCAAGTAGAGAACACCCAAAAAGAACAAGAAGGTAGTGATTTACCCAAACACTGAATAACAAAGACTAAAAGAAACCCCTTAAGAGATGGAGGCATGTCCAGTACACCTCTGAGGTGCAGCACTGTGCCGGCCCCACCACATCCCAAAACTACAAGGTTCCAGGAGGGGAGGCAGGGAGGGAGGGAGGTCAGAATACAGCAAGACTCCATTAGAAGAAACAATATTACTATGGTGAGTAATTTTATTCTTCAAACAACATGAAGTCTTGCTGTATTCTGACGATATGCAGACTACCGAGCAGTACCCCCTTGGAGGGGGGAGTTATAGAACCTATTTTGGGAACAAGCTCTGCAGCACAGCCATGCCAAACCTAGCATCATTTCATGACTGGATGTCCAAAGAGTAATGCTTGGTAAAAGTGTGAAAAGATTTCCTGGTAGCTGCTTTGCATATGTCCACTAAAAGTATATCTCTAGCTGCTGTGACCGAAGCAGCTGTACCTCTGGTAGAATGAGCCCTCAGGCCTGAGGGAGGTTTCTTCCCAAGCTTTGAATAGCAGAACTGAATAAAGGAGACAATCTATCTGGCAATTGTTCACTTGGTAGCAGGTTTGCCCTTTCCCACTTCTCTGTAAGTGTGAAACAACTGAAAGCAGTCCTTCCTATGGGCCTTAGTATGCTCAATATAGTAACTAAGAGCCCTTTTTACATCAAGACTGTGTAACCTTCTCTCCCCAGAGGAAGAATGATCAGTGAAAAACACAGGCAATGACATAGACTGGTTCAGGTGAAAGTCTGACACCACCTTGGGAAGAAACTTTCTATTGGTGTGGAGGATCACCTTATCCTCATGAAAGGAAATGAAATTAGGTTCCACTGATAAAGCCTGTAATTCACTGATTCTCCTGGCAGAGGTAATGGCTATCAGGAACACAGTTTTCCAAGTCACGTATTTCAGCTCAGCTGAGGACAGAGGCTCAAAAGGGGGCTGCATAAGCTGTGCGATATAGATGTTCAGATCCCAAGAAGGGGTAGGCTCCTTAAAAGGAGGATTGACATGAACCAAACCTTTGAAAATTTTTTTGAAAACTGGATGAGAAGCTAGGGAAGAGCCCTTACCAGCAGAAGAGAAGGCAGACACAGCTGCCAAATGTACCTTGAGAGTAGTAGGCCAGAGGCCTAAACTGGTAAGATGCACCAGATAGTCCAAAACAATGGCAATATCAGCCAGCTCTGGCTTGACCTGCTTTTGGGAATACCAAAAAACCAAATCTTTTCCATTTGGAGTTGTAAGTCTTTCTAGTAGCAGGTTTCCTGCTAACCTTTAAAATATCCAAGACTGATTGGGAAAGGTGCAAGCTCGCATATTCTAGCTCTTCAAGAGCCAGGCTTTGAGCCTGAGAGTCTGAAGGTTGGGATACAGAATCCTCCCCTGGGAGGAAGTGAGGAGATTGTGTTGTCTGGGAAGACACAACGGCAGTGTTACTGACAGTGACAACAGTAGAGGATACCAAGGCTGTCTAGCCCAATATGGAGCCACCAGAATCACCTTGCAAGGTTGAGACCTGATTTTGATCAGGACCCTGAAAATCAGAGGAAAAGGAGGAAATGCATACAGAAACCTGCTTGTCCAATTCAGTAGAAGAGCATCCTGATGGACAGGGCCCAGAAGAGGTGGTCTACAACAATAAAGAGGAAGTTGATGATTGTCCTGGGCTGCAAAGAGATCTATCTCTGGAGTTCTCCATCTCTTGAAGACGGCTCGAAAAACTGGAGGGTTCAGGGACCATTCTTGGTGGCCCTGGGAAATTCTGCTGAGAGTATCTGCTAGAATGTTGTCCTTCCCTGGGAGATGCACAGCCAGCAGGGAAGCCTGAAGGGACTATGCTAGAGACCATACCTTCATGGCCTCTGTGCACAAGGCCGAGGACCAAGTGCCTTCCTGTTTGTTGATGTACCACACGGTTGTGGTATTGTCTGTCCTGATCTGCACCACTTTCCCTTGAACAATAGTTGAGAATGTCTGAAGTGCCAGAAAGACAGCTCTCAATTGCAGAAGATTTATGTGCAGGAGGGACTCCTGGTGAGACCAAGTTCCCTGAGCTGTCAGATGATCCAGGTGGGCTCCCCACCCCAGCAGAGAGGCATCTGTGGTGAGAATCACAGAAGGGGCCTGACTGATAAAGGGGACACCCTGTCAAAGATTGTCTTCCTCCAGCCACCACTGTAGGGCCTGGATTAGAGTTTGAGAGAGGATCTTTTTTCTGCGACCAGTAAGATCTGAGATGAAACTGTATATCTCTCATCTGAAACCTTGCTCCCTGAACTACTGCTGTGGAAGCTGCCATGCGGCCCAACAGCTGCAGAAAGTGTCTGGCTGGACGAGACACTAGAGGATGAAAAGAGGAAGCCAGAGTGACCAGTGACTGAACCCTTGAGAGAGGGAGAAAAGCCCTTGCCTGAACAGTATCTATTTCCACCTCTATGAAGGTGAGAAGTTGGGCTGGTTTCAGAACAGGCTTCTCTAGATTTAGGATGAAGCCCAAGGATTCTAGAAGTCTTTGAGTGACCTCTAAGGCTGACTTGACTTGGTCTGAGGACTGGCCCACTAGGAGCCAATCGTCCAGGTACGGGAACAGGAGGATGCCCTGTCTCCTGAGGAATGCCACCAATACTGCAAGACACTTGGTGAACACCCTTGGAGCAGATGTTAGGCCGAAAGGCATAGCCCTCAATTGATAATGGACTGAGGGCAACTTGAACCTTAGGTATTTTCTGTGGGAATGTCTGATAGATATGCGGAAGTAGGCATCTTTGAGATCCAGGGAAGCTAGCCAGTCTCCTGGTCTCAGGAAAGAATTACTCCCAGAGTCACCATTTTGAATTTTGGTTTTGTCAAATGTTTGTTCAGGTACCTTAAATCTAAAATGGGTAGCCACTCCTCTGTCTTTTTTGGGGTAAGGACCTATGTGGAATACAGTCCTTTTCCTCTGTGACAAAGAGATACCTTCTCTACTGCTTGCGGAAGAGAGGAGACTTCTGCCTCTAAGGCCTTTGTCTCCAAAGGAGAGGGAGGACTGAAAGACTTTGCTGTCATTCTTGACAACCTTTTGAAACTGAGAGCAAGTCTCTGGCTCACTACTTCCAGGATCCATTTGTCTGAAGTAATAGACACCCAGGCCTAGGAGTAGTGAACCAGCCTGACCCTTCTGGGATTGAGGAGGTGACCCTGACTGACACCTCAGGGTGTCTGCTTGGCAGGGGGCTTAGACTGAGTGGATGATGAGGACCTGGTCACCCCTTGTCTACCTCTTCCCCTAAAGAATCCCCTCTGCTGAAAAGAAGAGGAGGAGGCCTGAGCTTGGTAAAAAGACCTGTGAAAAGGCCTGCCACTACCCTTAAACTACTGCCTCTGAGGAGTGGTCTGTTTTTCTTTGGCTGCAGCACTCCTATAGGTGGTCCTGTAGTCGTCCATTTATTTTATGTAATTCTCTGTTTGATCTCCAAAGAGAGAATTGCCAGCTACAGGAAAATCCATGGCCTTAGCCTGCTATCCTGTGAGAGGTTGGTACACCTAAGCCAAGCAAATCTCCTCATGGAGATAGATGTAGCCATGACCCTGGAATGAACATCATTGGAATCTACAGCAGCGTGCAGTTGCACTTTAGATGCCTCTATACCATTTGCAATCACCTGCTCTAGCTCCTTGGCTAGCTGGGGGGGGGGGCAATCCTAGCCAGTTCCAGAACCGTATCCCACATAGATTTCTGGTACTTAACAGTATGTACCATGTAGTTAGATTGTCCGAGTCCCAAAGAGGATGCCAAGTACTGTTTTTTTGCCATGGCATCCACTTTCCTGGAATTCTTGTCTGGGGGGTGAGATGCCAGGGGAATAATTAGCCTTGTCACAGGCTGCAGCTTGTACTACCCCAACATGGCTGCTATGATTGGTAAGGAATTCTATCCTAGGACCTGACAAAGTATACCTACTGTCCATTCTCTTTTCCACAGGAGGAATGGATGTAGGAAACTGTAAAATGTTTTGTGTCTGCTTCCCCAAGGATTTGTGTAAGGGGATAGACACCCTTTTTGACTCTGGTACATCCATCATTTCTAAGTAGCCAGGTTCTTCCTGATCCTGTTCAGCCTCTTACAAAGGAAGCTGAAGAGTCTCAGCCACTTTCTTGTAAAACAAGAAATGGGAAGGGGACTCAAAGCCTGGGAGGAGAAACCTGAGAGGGCTGTCTGGGGAGATGTCAGGCTCTACCGGCCCATCCAGGCCCTTATCCTCTTCTTCGTAATCTTCATCCTCCTCCCAGTCGCCGTCATAGTATGCCTCAGGTTCTATGTCTGAAGCAGCTATTTCCGACCGAACCAATCGGCTTTGGACCGATACCGGTTCGGTCGGAACTGGGCAAAGCGATTGAATTATGGAAATCACTTTCGCTATCTCCTCAGCGGTCTGACCATGGGAAGTCGGATCTGAACCAGCTGACTTTATATTTCTTTTAGCCGGAAACCGATTCCGCAGAATCGGCTCTCCATTTGCCCAAAGCGGTATCGCCCAGGTCAGTGGGCACCTCCTCAGGTTCGGTCGCAACTGAACCGGGCTGGCCATCTGGGTCAGCGGACTTCTCAGCCTCCCTCTCCCTTAGCCTACTCAAACGTTTTTCCAGAGTGGCATTGGGAAAGTTCTTGCAGATCTGGCAGTCTTCTCTGAGATGGTCAAACCTCAGACAGTACACACATACGAGGTGAGGGTCAGCCCTAGCAAAGACCTCCTTACACTCGGTTCAGTGCTGAAACCCAGTGGGTCCAGTTTTCTCTTTGGGTTTCTCAGACATGCCTTCAATATCAAAAGTCACCCTATACAGCGGTTAGGTCTGGCGACAACCAACTTATCAGTTCCAACCGTGTCACGGGTCGGTTAAAAAAATCCTAAAATACAGGATTTTTTTAGGAACCGATAAGTACCGGACAAACCACACAAGTATTACAATACAACAAATAAAATAGGTTTCGGTTCTGAACCGGACCAACCGGCAAAGAACCGAAAATAAAACAATTTCTTAACCAAAAACACTAAAATAACCACTACCTACTACTTTTTTTTTTTCAATTGTTTAACCAGGTGAGACACACTAAGCTGAAAGCTTGTTTACAGGTGCAACCTGGGAGCACAGGGAAGTTAAATGACTTGCTCAGGGTCACTCAGTATGCAAGCGGGGGCTGTGGGATTCAAACCCAGGTCTCCAGATTTGCAGCTCAGAGCCTTAAACCACTGCACTATACTGCCTCCCATTACCACTTACTGGTACTGAGACAGAGGCAAGAATACCAAAATACTGAAGCAACGGTTTGAAAAAAATGACCGATTCGAACTATAACCGAACCGAAGCGCAGGAGGGAACTCCGGAGCAACTTCACAGTTAGGCGGAGTAAGAAATCTGACGGTTACACTTCAGAGTACCACAGACAGAGGTTTGAAAACCGAGCTCGAGCTCAATGTTCTACTGTTGCCACTGTTGACTCCCCAAAGAGTGCATTTCCTTCCAGAGGGAAATCAAGAGCCTTTGACTTGGTGTCCTGAGTGAGATTTGTAGCTCTTAGCCAGGCAAATCTCCTCTGGGCTACAGTATTTGCCATCCATCTGGCTGTAGTGTCGTTTGTGTCAGCAGCCATCTGGAATAGGTATTTAGCCACCTCTAACCCAAATCTGGCAGTTTCTGCCAGGCCATCAGACAGGGTTGAGGGGGCTTTCTGTGTCAAGGCCAATACTGACTGCCACAAGGACTTTTGGTACTGGGTAGCGTAGGCCTGGAAGTTTGCCTGTCGTATGGCTAAAGAAGCTGACAAATACTCTTTCTTTGCCATGCTGTCTATTTTTCTAGAGGCCTTGTCTGGTGGATGTGAAGCCAGAGGGACCCTAGCCTTATCACAGGCAGCCACCTGTACAACCCCTTGATGGTCTGGATGGGTAAAGAGGAACTCTGCCCCTTCCCTTTCCATCTGATACTTTTTATCCATCCTCTTGTCACCTATTTATGTAACCCTGGGTAGATTCCTATCCAATCCCACCCCTCTGACTACTCAACCCCCTTATTCTGTCACCCCCTTTGTCTCTGCCCCAACCCTCCCCCTGCTCTCATCTATTCTGTCCTCCCCCTCCTTTGGTCACCACTTCTGACCCTCCATAACTCTACCTGCAAGCTCTAAAGCTCAGCTACCACTATAAATTGCTTGTCCACCTTAGGTATGCTCCTAGTACTGTTGCAATAAAGTTGACCTCTCCTACCTGATGTATTTTAACTGTATTTGCTTGAATCTGTATCTGTATGTACCATAATGTACTGTATATACCCCTATCTGTTTTATAATGTCTACGTACCTTGTCTATTGCCTTAAGACATGGAACCTTTGTAAACAAGTTTTTAGCTCAAATGTGTTATCCAAGAGTCCAATAAATAAATAAATAAATAAGGGGGTGGAATGAGGGGTTTGGAAGATTTTGAGAGCATCTTTTTAAAAAAACTTGTTGACAGGCAGGAGGAGTGCTCTGGTGGGGGTTAGCCCCATCATTTCGAGGTGTTCCACCTCTTTTTCATCCTCAGTCTCCTCCTTTGTGGTGATGTCCAGTGCATCAGCCATCTTCCTCACAAAGGTAAAGTGTGAAGAGTAATCCTCAGAGTTTCTGGGGGGAGAAACATAGAAGCATAGAATTTGATGGCAGGTAAGGACCGCTTGGCCCACCTAGTCTGCCCATTTCCCTACCTGATGGATAAGCTGCAGATTCTAGTTAATCAACAGCTTACTTCCTCCTACCCCCCACTAGAATTGCCGTATGTCTGTTCCACGCATTCTTGAATTCTCCCACTGTTCCTGACTCCACAACCTCCTCAGGAAGGCTGTTCCATGCATCCACAACCCTCTGTGAAAAATACTTTATAACATTACCTCTGAGCAGTTCCCCTCTACCTTCAAATTCGCTTCTTGTTCTGCATCTCTTCTTCTGAAAGATGCTACCCTCTTGTACTTAATTCCTTTGAGATACTTTTGAAAGTTTCTATCATGTCCCCCTCTCCCTCCTTTCCTCAAGGGTATACATATTAAGCTGCTTTAGTCTCTCCCCATATGTCTTCTGGTGCAGACCCTGCACCATTTTGTTGCCATCCTCTGGACAGCCTCCACTCTATGTCTTTGCGGAGATAGGGTCTCCAGAATTGCACGCAGTACTCCAGATGGGGTCTCACCAACTGTCTGTACAGAGGGATAACAACTTCCTGTTTTCTACTGTTGATGCCTCTCCCTATGCATCCCAGTATCCTCCCAGCCCTCCTTACTGCCTTCTCACATTGCTTGCCCACCTTTAGTTCATCTGATATAATTACTCCTAGGTCTCTTTCAATTTTTGTTGTTGTTATGAACTTGCTCCCCATTGTGTACACTTCCCCTGGGTTTTTGTTTCCCATAGAAACATAGCCAAAGAGGGAGAGCCAAATTCCTGCTCAGGGGATACCTCAGGTTCAATGGGTTCCCCTTCCTCCTCCTCCTCCTCACATTCACTATATTCTTCCTCTTCTAAAAAGGAAGATCTCCTTGTGCTGCCAGTCTGTCCCACACAAGTCTGGGTAGGTGACTGCTGGTCAGTGGGCACAAGGCCTTGTAAGGCCTGTATTACCCTGAATGCCTGAGCAATTTCCTGGGGAGAAGGCATTGTGAGGGCAGTCACAGAAGTCCCCTTTTTTGTAGCTGGGGGTTTCTGTGTGTTTCAGTTTTTAAGTTTTCTTAGAGGGAACTGGGGAGTCAGCCAGTTCAGCAACCCTCTTGGTGCCCTTGTCACCCGTCTCAGGAGTAGAGGCAACAACAGAAGTGGTTTCACCCACATTAGAAGGGGGTATCGGCTGGTCAGAGCTCAAGGGACCCCTAGACGGAGGAAGTTTTTTCTTTAGCCGTTCCAGGCATTTCTCCACAGTTTTTTCAGGGAATGTCTTACAGATGTCACATTTCTCCTTAAGATGCTCATAGCCCAGGCAGGCCACACACAGACTGTGTTTATCTGCCTTGGCAAAGACTTCCCCACATTAGAAACAGCTTTTGAAACCGGGTTCACTGTTTTTTCTGACTTTTTTTTTTATCAGGGACTGATAAAAAAAGTAAACCGCTAAACAAGTTTTAAAATTTAGATAAAGTTTAGCGGTTGTGGTCGGTTCGGAACTGATAAGGAACCGATGGAACCGGAACCGAAGAGGAAAAAATGAGCCAAGATTAGACATTCAGTAATCGAGTTAAACGGTTACAAAAACAATATTTAAACTAAAATTAAGTAAGCTAACGAGGTATTTTTAGTCAGAAAACCTTGAGTAAAGTAACTAACCCGGTTCCTTCCCGGTTATACCGAACCAAGAGGAACTGGTAAAAAATATCTAAATAACATTTAAACTAAGTTTAACTACAAAAACAATACGTATAAGGCAGCAAATGAAATAAAATGATACTTATAAGTATTTTATAAGTTTCTTCACATCACAGGATAAACTAGACGAGCGACACTCCGAGCGACCAGACTTTTCAGGTGGAGAGTGAAATCTGAGGAGCTTAGAACATTGGTGGTTCGTATAGGGCAGCATTTGAAAAGTTGTCACGTGCAAAGAATTTCATCATTTGCATGTGTTCTTTTCTCTCCGGACAGTCCTACTTAGAAGGCTTACTGTAGAAAGTTATGAATACTGTACCTGAGTATTACTGATTTACTGGGGTTAGAAACAGCCCCACTGCCAGAACAGCTTTCAAGCGAAGTCTCCCTACTGTCACCGTTACCGTCCATGGTCGACTCCATTGATGGCAGGCTGAATTTCTTCATCTATTACTTTTTTTTTAAATAACAAAATATAGCACTAAAACTAGTAACAATTGAATACTGAATGACTATAAGCTGATGTTGTATAGATGTGAAGACTTGACTCCTGGCAGGCAAGTGTCATCGTCACTGAAGTGCACTCGATGGCGGGGAAAAAAGGAACTGAGGCAGTTCGAGGGTCGATGCCGAGATAGCCTATACAGGCACGACCAAGTCTCGCGGTGCCACGCATGCATGGTCCTATTTCAGCAGCGGCCCTTCTGAAGATTTTTGGCTCCTGCTGGGTCCTAGCACCTGTGACGTAGTCCCAATAGTATGAATGAATGGTGAAGACGTTTAGTCCAGGAAGATCTCTCTTTTTGTAACAGCTTGTTGAGTCTGCTCAACCCCTAGGGTCTTTTAATGGCCTGATTTAATGCCATAAACTTCATTCCATCTGGTTTATTATTGTGCTTTTCACAGTAGTGCCCACCTAGTGTTTTTGTAATTAAACCTGCTTTTATGTTTCTTACATGCTCTTGAATTCTCTGGCATGATGGCCTTATGATGAGACCTATATATAATAGAAAATTATAACTGTCCAAATTATGTTTAGCATTAACTATTAACCAAGAAGAAAAAATTACTCACCTTAGTAATTGTGTTTCTTCTAATGGAGTCTTGCCGTATTCTGACATATTGCAGTTAGCTCCAGCTCTTGAACTGCCCCGGAGAGTGAAGGGTTAAACTCTATGCTGGGCATAGAACGCTGGGCTCGAGCTCGGTTGAAAAGTCTGTCTGTGTCCTTTTGAAACCAAACCGTCAGATTCTTACGAGCTAAAACTCACTGACTAAATAATGTGGAAGTTGTGAAAAACTCCTAATAGCCAACTGTCAACAAGGACTTTGGATTTCCCCAAAAAACTCAAGTCAGGAAACCCAAAGAACCAAAACCAGGTAATAAGAACTAAGAACTCTTAATTAAACAAATACAAAGCACCCAACACAACAGGATTGGGGTAAAGACACCCCTGGGGTGCATCACTGCACCTGCCCACCCACTTCCCAAAAACAGGTTCTGAGAGGGGAGGCAGGAAGGGAGGTCAGAATACAGCAAGACTCCATTAGAAGAAACACAATTACTAAGGTGAGTAATTTTTTCTTCAAACAACATGAAATCTTGCTGTATTCTAACATATTGCAGACTACCAAGCAGTACCTCCAAGGAGGAGGACAGAACCTACTGAGGGAATAGGCTCTGAAGTACTGCTGTGCCAAACCTAACATCACTCCTAGCCTGGATATCCAGAAGTAATGCTTGGTGAAGGTATGAACTGTTTTCCAGGTGGCTGCTTGACAGATTTCTAACGAGGGGTTATCCCTAGCTGCAGCCAGAGATGCAGCTGTACCTCTAGTGGAATGAGCCCTCAGGCCTGAGGGTGCAGTTTTTCCCAGTTTTTCATAGCAGAATTGAATACAGGACACAATCCACCAGGCAATGGTTCTCTTGGTGGCAGGTTTTCCCTTACCTACTTCCCCATAAGTGAGGAACAACTGGAGGGAGTCAAATCTGTGACCCCTTGTACATTCTACGAAGTAACTAAGGACCCTTTTAACATCTAAACTGTGTAGCCTCCATTCCCCTGAGGAGGTGTGATCAGTGAAGAACACAGGAAGAGACACAGATTGGTTTAAGTGGAAATCAGAAACCACTTTAGGTAGGAACCTTCTATTGGTTCTAAGGACCACCTTATCTCTATGGATAGAGATGAAGTCAGGCTCCACTGTCAGGGCTTGCAATTCACTGATACGTCTGGCAGATGTAGCAGCAACCAAAAACACAGTTTTCCAAGTCAAGTACTTGAGCTCTGCTGAGGACATAGGCTCAAAGTGGGGTTGCATCAGCTGAGCAATATAAATATTCAAATCCCAGGCAGGAGCAGGATCCCTAAAAGGGGGATTGGTATGAAGCAATCCTTTGAACAATTTACAGAATACAGGGTGAGATGACAGAGAGGAAGATTTCCCCACTGACAGGAAAGCAGAAATAGCTGACAAATGAACTTTGAGAGTAGCTGGTCTGAGGCCTAGGCCATTAAGGTAAATCATGTAATCCAGAACTGTAGACAAGTCAGCAGTGTCTGGGGAAACATGCTTCTTGGAACACCAAATACTGAACCTTTTCCATTTGGAGTTGTAGGTTTTTCTTGTGGCAGGCTTTCGAGAAGCCTTGGGGATCTCCAGAACCCTTTGGGACAGATGTAAATCTGCATATTCTAACTCTTCAAGAGCCATGCCTTGAGATTGAGTCACTGGAGATTGGGTAACAAATCCTCCCCTGAGAGGAGGTTAGCAGACTGTAATTCCTGGGAAGAGACAGGGGAAGGTGGACTGCTAAGGACAGCAACAGGGGGTACCAAGGCTGCTGGGCCCAGTCTGGAGCAATCAGAATCACCTTGCATGGTTGTGACCTTACCTTGACTAGAACCTCGAACAATAGAAAGATTCTGCTAATAGCTTGGCAGAAGACACCAGGAGAAAGGACTGCTGTGTGACTGGACTTCTCTGCTGGGACTAAAGAAGAACTTTTGTACTTGGACCTTTAATTTAGGGTAAAAAGAAACTAACAAACAAAACAAAAAAAAGTGTGTGTTTGTCTGAGTTAACTGAACTGAATGGTTATCTGAACAGTTATCTAGCTGTAAATCTCAGGTGATTGAAAGGACTTAATAGCTGTGAGATTTAAATTACTTGTAGAAAGATCTAGTAAGTAGGGGGAGTGGCCTAGCTAGAAGGAAGCTACATTTAAAGACTGCCTTAGAAAGATTCTGCTAATAGCTTGGCAGAAGACACCAGGAGAAAGGACTGCTGTGTGACTGGACTTCTCTGCTGGGACTATATTGATTCAATCAGTGGTTGAAAAACTGGTGTGGAGCTCAGGGATTTGGCTTCATTGGGGACTGGGGGTCCACCTGGAGTGATGCAACCCTATACTGGCATGATGGTCTGCATCTGTCCAGGAGGGGAACCAGGATCCTAGGTGATAGGTTTAAATGCGTCATTGGCAAGCATTTAAGCTAGCCAAGGGGGGAGGCACTGGAAAGGAGCAGGGAAATCCTAGCCCCAAAAAATCACGGTAGTAAGTGCGGCAAACACCAACATAGAGGTGTCGATAGGGAGAAGGGCAGGGGTAAATGGAGAAAGTGACAAAGGCAAGAAGGACAGGGATGAGGCAAAAAGGAGTAAGGCCATCAGGAAATGGAGGGTAATGAGTACCAATGCCCATAGTCTGGGCAACAAGCTCCTGAGCTGGTGGCCTTGATGGAAGAGGGATGCCTGGATATCGTAGCAGTCACAGAAACATGGACACAGAGAACCATGACTGGGATGTTAACATACCAGGGTACATAACCTACAGGAGAGACAGGCAGGGGAGAAGAGGGGAGGAGTAGCTCTCTATGTAAAGGAAGGGATAAAAGCAACTGAACAAAAGAGTAAACAGGGGAGAGGAGGCACTGTGGGTCACCTTGGAGACTGGAAAGGCACCACAATCCGCACAGGGGTTGTGTACAGACCCCATGTCAGGGAGGAATGGACAAGGATATGATAGAAGGCGTTCTTAGAATGGCAGAAAAGGGAGATACTGTTGATGGGAGACCTGAATATGCCAGATGTTAACTGGAGCACATTTGCTGCAGCCACATCCAAGAGCAGGGCCATTCTTGATGTCCCTACAGGTGGCAGGCCTCAGACAGCTAGTTCTGAACCCATCGTGAGGGCAATCTTAGACCTCATGCTCTCAAGCAGGGGCAGTGAGAGGATCTCAGATCTAGAAGTGGGTTGCCATCTGGGAACAAGTGACCATCAAACAGTGTGGTTCACATTAAACTCAGCTACAGAGTCAAGCCATACAGAAGGGAGGGTATTGGACTTTAGGAGGGCTGACTTTGGCAAGATGGGAGAGTGCCTCAGAAAAGCACTAGCAAACAGGCTAGAATGAGGTGTGAAGCAACAATGGGGAATCATCAAAACTGCCATCACAGAGGCAACAAGCCTTTGTGTGAAGCAAATAAACAAATCAAAATGAAAGAAAAAGCCACTATGGTTCTCAAAAGAGGTGGCTGTGAAAGTCAGGAAGAAAAAGATAGCATTCTGGAAGTATAAGGAAACACAGAAGGAGCAGGACAGAGAGCTGTACCAGTTAAGGCAGAAGGAAGCAGGAGGAAGTCAGAATAGCAAAGGCCCAAACTGAGGAAAAGATAGCCAACTCAGTTAAGAAGGGGGATAAAACCTTTTATAGGTACATCAGCGAGCATAGAAGACAAAAGGAGGGATAGTGAGGCTGAATAGAATGAACGATGGGTGGGCAGAGGGACAGTGAAAAAGCAGGGATACTGAACGAATATTTCTGCTCAGTATTCACAAAGAGAGGAGGGAAGTGCCTAAGCCAATTAACAGAAGCACTCTTGATAGGGGTCGATCCAGTCCTTTCACAGAAGAAAGGGTTCTGCAAGAACTCCTAAAACTGAAGGTGGACAAAGCAATGGGTCCTGATGGAATTCACCCCAGAATTCTAAAAGAACTAAGGGAGGAACTAGTGAAACCACTGGCTACTCTTTTTAATAAATCATGGGAGGATGGTGTGGTACCCGAAGACTGGAGGAAGGCGGATGTGATTCCCCATCACAAAAGTGGGACCAAGACAGAGGCAGGAAACTACAGACCTGTCAGTCTGACCTCTGTGATAGGGAAAGTGATGGAGTCACTTCTGAAGGAAAGAATAGTTGAGTACCTAGAGGCCAGTGGGGCACAGGACCCAAGGCAGCATGGGTTCACAGCGGGAAGGTCATGTCAGACGAATCTAATAGATTTCTTTGACTGGGTGACCAAAGTAGCAGACCAGGGAGGGGCTGTGGACATGGCCTACCTAGACTTTAGCAAGGCATTTGACACAGTCCCACAAAAGATTAATAGTCAAATTAACCAGTCTGGGAGTGGGTCCCAGGGTGGTAGCCTGGGTAAAACATTGGCTGCACAACAGGACACAGAAGGTAATTGTAAATGGAGTCCACTCTGAAGAAAGAGGTTACTAGTGGGGTACCACAGGGGTTCATGATTGGGTCCAGTCCTTTTTAATGTCTTCATCAGTGACATTGCAGAGGGACTGGAAGGAAAATATGCCTTTTGCAGATGACACAAAGATCTGCAACAGGGTTGATACACAGGAGGCGTGGAAAGGATGAGAAGGGACATGGCAAGGTTGGAGGAATGGTCAGAAGTATGGCAGCTAGGATTCAATGCAAAGAAGTGCAAATAATGCACCTGGGAAACAAGAACCCAGGGAAGAATACACAATGAGGGGAGGTAGTAACAACAACAAAAATGGAAAGGGACCTGGGGTAATCATATCAGATGACCTTAAGGTTGGCAAGCAATGTGAGAAGGCAGTAAGGAGGGCTGGGGGTATACTGGGATGTATAGGGAGAGGCATCATCAGCAGAAAACAGGAAGTTGTTATCCCTCTGTACAGACAGTTGGTGAGACCCCATCTGGAGTACTGCGTCCAGTTCTGGAGACCCCATCTCTGCAAGGACATAGACAGGATAGAGGCAGTCCACAGGAGGGCAACTAAAATGGTGTAGGGTCTGCAAGAGAAGCCACATGAGGAAAGACTAAAGGAGCTTAATGTGTATACCCTTGAGGAAAGAAGGGAGAGGGGACATGATAGAAACATTTAAGTACCTCAGTGGAATCAACAAAGTCCAAGAGGTAGCATCTTTCAGAAAAGGCGTGCAAGAACAAAGGGACACAATTTAAAGATAGAGGGGAGGTTCAGGGGCAATGTGAGAAAGTATTATTCACAGAGAGGTAGTGGATGCATGGAACAGCCTTCCTGAGGAGGTTGTGGGGTCTAAAACTGAGGAGAATTCAGAATGCATGGGACAGACATAAGGCAATTCTTGTGGGGGTAGGAAGAAATAGGCTTTTGGTTAACTAGGATCTGCGGCCTATCCTGTAGGTAGGGAAATGGGCAGACTAGATGGGCCAAGCGGTCCTTATCTGCCGTCAAAGTCTATGTTTCTAGAGGAAAAGGAGGGAAGGCATACAGAAACTTCCCTTCCCAGTTCAAAAATCAGAGCATCCAGAGGGACTGAATCCAAGACTGGGGGTCTGCAACAAAACAGAGGAAGTTGGTGATTGTCTGGGGCTGCAAAGAGATCTATCTCCGGAGTGCCCCACCTTGAGAAGATCACCTTCAACACCAAAGGATCCAGAGACCATTCGTGATGGCCCTGGGAAATCCTGCTCAATGCATCCGCTATCACATTGTCCTTTCCTGGGAGGCGGACCGCTAAGAGAAAGGTCTGCAGGGAATAAACCAGGGACCATATTTTCATGGCCTCCATGCACAAGGCCGTAGACTGAGTGCCTCCCTGCTTGTTGATGTACCACATGGTGGTAGTGTTGTCCGTCCTGACCTGAACCACCTTGTTCTGTATTGACTGAGAGAAAGCTTGTAGAGCAAGAAGTACTGCCCTGAGCTCCAGAAGGTTGATGTGAAGAAGGGATTCCTGAGGGACCACAGTCCCGGGCCATGAAACCCCAGATGGCCCCACCCCAAAAGGGAAGCATCTGCGGTAAGAACCACAGAGTGAGTCTGAGAGACAAATGGAACACCTTGCCTCAGATTGTCCAGGTCCTGCCACCACTGAACGGCCTGAATTAAAGTCTGAGTGACAGGAACTAGCTTGGTAAGAGGATCTTTCCTCTGGGACCAAAAGGTTCTCAGATGGAACTGAATGTCCCTCATCTCAATTAGTAGGGGGAAAGAATTGGGGGGAGCAGGGAAAACTGAAGTAAGGTGCCTGCCTGGTGCCATGGCTTGGATGGACAGGAAGCGCATCCTCAGGATCACGAGAACAGCTGCAAGGGAGTCTGAGCTGGACGTCATTGTCCACCTAGGGACAAATGACTTGGCTCATCATGAGATTAGAGCAGTGCAGGAGGAGGACACTGTAGAGTTGGGGAGGGGCCTAAGACAAGTAGCACACACAGTATCCCTCTCAGAGGTGCTGCCTGTCAATGGCATGGGGGAGGCGAGGGTAATTAGCACCATGCAGTTTAATGAATGGTTGAAAAAATGGTGTGGAGCACAGGGGTTTGGCTTCATTGGGACTGGGGTTCCACCTGAGGGAACACCAGCCTATACTGGCAGGATGGTCTGCATCTGTCCAGGAAGGGAACAAGTCTTTTGAGCAATTGGTTTAAATGCTTCATTGGCAAGCTTTTAAACTAGTCAAAGGGGGAGGCACTGATAAGCAGCAGGAAAATCCCAGCCTCTCCCTACAAAACAGGGTACTAAATGAGAAAAAGACCGAGTTAGAAAGGTCAGTGGGGGATGCTGCAACAGAAGGTAAAGTCATCAAAAAATGGAGAGCAATGAGTACCAATGCCTGAGTCTGGGTAACAAGCTTCCTGAATTAGTGGCCTTGATGGAGGAGGAACATCTGATATCGTGGCAGTCACAGAAACATGGTATACACAAAACCATGACTGGGACATAAACATACCAGGATACACTGTCTACAGGAGGGACAGGGAGGGTAAAGAGGAGGAGGAGTAGCTCTTTACATAGGGAAGAAATAAAGCAACAGAACAAAAGGGTAAACAGGGAGGAGGGAGGAGGAGAATAAGCACTGTGGGTAAATTTGGAGACTGGCAATGGCACCACAATCCGCACAGGGGTTGTATACAGACCCCCTTCTCAGGGGGAGGAAATGGACAAGGAAATGATAGAAAGTATACTCAGAATGGCAGAAAAAGGGGAGATATTGCTGATGGGTGATCTGAATATGCCAGATGTTAACTGGAGTGCAGTTGCAGCAGCCACTTCGAAGAGTGGGGTTATTCTAGATGCCCTACAGGGCATGCCTTAGACAACTAGTATTGGAGCCCACTCGAGAGGAGCAATCTTAGACCTGGTTCTCTCAAATGGAGATGAAGAGAGGATCACAGATGTAGAAGTGGGTAGCCATCTGGGAACTAGCGACCATCGAACAGTATGGTTCACAATAAACACAGCAATAGAGTCAAGCCATACAAAGGCAAAAGTACTGGACTTTGGGAGGGCTGACTTTGCCAAAATGGATGAGTGCCTAAGGAATGCACTAGCAAATGGGCAGGAAGGAGGGTGGAAGAACAATGGGAATAATAAAACTGCCATCACAGAGGTATCGAGCCTTTGTGTGAAGCAAATAAACAAAACTAAACGATGTAAGAAACCACTATGTTTCTCAAAGGAAGTGGCAGTGAAGGTTCAAGAAAAAGGAAAATTACGTACCTACCGTAATTCTTGATCTTCTTGGACGAGTCTCCACCACTCATTCACACTAGTGGGATTAGGGCGGAGGCACTAGGACCCACTCGGGAACAAACTTTTTGCTGGAGGGTCGGGACGAGGAGGCGGCGCCGCGAGACGCGGCGCCTTCAGCTGCGACTCTGTAACTACCTTCTCGGCGCCGACCTCCAACCGCCTCAGTACCTTTTTACCAAGGAGGCAGCGCACTAACGAAGAGAACTGTAACATTAAAACACGGACATAAGATAGTCCGTGATGACCCGTGTAAGAAGGGTCAGTAAAGAAGTCCTCACGGCCTAAAGATTTGAGGAGTGAAGACCAACACAGCGGTGAGCTCGGGGGATGGAGGGTGGGCGTGTGAATGAGTGGGTGGAGACTAGTCAGAAGATCAAAATTACGGTGAGTCGTAATTTTCTATCTTCCTGGACATAAGTCTCCACCACTCGATCCCGCAAATGAAGAGTACCAGCTGATAATCCCCAAAGGGCAGCAGGAGAGCCAGAGCTCACATGTCTAGGTAGAAGCCCAGTAAGGATGGTTCTGCGAATCGCGGAATAATAAGCCTGGCATGAACATCCAGTGCATAGTGCTGCGAAGGTATGCACTGAGCTCCAGGTGGCGGCGTTGCAGATATCTGCAATTGGAACATTGCAATTTCCGCCAGAGATGCACGACCGCCCTAGTAGAGTGAGTGCACTCTACCTTCTAATTTAACCTGAGCCATGGATTAGCAATGTCGAAGGCATGCCACTAACCATGATGAGATGCATCTGATAGCGACAGGTTGACCCAGCCGGGTGTCGCTGAAAGAAACAAAGAGTTGTTGAGTCTTGCGAACATCCTTGGTTCTGTCCAAATAGAACCGCAAGGCTCTCTTAACATCCAAGGAATGAAGAGCTCGTTTCCCTTCATTTTGGAAATTAGCGAAGTAAGCAGGAAGTACCAGAGGTTGGTTTAGATGGAATTCTGACACAACCTTGGGAAGAAATTTTGGATGAGTACGGAGAACTACTTTGTCTTTATGGAAGACAGTATACGGAGGGTCCGTAACCAGGGCATGTATCTCAGAGACTCTGCGGGCTGAGGTAATGGCCACCAGGAAGGCAGTCTTCCAGGTAAGAAATTTTAGCTCACAGGTAGCTAGGGGTTCGAAGGCTTCAGTGAGCATGCTCAGCACCAGGTTAATGTCCCAGGCTGCAACTGGACGCTTAACAGGGGTCTGGTATGAAGAATCCTTAAGAAATCTCTTCACCATAGGTAACTGAGCCAGAGTCAGGGATGAAACCAGCTCATGGAACGCTGAGATGGCACTAAGGTGAACTTTAACTGTGAGTACTGAAGACCTGAGTTAGATAGGTCCAAAAGATACTCCAGAACCTTGTCAGGAGGACAGGAAAAGGGGTTCAAGAGGACTTTGCACACCAGAGAAAAAGCTTCCATTTGGATGCGTATGTTTTCCGTGTGGCTGGCTTCGAGCAGCCAGAAGGATGCTCGAGACTCTCGAGGAGACGTTGGAACCGATTCACTTCTATCTCTTCAGGAGCCAAGCATGAAGGTGAAGTGATTTCAGGTTGGGATGGACCACGAACCCTGGGTCAAGAGATTGACTTGCAGGGAAGTGGTCTCGGAGAGGCTGCCAACATACTGTTGAGTAGAGAAACCATAGTTTCGAGGCCAGGAGGGAGCAATGAGAATCATCTTGGTCCCCTGAGACTCGAACTTGAGGAGTACTCTCTGGATTAGAAAGCGGTGGAAAGCGTGAAGAAAGCGATTTGTCCACCAGCCTGAGCTCATCCTGACAGAAAATGCCAGGCCCTGGTTTCTGGAGCAGAAGAGAGGCAGTTTTGTGTTGAGTGGGGATGCAAAAGGTCCAGGTCTGAGTTCCCCACTCTTTGAACAGGACCGAGCTACAGCTGGGTCGAGAGACCACTCGTGAGGGTCTGCCTCCGTTCTGCTGAGGTGATCTGCTAGGTCGTTTTGTATACCTGGCAGATAAACCGCTTGAATCTGAGACTTGTGCTCCAAGCACCACTCCCATACCCTCATTGCTTCCCTGCAAAGGGGATAAGAGTGAGCACCGCCTTGCTTGTTGATGTAATACATCACAGCTTTGTTGTCCGTTTGAAGGAGAATGTTCTTGTCACAAAGGACATCCTTCAGAGCTCGGATCGCATAGAGGACAGCTCTCATCTCCAAGACATTTATGTGGAGATGAGATTCGAACGGAGTCCATACACCTTGAGTGTGGAGGGAGAGACAGTGAGCTCCCCGTCCCATTAGCGATGCGTCTGTGGTGATGGAGATCTGATGGTCTGGAAGAGCAAAGGGGAACCCTTTGAGGAGATTGCTCTCTTGAGACCACCAGGTGAGAGACCTTCGAAGGAGTTGCGTCACCTTGATGGGATAAGACTGGGGTGAGAGGGGAGACCACTGAGTGGAAGCATCCATTGGGTGGTTCTCATGTGCAACCGGCCAGGGTACAGTGAACACCGAGGACGCCATGAGACCCAACATGCGTTGCGAGAGAGAGCTGTAACCGATTGGTTCTCCCCGATGTAACGGGCCATCCGAAGGATGTCGAGTCTTCTGTCCTCTGGAAGGAAAGCCTTCGGGAAGAGGTGTCTAGAAGCGTCCCTAAGAAAAGGAGCCTCTGGGAGGGCTGCAGTTGGGATTTTTTCAGATTCAGCAGAGCTCCCATGGATGTGAGAAGACGAGAAGTCGTTTGCACGGCTTCCAAAGTCCCTTGGCTGGACGGGCTTGCTAGAAGCCAATCGTCCAGGTAGGGAAAGACTCGGAGTCCGCCGTTCCTGAGATGCGCCGCGAGAACTGCACAACACTTTGTAAAAACTCGCGGCGCCGAGGATAGCCCAAAAGGCAGGACTCTGAACTGATAATGCTGACCCAATGAAGTTATGGACTTCCACTCGTTGTAGAAGTACATCAGACGACCTCCAACCGGAGGAGAAAGTTCCATCTCGGGCAGTGTGGATGGAACTTGGGCCAACAACTCATAAGGTGGCGCTGGGGCTTTAGGCCCCTGCGCTTTCTGCTGCGTCTTTTTCTGAGGTTGGGCAGGTTGGCTTTTATGGAAGCTTCCCCTGCCTCTGCCTCGAAAGGACTGACGACTAAGAAACTGACGTCTGTTCGCATGCCGGAGGGGCAGGCGGAGGTCTGGCCAATTTAATGGCGATCTAGTCTTTGGGAGGCTTCTAAGGCTTGCTCCACCTGAGGGCCGAAAAGATAGGTGCCATCAAAGGCAAGCGCCATTACCTGCTGCTGAGCATCATTCGTGAAGCCGAGAGCGCAGCCAGGAATGGCGTCAGTACAAATCCTGCAGCAGCTGAGCGAGAAGCAGTGTCGGCGTCCATGGCGGCTTTGACTTGTTGGTTATTGGATTCAATACCTCTAGTAACGGTCAATAGAAGCTCTGACTTGGAGTCCGAATCTGGAGAGCTTCAACCATTCTTTTCATAGAATGCCACAGGATATACTCATACTGAGAAAAATAGCCTTGATAACTGGCAATCGCATACTTAGAGTGGAGGCAGCAAAGACTCTCTTACCTAATGTATCAATCTTACGAGACTCTTTGTTAATAGGTCGAGCTGAAGTAGTTTGAGGAAGAAACGACCTTGTCATTCTCTGCCAGGACTACAATAGGATCCGCCAAATGCTTGGGATGCCAAAATAGGACGATCCTTGGGAGCTGAATACTTCTTATCAATGGATTTAGTCACTGAAGGATTAAGAGCAGGATTATTCCATACCATTTGAGACAGCGTCTCGAAGGAAGGCTGGATCGGAGGAGTCAAATCCGTAGGGATCTCCGAAGCATGAAGGTACTGAGTCTTAACATCTTCCCAGGATCGATGTCTGTAGTCTGGAGAGAAAGAGTGGATCTCAGGTTCTTCAACAGAGACTTAAGGACAGGTCCTCGACCACAGGCTCTGTAGCAAGAAAGATCCTGTTTCCTCCACTTCATCACCCAACCGAAGGTCTGGGTCAGAGCTCAACATCATCTCCTGATGGTCCAGAAAGGACTGTTTGGACAGGAAAGGAATGAAATTAGGAGAGGAGGAAATATCAGAAAAACAAGGAGAGTCCCGAGGACCCCAGCGCCGAGGCAATAAGCGGGCGAGGCGCAGCCTGGGCGCCCAGGCGCTGAAGAGCCTGTGACCCATAAGCGGCACATAAAACCCAAGCAGCACCCATGACAGGCGCCTTGCTCTGGCGCTGCGAAGCCCGGCCAGCACGCACAGCTGCGAAGCCGTGACACCATAAGCGGCCGCCCGACCAGCAGCGCGCCAATAGCACCGCCAAATCCAGCAGCGCCGGGCGACCCGCAAGACCCGCCGGCACCAAAGCAGGCGCCGACAAGCCAACAGACCGCAGAGGCGCGGAAAAGCCCAGGAACCTGGAAAGCAAGAGAAGGAAAAAAACAGGAGATAAGGGCATCGGTGTGGCCCCTCGCGCGCAGCCATGTGAGGAAACACCTAAGCAGCGTCGCCAGGCACGAAGAAGGCGCTGAGCAGAGGAAGGTCCAACCGCCCTACCTGATCGCCAGAGGCCGGGGCTCCGAGGCAACGAGCCAGGCAGAAGAACCAGCCTCCAGGCCCATGCGCTCCATAAGAGCGGCCCACTGATGAAACTGCTCATCTGGAGCCCTACCTATAGGCGGGAGGGCTCCGATGTCGGGCGGCGATTACCAGAAGTTGGCGACTCTGAAGAAGGAGACTGGCAACTAGCAATGATAACCGACCGTCGCGCATGAACATACCAGAGGCGACCTCGGTGATGCCTTCTCTTTTGACCTGTGGGCGAAGAAGGCTCGAGGCGAACGGTGCCGTGAAAGCGACCGTTTATTTTATGCCGGCAGGACCGCCCATCCCCGGGCATCGGACTGACGTTGTCGGAACCCGCTGAGTTTCTTGAGAAGGGTTGACCGGACCCAGCCCGGCTGACTGAACAGCTTCATCGAAGTCTCCCTACCGTCACCTGCTCATGGTGAACTCCGTCCAGTAGGCCGAGACTTCTTCAAGTAAGTTAAATTTAAGATATTAGAAAATTTTTTCGAAAATAGAATAAAATTAAGCGATACTACTATCGTGATAATGTTACAAAAAAACAAACTGAAAACTAAGCGCTAGTTTGAAGTTTGACTCCCGACAGACGAGCGACGTCGTATACTGAAGCGCACTCGACGGCGGGAAAAAAGGAACTGAGGCGGTTGGAGGGTCGGCGCCGAGAAGGTCGTTACCGCTCGAGCCGCAGCTCGCGGCGCCGTGTCTCGCGGCGCCGTCTCTCGCACCGACCCTCCAGCAAAAAAGTTTGCTCCCGATGGGTCCTAGTGCCTCCGGCCCTAATCCCACTAGTGTGAATGAGTGGTGGAGACTTATGTCCAGGAAGATAGAAAGCATTCAGGAAGTACAAGGAATCTCAGAAGGAGCAGGACAGAGAACTGTTTCAGTTAAAGCAAAAGGAAGCTGGGAAGGCAGTCAGAACAGCAAATGCCCAAACCGAGG
Source organism: Neoceratodus forsteri (assembly GCA_016271365.2). NCBI lineage: Eukaryota > Metazoa > Chordata > Ceratodontiformes > Ceratodontidae > Neoceratodus > Neoceratodus forsteri. Next base: position 471,607,469 of record CM057450.1, on the reverse strand, counting down.
AAAAGACAGCCAACTCAGTTAAGAAGGGGGATAAAACCTTTTATAGGTACATCACGGAGCGAAGGAAGACCAAGGGAGGGATAGTGAGGCTTAATAAAAGGGAGGGAGGGTGCGCAGAGGGAGACTGTGAAAAGGCAGAGATACTAAACAAATATTTTTGCTCAGTATGTACAAAGGAAGAGGGGGGGGTACCTAAAACAAACAGTAGAAACACTCTGGATACAGAAGTTGATACCAGCCCATTTACAGAAGAAAGGGTTATGAAAGAACTCTTAAAACTGAAGGTGGACAAAGCAGTGGGGCCTGATGGGATTCATCCCAGAATTATAAAAGAACTAAGGGTAGAACTAGTGACACCACTGACTACCCTCTTTAACAAATCATGGGAGGATGGGGTGGTACCCGAGGACTGGAGAAGAGCAGATGTGATTCTCCTTCACAAAATTGGGAGCAAGGCAGAAGCAGGAAACTACAGACCTGTTAGTTTAACCTCAGTGATGGGGAAAATGATGGAATCACTTCTGAAGGAAAGAATTGTCGAGTATCTAGAGGCCAGAGGGCACAGGACCCTAGGCAGCATGGATTCTGGCGGGAAGGTCATGCCAGACAATCTGATAGATTTCTTTGACTGGGTGACCAAAGTAGTAGATCAGGAGGGCTGTGGACATGGCCTACCTAGAACTTTAGCAAGGCATTTGACACAGTCCCATAAAGATTAATATACAAGTTAGCCAGCCTGGAGTGGGTCCCAAGATGTCAGCCTGGGTAAAGAATTGGCTGGAGAATAGGACACAGAGAGTAATAGTAAATGGAGTCCACTCCAGAAGAAAGGGGGTTACTAGTGGGATACAGCAGGGTTCAGTATTAGGACCGGTCCTCTTCAATGTCTTTATAAGCGACATTGCAGAGGGACTGGAAGAAAAAGTATGTCTCTTTGCAGATGACACAAAGATCTGCAGAGTTGATGCACAGGGTGGGGTGGAACGGATGAGAAGGGACTTGGCAAGGTTAGAAGAATGGTCAAATGTATGGCAGCTTAGATTCAATGCTAAGAAGTGCAAGGTAATACACCTGGGAAACAAAAACCCAGGGGAAGAATACACAATGGGGGGTGAGATACTAACAACAACAAAAATGGAAAGGGACCTGGGGGTAGTCATATCAGATGACCTAAAGGTGGGCAAGTAATGTGAAAGGGCAGCAAGGAGGGCTGAGGGATACTGGGATGCATAGGGAGAGGCACCACCAGTAGAAAACAGGAAGTTATTATCCCTCTGTACAGACAGCGGGTCAGACCCCATCTGGAGTACTGCGTGCAGTTCTGGAGACCCAATCTCTGCAAAGACATAGACAGGAAGGAAGCTGTCCAGAGGAGGGCAACCTAAAATGGTGCAGGGTCTGCACTGGAAGACATATGAAGAGAGAGACTAAAGGAGCTTAATATGTATAGCCTCGAGGAAAGGAAGGAGGGGACATGATAGAAACGTTCAAGTACCTCAAGGAATCAACAAAGTCCAAGAGGGTAGCATCTTTCAAAAAGAGGTGTGCAAGAACAAGGGGGCACAATTTGACGATGGGGGGGCGGCTCAGAGGTAATTTAAGGAAGTATTTTTTCACAGAGAGGGTTGTGGATGCATGGAATGGCCTTCCGGAAGAGGTTGTGGAGTCAAAAACAGTGGTGGAATTCAAGCATGCATGGGACAGTCATAAGGCCATTCTAGGGGGTGGGGGTAGGAAGAAGTAGGCTGCTGATTAACTAGGATCTGCAGCTTATCCAGTAGGTAGGGAAATGGGCAGACTCGGTGGGCCCAGCGGTCCTTATCTGCCGTCAAATTCTATGTTTCTATGTTCTATCTGAAACCTGGCCCCTTGGACCACTGATGTGGAAACTGCCATGTGGCCCAGAAGCTGCAGAAAATGCCTTGCTGGTCGAGAAACCAGAGGGAGAAAGGAAGAGGCCAGCTGAGAGATGGCTTTTGCCCTTTCCAAAGGAAGGAAGGAAGGATCTTGCCTTGAGGGTGTCCAACTCTGCTCCTATAAAAGTGAGGAGCTGTACTAGTTTGAGAACTGACTTGGGAAGATTGAGAAGGAACCCCAGGGAAGTGAGAACTTTCTGGGTAAGCTGCACATCTGACTTGACTTGGTCTGAAGACTGGCCCACCAGAAGCCAGTCGTCCAGATATGGAAAAATAGAGATCCTTTTCCTTCTTAAAAAGGCCACCACTACTGTTAGTCACTTTGTAAACACCCTTGGAGCTGAGGTTAGACCGAAGGGCATTGCTCTAAATTGATAATGACCTGAGGGCAATTCGAACCGGAGGTACTTTCTATGGGAGCACCTGATGGGAATGTGAAAATAGGCATCCTTGAGGTCCAGGGAGGCTAGTCAGTCTCCTGGCCTCAGAGAGGGGAAAAATTGTTCCCAGAGTCACCATCTTGAATTTTGGCTTACTAGGTGCTTGTTTAGGTATCTAAGATCTAGGATGGGTCGCCACTCCCCTCTCTTTTTCGGGGTAAGGAAGTACCTGGAGTACAGACCTTTGCCCCTGTATCGAGTAGGAACTCTCTTTATGGCCTTTAAAGCCAGTAGAGACAAAACCTCTGCCTCTAGAGCAAGGGTTTCTGAAGTATTTGCGGGTGGAAAAGATGTGGGTCTCAGTTTCAGAAAACTTTTGAAACTGAGAACCAGCCTAACTACAACCTCCAGAACCCACTTGTCTGAGGTAACAGACATCCAGTCCTGGACAAAGTAAGCCAGCCTGCTTCCTACTGGAATGGGAGTCAACCGGGCTGACACATCAGGGTGTCTGCTTGGCAGGAGCCTTAGGCTGGGGGTGGATGCAGCCCTGCTCATCCCCCTTCTGCCTCTCCCTCTGAAGAACCCCTCTGAGAAAGGAAGAGGAGGCCTGCGCCCGGTAGAAAGGCCTGTGAAAAGGCCTGCCCCTGCCCCTAGCTTGCTACCTCTGAGGAGTTGCCTGCCTCTCCTTGGCCTGGGCACTCCTGTAAGTGGTCCTGTACGCATCCATTTTCTTCATGTAATTCTCTGTCTGCTCCAGAAACAGAGAATTACCCACTATAGGGAAATCCATGGCCTTAGCCTGGGTGTCCTGCGAAAGGCTAGTACATCTGAGCCATGCCATTCTCCGAAGAGCCACGGATGTAGCCATGACTCTTGATGACACATCATTGGAGTCCACAGCAGCATGAAATTGCACCTCTGATGCCTCAATCCCATCAGCAGCCACCCCCCTCCAGCTCCTTGGCTAGCTGGGGGGAGGCCTGTTTAGCCAGTGCCAGTACAGTGTCCCACCTGGACTTCTGGTACCTGGCTGTATAGGCCATATAATTAGCCTGCCTGAGTCCCAAAGATGATGCCAAATACTGTTTCTTTGCCATGGTATCTATCTTCCTTGAATCTTTGTCTGGGGGTGTGAAGCCAAGGGGATGTTTGCCTTGCCACAGGCAGCAACCTGCACTACCCCAACATGGCTGCATTGTTGGTAAAGAAATTACACATCAGAGCCTGACAAGGTGTACCTTTTGTCTATTCTCTTGTCAACAGGAGGTACAGAGTTGGGAGACCTAAGAATTTTTTGTGTCTGTTTCCCAAATGACCTATGAAGGGGAGCAGACAGTCTCTTAGACTCTGGAATGTCCATCATCTCTATGAAGTCAGGCTCCTCTTGATCCTCTACAACCTCCTCAGTAGGAAGCTGGAGGGTTTGAGACACTTTTCTGTAGAACAGAAAATGGGAAGGGGACTCAGAAAGCCTAGGAGGGGAAACACCAGAAGGTCTGTCTGGGGAGATGTCCGGTGCCACAGGCAGATCCAGACTTTCACTGTCATAATCATCCTCTTCAAAATCCCCCTCCTCATCAAACTCTGGTTCGTAAAAATCTTCAGGTGAATAATCCTGAACCGGGGGAAGTGACCAAACCGAACCCCTGCCAGAAGGCGCCGGATCGGTCGGAACCGGACGAAGCGATTCCACAATCCAAATTGCTTTGGTTATTTTTTCGGCAGTCGGAACATGCAGCTCTGGAACCGAACTGGATGATTTATCCTTCTGTTTTCTTTTTGTAGGAACCAATCCCTCAGGATCGGCTCTCCTCTTGCACAAAGAAGTATCGCCCTGGTCAGATGGCACTCCTTCTGGTTCGGTAGGAACCGAACCGGGCTGGCCTTCCGGGTCAGCGGTTTTCTCGGCCTTCTTTTCCCTAAGTCTACTTAACCTTTTTTCCATGGTAGACTTAGGGAAATTCTTACAAATTTGGCAGTCTGAATCGAGGTGGTCAAACCCCAGGCAGTAAACACAGGTAGTGTGGGGATCGGCCTTAGCAAAGACCTCCCCACACACACTGCAGTGTTGAAACCCAGTGGGCTTGGATTTTTTCTTGGGTTTCTCAAACATGGCCAACCTAACCAACTTACCCTTTATATGGCAACCGCCAGGCAACACTCCCCTATCGGTTTCTCACCGTGTCACGGGTGATGGAAAAAAACGTTAAAATTAGTTGTTTTTTTTAAACCAATACGGACCAGTAACCACACACTAACTTTTTCTTTTTCAAGATCTTACTACAAGATCGGTTCAGCTGAACCGATCAGAAAATTTCACAATTTCCACACAACAGCTACTAATCTAAGTACTTATGATACCACAGACAGAGTCTCGAACCGAAAAATGGAACGAAAATCGGACTAAAACCGAAACTTTAACCGCGATAGAACAGAGCAGAAGGAGAAATCTCTGGAGCGACTGTTCAGTGAGGCGGAGTAAAGAATCTGACGGTTTGGTTTCAAAAGGACAGAGACAGAGTTTTCAACCGAGCTCAAGCCCAACGTTCTATGCCTGGCATAGAATTTAACCCTTCACTCTCCGGGGCAGTTCAAGAGCTGGAGCTAACTGCAATATGTCAGAATACAGCAAGACTTCATGTAGTTTGAAAGATAAATTATTGGTAACGCTAGTGAAATATTATTTGATTTAGCATAATATTTCTAAGAGCTGTGAAATCTTTAACAACACTTATGTCATGTTATAAGTTAATAACAAATTATATATTATGCATTATTTGATTGAATTATTTTAAAGCTATAAATATCAGAAAGTACTTTGAAGCCACTGAGATATCATACCATTGATTCTGAATGAAATTTGTATGATTTTATGTTAAAAGATGGATTTTGCATTATTAGGTTTGAATCCCTCAGAGCCACTGAAAAGTAAAAAAGCAAAAGGTTGTAATTTAAGAAGTGATGGAGCAACGTTGTCACCTAAAAGTTGGCTATTTAAGGAAGGTTACTCCTTACTAACTCCAACCCCTGAGGAAGACCAAACCCTGGTAGAAGTGTTGGGGAGTGTGTTTGGAGTGTAAGGTTTGGAGCTGTTGAAAGCGGTACCAGTTTAATGAATTTGTTTATGGAATAAACCCTTTTGAATAAAAAATGGAGTACTTATTTTTAATCCTGAATGTGAGTGCAAAGGATTTTTGGACTGTCAAAACCCCATAGCGGTCTGCACCTAGTTCATCACTGAGAAGAAGAAGGGGTCATCTGGAGACGGTCTTGGGGTGTGGTTGTTGGAGTCCTCACCCCCAGAGGAGACAGTGGAAATGGAACTGGGGAGGGCTTATTACATCCCCTTCCTTTTCTTCTCCATCCTTATCATCCAGAAGGAGGAGATCTGGATGGTATTCTTCCTCATCTCCAGCCTCAGAAATAGGCAACAAAGATGTGAAAGCCCTGGAGGGAGCCAGCTGCAATGGTGTGAAAGGGAAGGCTCGAGGGCTGGTTTTGAAGGCCCCTCTGGCAATGAATCTGGAGGGAGCACCACTCTGTGCAAGAATTCTCAACAGGAGGACAGCATGGTCTGGACATCGATGGATATTGGCGGGTCTGGGGCAGCGATGGGGAATACTGAGGTCACAGCACTGACTGAGAGGTAGGCGCAAAGGGCGGAGGACCCGACGACAGCAAGTAGGCTGTGGCGTTGATGGGACAGACTGTGTCACTGGCGCAAGAGAAACTGTCAAAGGCATTGACAGGAGAGGCCTAAAGCCTGACGTCGAGTAGTCATCACCAACCAAAGCCGAACTAACTGAGCCCACAGGTTGCAGCCCATGAGAAAAGATGGGTGCAGGCAGGGGCTGAAGCATCAGCCAGGCCGGAAAAAGCCTCGATGACAATGGGCCAGCGTCAGCAGATACAGAACCAGTGGGCCAGATTGCTGAATTCCCCTGTTGCAGATGGGACAAGAGAGGAAGTAGGAAGCGTCGGCGGAGAAGGAAAGCCCACCGACATACCACTGCCGACCAGAGGACCAGTGGGGATAGCTGCCAGAGCCGATGCTGTAGAGGAGAGAGTGTTGGCGGAAGCAGGAGTTGCCTTTAAGGTGGCAGACAACCTTGCAGTGGTCAGCGCTAATTGCAGTGACCAAGAGCATTCCTGGGAGTGTATCTCTTTCTCCCGGTGCTTGTGTTTCCCAGCCAGTTTATTCTAGGCCTTGGGCACATGGGAGCCCAAGGACAGGGCTGGGGACACAGGGAAGCTTCTAGCCTGGAGCTACTTCTCCATACTGGTGATCTCCTGTTCCATCAAAAAGGACTCTAGGGCCTTTTGATGATGATGCCTGGTGGCCTGAGTGAACCCACACCTAAACAGCAGGCCTGAATGTTGTGGTCGGTGCCAAGGTAGCGGACACTAGCCTCGTGGTCGTCTGTGTCACCGATCTTCTTGCTGCACCTGCAGTGTCAGAATAAGCTGTTGTAATCAGATGGCATAAAACGAAAAAACAAAATCACTTTAGGGAATTAAGTGATAGCGGCACTAGAGTGAGAAGGAAAAGAAAATTCATGAGAGGAAAAAAGGCAGTCGACTGAAGTGGCGATGGTCTGTGGAGTCCAGTGTCTGATAGGCGACTATGGGAAAAGAAATGAGGAGGGCGTGGGGTCATCCTCGGCTACATAGGGAGGATATCAGTGTGATGATGTCACGGTAAGTGGCCCCAGGAAGACTGCTAGCAAAAATGTACTATGTGGTCCTAGTGCGTGATGGCTATAGTTCCAAAGGTGTGACCTGCTGAAGGAGATATCCCTGAAGATCTTTCAATCTGCTGGGACTTCCCCAGTCCTGAGTGAGCTGTTGAACAGCTCATTCAGTGGATCAGCCAGTTCAGTTACTAACTCCCTCAGTATCCTCGGACGCAACCCATCTAAACCTAGGGCCTTCTCAATCTTGAGTGCTACCAGCCCCATTATGACTCTTTCCATAGTGAGCACTGGCAGTCATTTCCAGTATTCCTGTCGGAGGCAACTTTGATGCTGCTCACCTTCTTCCTTAGTGAAGACAGAATAAAAAGAGCTATTCAGAACCGCAACCTTTTGCCCATCCTCTTCAATCACCCTACCCCCCTTCCAACAGCTGTGCAATCCCCCCCTTTTTACATTTTTCACTAACATATCTAAAAAACTGTTTTTCTTCATTCTTCACCCCCTCCGTGATGCACAGTTCTGTGTCATTCTTACAACAGATACCTCCCTCCTAGGTTGGGCCGCCCACCTGGAGTGTCTAACTGTGAGTGGCACACGGAGTGCGTAGGAGACTCAAGGGCACATACTGTAAGTCACTTGGAGCTCAGGGCAAAGTACCTGGCAGTACAGGCTTTTTATTCCTCCCAGATCAGTGGTCATTCTGTCCAGATCAGAACAAACACCACAGCTATGTACTGTATAAATAAGTAGGGAGGAACAAGATCTTCAAAGCTGTGCACAGAAGTCATGAAGATCTGGAACCTAGCCTGCTCCCTGGAAGCACAGCTATGCACAGTACACCTTCCAGAAAAACACAATGTTCTTGCAGAATCCCTGAGCAGGATCATTCAGAGAAATCGCTAGTGGACCCTGAACCAGCAGGATTCTGGCATCAGTGTTCAGACAGTTGGGTACACCAGAAAAATATCAGTTTGCCTCCTGGGAAAACAACCAGTTTCCACTTTTTTGCTGCAGACCCCCAGCAGTGGGTTCAGTCTCAGAGGATACTCTCTCTAGTCCTTAGCTGTTCAGGAAAGTTTCTCTATGCCTTCCGTGCTTTCCAACTTTCACTGAGAATACAGTACTGATAAAACTAAGAAAGGAATTAGCAACAATGGGTCTAATTGTTCCAAACATGGTACTGCTCCTGTCCCTCTCCAGCAAACAGCCTATCAATGTGCCCGAGATACAACCTGTTAGCACAATCCCAGGACAGGATAACATTCCCAGATCTGAGAACTGTACGCCTCAGAGCAATGTTCATGAGTAACTCGACTTTTCAGGGCTGAATCTTTCTGAGAAAGTAATGGACATGCTGACTGATTCTGGGAAACTAGCAATAAAGAAAACAAATGATTAAGAATGGAAAATATTTTCCTTATGGTGCTCTCCCAAACAAATCAACCCCCTCCAGACAGCTCTGTCCACAAACCTGGACTACCCAGTCCACCTCCAGCCTTTGAGCCGAAGGCCTTCAACTCTGAAGGTGCATTTGGCAGTAGTGTTTGCTTACACATCAGCTGTCAAAGACAGGTCAGTGGCCTCACAACCCATTTTCAAAAGGTTTTTCAAAGGCCTTAGTCACATGCACCCTCCAGTGAGGAAGCCTGTTCCTCTGTGGGACTTAAACCTGTGTATTAGTCAGCTGATGGAGCCTCCTTTCGAGCCCATAGCCACTGCTGCACTGAAGTATGTCACTTGGAAGGCAGTTTTCCTGGTGGCACTGACATCTGCCAGAAGGGTGAGTGAGCTGCAGGCCCTCTGTACAGATCATAACTATGTAATTTGCCATAGGACAAGGTAGTCCTAAGGACAAACAGGAAATTCCTCCCGGATGTAGTATTTGAATCCCATCTGAATCAGTGTGTTGTCCTTCCAGTTTTCTTCACATGCATGTGAAAAGAGCACAGAGTTACTATTTGAACCACACAAAGGATGGCAGGCCCACTAGCACTCAGCTGTTACCTATGGTGAAGTGGGGAAGGGCAGACCAGCATCCAAGAGAACAATTTCTCGCTGGATAGTATCTTGCATGCAGTTCTGTTATGGCAAAGTTTTTCGAACTGCCTCCATGCGGGCTCAGGGCACACTGGCACAGCATCAAGGGGTATCCCCCTGCAAGATATTTGTAAAGCAGCTACCTGGAAAACAGTTTAACACTTTCACAAAGCACTGCTGTCTGGACATACAGACCAGAAGCAATGCCAGTTTTGCACTGCTGACTTGCAGAACCTTTTGCCTAAATAGGTTCTGTACCCATTCTCCCAAACTACTGCTATGGAGTCTGCACTTGTTTAACTTAAATGAGGGATTCCTGGGGTTTGTAGAAAATAATTACTCAATGTAGTAATACTGTTTCTTCCCAAGGGATCCCTCACTAAGTTTTATAACTCCTAATCCCTGCTGCCCCTTCCAGAACCTGGGAAAAGGTTCATACAACAATCAGTTCCTTTTTAGTTGCTTGAGCATTGCTTGTTACAGTACTTCAGTGATTGTTGCCAAGTGGTCTAAGTGACTAGTTTTTTCATAACAAACTAAATTGTTCTGCCTTGTTTTAACAAATTTTTAATTTTTTTGGGAATGAAAAATGTAAGAAATGTTGGTTGCCATTTAGCTAGTTTCAGTGGTCGCTGCTCACCCTAGCTTTAGAAATAAGTCTGATGTTAGAGTGAAGGGGTGAGCGTGACAATGCAGCAGAGTTTGAATTTCATTCTAAATTCCAAAATTTGCATAACGTGCTAAAATCACTGGAGCTGCTCACTCCAGGGGAATGACTGCTCTTGTTAAATTTAGGGAAGGATCCCTTTGGAAGAAAAAAATATTACTACGGTAATTTTTTCTTCTCATCCATAGAAAGGATCCCTATGATGTACAAAAATTGGTTGATATTTAAATATGTCCCCACAGCTTTATACTAGAATTATATAGTGTATGTTGGAACGTTGTTATGGATGGAAATCCATCCCTTCTCAGTCCTTGCTATGCTGCACTAGCTGTGTCAGGTAGTTTGTTATGCTGTACTAGCTACGTAGCGAGTGCAGCATAACAACTTACAACGCGACTGCGCATGCGTGGTGTGTGATCTTCCCCCTACTCGGCAGCAGCCTCGGGGACAAGAGCAAGCCTGTCCTAAAGAAAAAAAAGCCAAAACAAGTAAGCGACAATCATTATACAATTGCTCTTTCCTGATTTATTTGAAACATACATGATAAAAAACAATGGATGACTTAACGATCAGTAACAAGCCGCGTTAGTACATCTCAAGGTTCCCATGGCGATGAAACCTCGAGAGCGAAATGGTCACCATAGGAACCTCTCGATGAACTAACTGGCTTGTTACTGATAGTTAGTCATCCATTATTCTCTATGTATCCATAGGTGTTAAGCCTTTGGTTTTGTGGCAGCGGGTTGTGAATTATAATGTAATATATGGATTATTAAAATAATACCCCCAAAAAACCATATAAAAAAATCCCTGTAATACACTGCTCTCTTTCCCATAATACTACCCTTCCTCAAGTGATAATAGTATTGTTCACTGCTGATAATACTATCGTTTGTGCTGATAATACTATCATTTCAGCTTCAAACGATACTATTATCACTGAAACTCCACAGCGCATGCGCCAGTCTCCCTGCCACACAACACGGTTGCCATAGTGCCACGTTCCAGTTTGTGCACCCAATGTAACAACGTGCAATGCCATTGGCAGACTTTCTGAGTAGGCGGGCAAACCAAAATGGAAAAACATGGCGGATGTTTACTCTCGCTTAGCGAGAGCAACTCAAGTTACGGGCAGTTCGTTTTTTCATTTTTATTTCCTCACAAAACCGGATTACCTGCCAAACAAAGAAAGAAACTAAATGGTAGGACTACCAAATTTAACTAAAACCTTTTGTCACAAATGTGGGTCGGGCACAACTTCAATACTGTGGGTGGTCGGCTGAGAGCAAGGCACATCTTCAGTGCAACAGGGGGCCAGCCCAGTTCACAGAATTTAGAAAACCAGCACATTTTTCGAATCGGATCCATATATTACAAAAAATAAAAAATAGGTTACAGTAAATTACTCAGCTGAAATTCCATCTCGAGGTTCTGGGGACATAGAAACCTCTTGATGGAATTACAGCCTTGTAATTCACTGTAACCTATCTATTATTCTATTTGTTATGTACATTATGCTTAGGGTTGCCTGTAATCACTAGCTTGCTGACTTAGGTTAGCCTATTATGTCCCTACTCCTACCTATATGGAGGTCCTATACATAGCTAATCAAAGTAGGGATCACAGGGGAAGCATTGCTGCAAACTGCCCAAATCCTAAGGAACTCTTCTGTAGCACTTTCCTAGTCTCTCCTTTCTGAGTGGCCCTTTCATAGCTGTTTCAAAATAGTGTTTTGCAGGAAGAAAAAATTACTCACCTTAGTAATTGCTTTTCTTCTCATGGAGTCTTGCTATATTAGGACCATTGCAGTCATTCCCCCAGTCTTGAACTGCCCCGGAGAGGAAACAGTTAACTCCAGAGTGATCTGGAGTTCCACAGCACAAGGGCGCTGTTCAAAGCTCTATCTGGCCAGTTTCAAATGAAACTGCCAGGTTCTTCGAGCTAAACTAACATAGCAAGTCTGTGTGAAAAGCTCTACACTAGCCATTGGCTACCTATCATTAGAAGAATAAGAACAATCACAGAATAACAACAACAATATTTATTGTTAGGAACCTCCTTACAAGCACTAATAGGACCCCTCTCCCAAAAACTCAAGTCTAGAGGGACCCTCTACCATAACAAAAACAGAAATACCTAGTTCCCTAACCCAACTAGAGAGACTAAAATGGCATGACACAGTGCTTGCACTAATTTGCCAACCCCATACCCAAGTAGGAGTTCTGAGAGGGTAGGAGGAGGGTTGTCCTAATATAGCAAGACTCCATGAGAAGAAAAGCAATTACTAAGGTGAGTAATTTTTCTTCAAACACCATGAAGTCTTGCTTATTAGGACCATTGCAGATTACACAGCAGTACCTCCATGGAGGAGGGTCAGAACCTACTTAGAAATAGGCTCTGAAGAACAGCTGTGCCAAACGAGATCTCTCCTGGACTGGACGTCCAGGGAATAATGCTTGGTAAAGGTGTGAACTGTTTTCCAGGTAGCAGCTTGACAAATTTCCAAAATGGGAATATCTCTAGCAGCCGCTAGAGATGCAGCTGTACCCCTGGTGGAGTGGGCCCTCAGTCCTGAGGGGCTCCTTACCTAGTTTTTGGTAACAGAACTGGATACAAGAGACAATCCACCTTGCAATTGTCCTCTTAGTGGCAGGTCTCCCTTTGCCAACCTCTCCATAGGTAAGGAAGAGTTGGAGGGATTCGAACCTGTGACCCTTGGTACGTTCCACATAGTAGCTTAGGCCTTTTAACGTCCAGGCTGTGTAGTTTCCTCTCACCGAGGAAGAATGCTCAGTGAAAACACTGGGAGAAAATGGACTGGTTCAGATGAAAATCTGAAACCACTTTGAGTAAAACTTTCTGTTAGTCCTGAGGACTACCTTATCCCTGTGAAAAGAAATAAAATCCTTTTCCACCGAAAGGCTTGCAATTCACTTATACGTCTGGCAGAAGTGATAGCCACTAGAAAACAGTTTTCCAAGTTAAATACTTGAGATCTGCAGAAGAAAGGGGCTCAAAGGGAGGTTGCATTAACTGAGCAATGCAAACATTCAGGTCCCAGGCAGGGGCTGGTTCGAAAGGAGGGTTAGTATGAAGTAACCCTTAAAAAACTTAGAAAACACAGGGTGAGAGGAAAGAGAAACAGGCTTCCTCAGGAAACAAAGGCAGAAACAGCTGCCATATGAACCTTCAAGGTAGCTGGTCTAAGGCCTAGGGAATTTAGATGGGCCAAATAGTCCAGTAAAGTGGCCAGGTCAGCAGATTCTGGCACAATTTGTTTCCCCACACCAGAAGGAAAACCTCTTCCACTTAGAATTGTAAGTAGCCCTGGTGGAAGGCTTCCTAGAAGCCTTTAAAATATCCATGACCCTTGAGAAAGGTGTAAATCAGCAAATTCTAATTCCTCAAGAACCAAGCCTTGAGGTGGAGGGATTTGAGGTCCGGTACCACACTCTCCCTGTGCACAGGTCAGCAAGTCGTGGGTCCTGGGCAAGGTTGGGGAGGTGGATTGTCAGGGACAGGAGAAGAGGATACCAGGGCTGTCTGGCCAGTCTGGGCGATCAGAACCACTTTGCAGGGCTGAGTTCTGATTTTCACCAATACCCTGAAGAGGAGAGGAAGGGGAAAAGCATATAGGAATTTCCTTCCAATCCAGCAGGAAGGCGCCAGGGGACTGGGCCCAGCACTGGAGGCCTGCAACAAAATAGAGGAAGTTGATGGTTGTCTGGGGCTGCGAAGAGATCTATCTGAGGGGTACCCCATCTGGCAAAGACCGACCCCAATACCTGAGGATTCAGAGACCATTCGTGATGGCCCTGGGAAATCCTGCTGAGAGCATCCACCAGGACATTGTCCTTTCCTGGAAGGTGAATTGCGATCAGGGAGGTGTTTAGGGAGTAAGCCAGAGACCACAACTTCATTGCTTCGGTGCACAAGGCTGATGACCGAGTGCCCCCTTGCTTGTTGATGTACCACATTGTTGTGGTGTTGTCTGTCCTGATTTGAACTACTTTGTTCTGGACAACAGCTGAAAAAGCCTGAAGAGCTAAAAGAACAGCTCTGAGTTCCAAAAGATTGATGTGGAGCAGAGATTCCTGGGGGGACCACACTCCTTGAGTGGAAAGGTCGCCCAAGTGAGCCCCCCACCCTAACAGGGAGGCATCCGTGGTGAGGTGAGGGAGTGTGAACGGGTAGAAAGGGAACCCCTTGAGACAGATTGCCTTGATCCTGCCACCACTGAAGGGCCAGGATCAGGGTTTTGGTCACGGAACTAATTTGGTAAGGGGTCCCTCCTTTGGGACCAATAGGACCTCAAGTGGAACTGAATGTCCCTCATCTGAAATCTTGCTCCTGCACGACAGCTGTGGAAGCAGCCATGTGCCCTAGGAGTTGCAGAAAATGCCTTGCTGGTCGAGAGACCCGTGAGGTAAAGGAGGATGCCAGGGCAATGAGCCTGTCCGCTCTTTCCGAGGGAGAAATGCCCTGGCTAACTTTGTGTTCAACTCTGCACCTATGAAAGTTAGAACCTGAACAGGTTCCAGAACTGACTTTGGTAAGTTCAGCAGGAACCCCAGGGAAGTGAGAAGCTGCTGGGTGACCTGCAAGTGAGATTTTACCTGGTCTGGAGACTGACCCACTAGTAGCCAGTCGTCCAGGTAGGAACACAGCAATCCCTTGCCTTCTTAAATGAGCCACTACCACAGCTAGACATTTTGTGAATACCCTTGGCGAGATTTAGGCCAAAGGGCATTGCTCTGAACTGGTAGTGGCCCGAGAGCAGTTCGAACCTGAGAGTACTTTCGGTGAGAAGGCCTGATCATGACATGAATAGGCGCCCCTGAGGTCCAGGAAGCTAACCAGTCCCTGGCCTCAGGGAGGGCAAAATCATTGCTAGAGTTAACATTTTGAACTTTGGCTTTAATAGATGTCTGTTCAGGTACCTTAAGTCTAAGATGGGCGCCATTCTCCTGTCTTTTTTGGGGTAAGAAAATATCTTGAGTACAGTCCCTTGCCCTGATGGCAAGGGGGAACCCTTTCCACTGCTTTGCAATTCAGGAGGGAAGAAACTTCTGCTTCCAAAGCAAGGGCTTCTGAAGAGTTTCTGGTGGAAATTGCCTGGCTCTCATCTTTGGGAACTGTTTGAAGCTGAGAACCAGGCCTTGCTTCTACTTCAGAACCCACCTGTCCGGTTAAGGACAGCCAGTTCTGGCTGAAATAAGCCAACCTGCCCCCACTGGTACAAGAGAATCGGCCCTGGGCACCCCATCAGGGTGCCTGCTTGGCAGGAGCTTTAGGCTGAGGGAAGGGCGACTGTCTCCCTGTGCCCCGTCTACCTCTGCCTCTGAAAAAACCCCTCTGTGAAAAAACAGAGGAGGCTTGAGCTTGGTAAAAAGGCCTGTAGAAAGGCCTACCCCTGCCCCTGGGGGCATGCCTTTGTGGAGTGGCATGCCTTTCCTTAGCTTGGGCACTTTTGTAGGTAGTTCTATATTCATCCATCTTTTTCATATAATTTTCTGTTTGATCACCAAACAGAGAATTTCCGATACAGGAAAATCCATAGCCTTTGACTGAGTATCTTGGGACAGATTAGTGCATATGAGCCATGCCAACCTAGGAAAGCTACAGAAGTGGCCATGACCCTAGAGGAAACATCATTAACATCAACAGCAGTATGAAATTGAACTTTAGATGCTTCAATGCCATCAGCAGCCACTTGTTCCAACTCACTAGCCAGCTGGCCCTGGGCCTGCTTAGCTAACTGCAATATAGTGTCCCATCTAGATTTCTGATATCTAGCAACATAAGCCATATAATTAGCCTGCCTGAGTCCCAAAAGAAGCTGCCATATATTGCTTTTTCGCATGGCATCAATCTTCCTGGAATCCTTGTCAGGAGGATGTGAGGCCAGGGAATATTAGCCTTGTCACAGGCTGCAGCTTGTACCACACCTACATGACTACACTGCTCAGTGAGGAAGTCTGTATCCGAGCCTGACAAAGTATACCTTCTGTCCATTTTTATCTACAGGAGGGACAGAATGAGGATTTTTAAAATCTTTGTTGTTTGCTTCCTAAATGACTTATGCAAAGGAATAGACAACCTCCTAGTCTCTGGAATATCCATCATTTCCACATAATCAGGCTCCTCTTGCTCATCCACAGCCTCTTCTAAGGGAAGCTGGAGGGTTTCTGCCACCTTTTGTAAAACATAAACAGAGAAGGGGACTCCAGACAGCATAGGGGAGATTCTAAAGGTCTATCTGGAGATGTCCGGTTCAATGGGCACGTCAGACCTTCCCAATCACAAACATACTGATCAAAATCCTCCTCCCCTCATGTGGTTCATAAAATCCTCAACATCATAATCCTGAACCACTGAGACTGAACGAGCCACCCTTTCCCAGATGCAGGGGCTCGACAGCCTGAGACAAAGACTGGACAATCTGAATGGCTTTAGCTATCTCTGCAGCAGTTGGAGAGACAATTTTGTACTCAGACCTGCTGATTTCTTTGTCTTTTTGCTGGGACTGGTTCCTCTGAACCAGCCTTCCTTTGCCCGAGAAGTCTCGCCCTGGTCAGAGGCACTCCTCTGGTCTAGTGGGTACTGGACCGGGCAGGCCATCCGGGTCAGCGGACTTTTGGCCCTCGTTCCCTGAGCCGGCCCAATCTCTTTCCAGGGTGGCTGCAGGAAATTTTACACACCTGGCAGTCTGACAGGAGGTGGTCAGCCCCAGACAATAAACACAGTGGTGTGTGGGTCAGCCTTGGCAAAGGCTTCCCCACAGACATCACAGTGTTGAAACCCAGTGGGCCGGTTTTCTTTGGGTTCTCAGACATAATGCCAGCCTAACCAAAACTTGCCCTTTGATGGCAGTGCCAGGCAAGACACCCTTATCGGTTCCTAACCGTGTCACGGGTATTTGAAAAAACCCCAATAAAGTTAGGTTTTTTTAGAACCGATAAGAACCGGGAACCGCACTCTAAAAGCCAACTAAACAGTTTAAAACATGTATTTCAACCAACCGATCGGTTCAAAACCGAACCGATAATGACTTTCCACACAGACTTAATTTCTGTACTTACGGTTACCAGATAGAGCTTTTTTAATCGAAATGCGGTAAAATAAATACTTATTGCCGGTTCAATGAACCGAAAATACTCGCTTGAACCGCGAAATGAACCGAGCTGAAGGAGCTGATATCCGGAGCGACTGTTCAGTGAAGCGGAGTAAAGAATCTGGCAGTTTCATTTGAAACTGGCCAGATAGAGCTTTGAACAGCGCCCTCGCGCTGTGGAACTCCAGATCACTCTGGAGTTAACTGTTTCCTCTCCGGGGCAGTTCAAGACTGGGGGAATGACTGCAATGGTCCTAATATAGCAAGACTTCATGGTGTTTGAAGCATGAATTCAATTTTCAAAGTGCATGGCATCCTCCTCTCATTACCTATAAGGGTGACCCTTACAAAGATATCTGAAGCAAGAATCTCCCAGAAGCACCGTACAATCTGAATCTTAGTTAATTCACCATACAGCTTTTAAATGGATATCCTGCTCTTAGCTAACTTCTGATTTTTAATTTTTTTTTTTAGGAAATGCTACATTCTACAATTAAGCCCCTAGTCTATGCCGCTTTCACTGTGCCTGGGTGATTTTTATGTTTGCTTGCGCATATGCGCAAGAAACATTTCGTTACAGCATAAGAGAGAAGCAGGGTTTGGAGGTACACAGCTGTGGGGGCCAATGCCCCAATTGCCTTTGAGACTTGGCCGCTGCTGCTGACACTAGTTCACCAGCATGCCACCACCTTGAAACAAATCCACCGCTGTAATGAGGGAGTGACCCATCATTGCAGGGCGGTCCCTTGCCGTCCACATGCCTCTGACCTAGTTCATTTGCCGACTGGGGGAGCCCACTCCCCATCAGCATACTGTAACCCCTCCCCCATTTGATGTGTGCTGAGAGGGTGCCCAATTCCCCTCGGCATCATGTGCCCCCCCCAACAGTCTTTCTTTGCCAACAGGGGCCCCAATCCCCGTTGGTTTCAGTCCCCTTCCCAGTTCAATTCTGCCTGAGGTCCTCCCCATCGGCATAATCATTCCCAGTATGTGCCAATGGGGGTGCCCAATCCCCGTCGGCCACAGCCCCCAAAAAAACACCCAAGTGGTATGTTGGGATCCCACCCAGCGTGCTAAATAAGTACCCTCGGAAAAAATTCCTGCAATGATTTTTTTAAACATGTAAAACTAAAAATGGTCCCTCGTTGAGTTCGGTGGCCCCTCCCCCAACCCACGCCCATCCTCTGCTCACCCTACCTCCCCACCCCATACTGACCTCCGGAGCCCAGTGCGTCGATCTTCGGTGGACCGTGAACATGTCTGCACTCTTCAAAGCCGATCGCGAATTGAAGAAATGCCGGCAAGCTGTATGATGGCAAAAATAGGGTTTTTTCAACTTTGGTGCATATCTCAGGCATTTTTGGGAATTTTGGCACCAAATTTTCAACATTGGGTTATTGGGACCCCTCCTCATGAATTCAGCTACTGTCATGGTGTTATTCAGTCCCAAAAGGTGATTTTGCAGTCACTGTGTGGAATAACCTTTCGGGACCGATTAACGACACAACAGTGCCAGTATTCATGAGGTGGGCTCTCAAAAAGCCTATGTTGCAAATTTGGTGAAAAAAAAATCCAAAAAAATGACTGTTTTATGAGGGTGTGTTGCACAGTTTCCACGCATGCTTGTACCTTCGCGAATTTGTAATATTTTCACTCCACATTTTCAACACTGGCATTTTTTCACACCTACTTATGAACAGTACAGCTGTCATTTTTCACATCCTGACTGAAATGTGTTTTTGCACTTCCAGCACAGAATAGCGGTCACTGTGGGAAATCAGTGTTCAGGACACATTAAGAAAATCACAGTGACACTGTTTATGAGCAGAGGTCCTAAAATGCCTATGTTGAAAATTTGGTGATGAAAGTCCATAAATGGTCTGTATGAAAGACATGCTGCACATGTTTCCACGCATGCTCATAATCTCGCAATTTGTAATATTTTCACTCCAGATTTTCAACATTAGCATTTTTCCACACCTCCTTATGAACAGTACAGCTGTCATTTTTCATATCCTGCCCAAAATATGCATTTGCACATCTGGCACACAATGGCGTGGTCATTGTAGGAAATTAATGTTTTGGACAGATTAGGAAAATCATTGTGACAGTGTTCATGAGCAGAGGTCACAAAATGCCGATGTTGAAAATTTGATTAAATAATTCCACTAAATGACTGCAGTGCAAGCATTTGTTGCGAAGTTTCCACTTACTCTCGGAACTTCGAGCATGTTTAATATTTTCACTACAGATTTTCAACATTGCCATCTCCTCACACCTCCCTATGGATGGTACAGCTGTCATTCTTCACATCCTGCCTGATCTGTGTTTTCGCACATCTGGTGCAGAATGGCACAGTTGCTGTGGGAACTCGAAGTTCGGGACATTAACAAAATCACACTGCCACTGTTCATGAGAAGAGGTCCCAAATGCTTTCATGAGGTGGGGGTCACAAAAAGACCATGTTGAACATTTATAGTGCAAATACCAACACATGCCCAGGGCGTTAGGGTTTCTAACCATAACATCCCACCCTGTACAGACCGATAGGCATCAGAGGTGTAACTTTGGATTACCGGCTGCAATGTTCATACCATTCCACCCCACCCTGAAGCCAGTGACAGGCACCGAGGTGTGCCTTGCACTCTTCAGCCCCAGACTTCACCCCATTCTCCTGTACTGCACCCATTTCAGCGTCTGTCCTTATGAAATGGGGTGACTGTGAAGCCGAACATCCCAAGGCACACCCCAACACTTGTCGGTGTCTACAGGATAGGGTGAGGTGAAATGCCATGAGCATTATGGGCAACGACCCACAGGCACACCCAATGCCTGTCCATCTCTGCAGGGTGGAGGTGGGGTTGACATGAGTTCAATACTTCACTGCCATTCCTATTCTGCATCTAACTCCTGCACATCCAGTGCTAATATCAGCAAGCAAACATTCAGCATTGACAAATGCTTGTTTATTATTTATGATTATCCCCAAATACTCTTTCAGCTTTCACATAATGTGGCTCATACTGATTATATTCCTCTTCCTTCCAGTGGGCAGATCCCCACTATCGGAAACTAGTGAGCTAGACTTGCAACTGGATAGTGTTACAGACACTATTTTTTTTTTGCAGCCCACCTATGATCACCTGATACAATCCAGCTAGCAATGCATTTGATTAGCTATACTTCTCCAATCCATAGACCTTTTTCACTGATCTTTGCTAACTCACTATCTAACTGGTGGATGAAGTCAATATTAGGCACAGTAAACATCTCTATAAAGATGCCATTTATGTAATCAAATGAACGTCTAATGCTATTACTACTTTGTTCTGGTAACACTGAATTAAATCCTGTGCCCCCCTCCCATCTGCAAAGCTAACGCCTACTGAATTTTCTACCTTCAATGGGTTGAAATTCATGACCATCAATCTTCGCAGTATGCTTAGCAAGCTGGACAATGTAAATCTGGGTCGATCTAACCCAAATGTGCCATTAGCAACTGAAACAAGGCTCAGTTCCTTTATAGACTCTAAGGTGGTCTCTTTACCAGAATATGATTTATAGAGCCAGGATTGCCCAAGGCAGGGTGGAGAAACTGGCACTGTAAGTGAAGAACTGTCATCCTCCTTAACTGCTTCTCTAGCTAAGCCATGTGACTGAATATATTGCTGCTACCATAACCTTCTCAAAAACTAAATCAATTAAATGTGATAGGTTGTTACAGGCCCCCACAGCTGGGACAGCTATCCTACACTACGTATCTAAAGTTGCTAATAACAATGAGACCTTTGTTATGGGTAACTTAAACTTCGACTTGCTGACATCAAGGTCAAATAAAGTACAGTTACGTAAGAACTTACTGTAACAGTAGATCTTTGAGAGAGGTTCCTGCAGTAGGTCATAACATGTAGGACTGCGCCCCCTGGTGTCAGGACTGCCCGGCAAACTTTTGCTAGCAATGCCTGGTGGGGGACCGCCCACCCGACGTCATGTGACAGACGTCAGCATGACCCTATATAGTGGGAGGTCCCTGCACCCGCCTTCCAGTTCTCCCACTGGAAATCCAAGGAGGATGAGACAGGAGAAAAGATGGAAATCTTGGAGCCCAGTTCAGAATGACCTGTAAGGAGAATACAGAAACTGGGAGAATGAGGAAGGGAAAGTGTGATCTACTGCAGCAACCTCTCTCGAAGATCTACTGTTACAGAAAGTTCTTATGTAACTGTATTATCTTACTTTTAGAGGGTTCCTGCAGTAGGTCATAACATGTAGGACTGAATCCCAAGCAGTCAGTCTCCTAGAGAAAAAAACAGGGAGGAGGACACAACTGAAAACAGACAAGAACTGGCCTAAGACAGTAGGCTGTGCAAGACGGCTAGACCAAAACCGGCCTTACACTTAGAGGCAATGTCCAGACTGTAATGCTTCGTGAAGGTATGGACCGAACTCCAGGTTGCTGCCACGCAAATTTCTGCTGCAGAAACGTTACAGAGAAAGGCTGTGGACGCAGCCATGCCTCTGGTAGAGTGACTTCTGACCTCCCCCGGAAGAGGTTTGTTGTACTTCTGGTAACAAAAGCATATGCAGTTAGCCAGCCATTTGGAGAGACACTGCTTAGAAACTGCAGACCCCAAGGATTTGGGGGCAAATGAGACAAAAAGCTGGTCAGACTTTCGGGACTCTTTGGTTTGGTGGACATAGCACATCAGGATTCTGTGCACATCCAATGTGTGGAGAAGCGCCTCACCACTATTTGAATAAGCCGGATAATACACTGGGAGCTCAACCGATTGATTCAGGGTGAACTCGGAAACCACCTTGGGAAGAAACTTAGGGTTAGTGTGCAGGACTACCCAGTCCTTGTGAAAAAATTAAATAAGGCTCCGTATGCATCAGAGCCTGGAGCTCGGAAATCCTTCAAGCAGAAGTAAAGCAACCAAAAAGAGCACCTTCCAGGAAAGGTAGCGCATGTCACAGCTTACCGCTGGTTCAAAAGAGGGAAGGGTAAGCTTCTCTAAAACAAAATGAAGGTCCTAAGGTGGAATGGGGTTGCGGATAGGGGGTTTCAAATGGAGGATCCCTTTCAGAAAGGTTTTCAAGATCTCCAATTGAACTACGGGTTTCCCCATCTACCAAAGAGTGGTAGGTGGAAATAGTTGAAAGGTGTACTTTGAGGGAAGAATAGCTTAGCCCAGAGTCAGACAGGTGCAACAGGTACTCCATGATGTGAGGAGCTGAGCAAGTAAAGGGCTCCCAGCCCTTAGATGTGGCCTACATGGAGAAATGCTTCCACTTCATAGCATAAGTGGACCTGGTGCAGGGCTTCCTAGCTTCCACCAGGACCTGAGCTATCCTCTGGAAGACTCCAAAGCGAGACACGATTATGTCTGAAGGAGCCATGCATGCACATGCAAGGTCCTGAGTCCCAGATACACAAGCCTGCCCTTATTCTGCATCAACAGATCGTGTTGACGAGGGAGGGGAACTGGGGGTTCCATGGCCAGCTGCTGCAGGAGTGGGAACCAGATCTGCCTTGGCCAAAGAGGGGCTATAAGCAGCATCCGAGCCCCCTCTACCTGAAGTTTCAGGAGGACATGCTGTAGAATGAGAAAGGGAGGGGAAGGTGTACAAGTATTTCTCTGTCCAACAGAGAGACAACACGTAATGCCAGAAAGCACCAGGCTCTGGAACGGGTGAGAAAAACCTGGGAAGTTCTGTGTTGGATGGGGAGGTGAAGAGATCTATCTCTGGATGTTCCCATCAATGGAACAATAAACTGGCCACTTCCTGACTTAGTTCCCATTCATGAGCTTGAGACAATGTCCAACTGAGGGTGTCCGCCAGAACGTTTTGCACGCCTGGGACATGCACAGCCATAAGAAACAGGCTGTGCTGAACTACCCAGAATCACACCTGCATCACCTCCCTGTACAGGGGGTACGAACGGGTGCCTCCCTGCTTGTTGATGTACCAGACCACCGATATGTTGTCTGTCTGGATTAGCAGTGTTCCCATGGACAGAAAGGGCTGGAACCCCTGAAGGGTGTACAGAAGGGCCCTCATCTCCAATATGTTTATATGGAGAGACATCTCCAGCAGAGACCACAATCCCTGTGTTTGGTGGTTCCCCAACCCAGACCCGAAGAGTCTGTGGTGAGGGTCCACGAGGGGGGGTTCTGAAAGGTAACCCTCCAGATAAATTCTGAGGATCCAGCCACCATAAAAGGTCCTTCTTGAGTGCACTGGACACCAGGGTAGGATGGTCCAAATCATCCGAGCACTGATCCCATTGGACACAAAGTGTCCACTGGGAGATCCTCATGTGTAGCCTGGCGAAGGGAACCGTGGAGATGGACGCCACCATAAGGCCAAGAAGGCGTAAGAACACCTTGGCGGGAATATGTCGAGATGAAAACTAGCCTGACCTGCTCCTGTAGAGTGATTGCTCTCTACGAGGGCAGAGAGGCTCTGCACTGGACCATGTCCAAGATCATTCTGATGAACTGAAGCCTCTGGAAGGGAACCAAGAACAACTTGGGGTAGTTGAGAGAATACCCAGTCAGGAAAATAGGTCCAGTGTGGAGGAGAGAGATTCCTTCGAGGCTGGCCCTGGATGGGGCTACTAAGAGCCAGCCGTCCAGCTAAGGGAACACCGCAAAACCCCAGCAGCATAAAGTCGCTGCCACCATCGCTAGGCACTTGGTGAAGACCCTAGGTGCTGAGGAAAGGCCAAAGGGGAGGGCTGTGAATTGGAAATGCTCCCCCTGGAAAAGGAAACGCAGAAAACAGTGGTGGCCCAGGAACACTGGAATATGAAGGCAGGCATCCTGCATATCCAGCGCACAAAGCCAGTGGTCTTTCTGCATAAGGGGCAGAAGACCCTGTACAGTCAGCATGCAGAACCTTCTGTACTCAATAAAAAGGTTCAGCCTGCTGAGGTCGCCCATCTTCTTGGGAACCAGAAAGAAGTGGGAGTAAAATCCTTTTCCTCTCTGGGATGGAGGGACTGGCTCAATGGCTGACTTTTGTGTTAGGGCCAGGATTTCCTGGTTCAGAGAGTACCGGGATCGACCTGGGGGTGAGTTTGGAGGGAACTCCAGAAATTCTAAGGTGTGCCCTCTTGAAATGAGTTGCAGGACCCATGCGTCTGAGGTGGCACCTGTTAAAGGGCTGTTTACCCTGCCTCTCGTTTGGTGCCGAAAGGTCTGTTTCTTCTGGAAGCCCGTTCGGTACATGGACTTCACGGATCTCAGGGCCTAACCACTGTCCTGGAGACCCGTGATAATGTCCTTGGTGTTTCCCCTGAAGAGGACTGAACCCCTGAAGGGGGCATCCTGGATTGCCACCTGAACATCAGTGGAGAGTCCAGAAATGTGCAGCCAACTGTGTCTTCTAGGAGAAATTGCTGTGGCAGAGGAATGGGCCACCACGTCTGCTGAGTCATATGTAGCCCTGAGCACATGTCTGCAGGAGATTTTTGACAGGCACCAGGGCTCGAAAGAAAAAATTACTCACCTTAGTAATGTTGTTTCTTCTAATGGAGTCTTGCTATATTATAGACATTAGCAGTTTGATCCAGCTCTAGAACTGCCCCGGAGTGAAATGGTTAAAACCATTCCAAAATAGAATTTTGGCACGAGAGCAGCTCTATCTGTGTCATTTCAAACTTGAACTGTCAGATCTTTACGAGCCAAACTCACTAAGGTCTGTGTGGAAGCTGTAACCTACACTAGCCAAATGGCTACCTAAATAATAACAACCATTGATGGTCCCAACACCCAAGACTCAAGTCAGGGGACCAGAAATACTAACACCATTCTAATAATATGAAAATGGAACATAAGTATAATAAAACACACACAGCGTGCATACATACACCCCCAAAGTCCCAAAGGGGACAAAATGCTAACAGGACATAAGTAGTGCCCACACTAAGTTGCCCGCACCCCACCAAGTAGAGGTTCTGAGAGGGGCAGGTTGGGGGGGGAGGTCTATAATATAGCAAGATTCCATTAGAAGAAACATTACTAAGGTGAGTAATTTTTTCTTCAAACAACATGAAGTCTTGCTATATTATAGACATTAGCAGAATACACAGCAGTACCTCCATGGAGGAGGCAGAACCTACTTAGGAATAGGCTCTGAAGAACAGCTGTGCCAAACCGAGCATCTCTCCTGGCCTGGACATCCAGGGAGTAATGCTTGGTGAAAAGTGTCACCGTTTTCAAGTAGCAGCCTGGCAAATCTCTAATAAGGATATCTCTGGCAGCAGCTAGAGACGAGCTAAAATCCCTCAGAATGATTCTCAAACCACTTTCTGATAACAAAATTGGATACAAGAGACAATCCACCTGGCTATTGATCTCTTAGTGGCAGGTTTGCCTTTCCCAACTTCACCATAGGTAAGGAAAAGTTGGAGGGATTCGAACCTGTGACCTTTGGTACGTTCTATATAATAACTAAGAGCTCTCTTAACATCCAGGCTGTGCAACCTCCTCTCACCTGAAGACGAGTGATCAGTGAAAAATACTGGAAAGGAGATAGATTGATTAAGATGGAAATCTGAAACCACCTTAGGCAAAAACTTCCTATTAGTCCTAAGGACTACCTTATCCCTGTGGAAAGAAATAAAGTCAGTCTCCACTGACAAGGCTTGCAATTCACTTATGCGTCTGGCAGAAGTGATAGCCACTAGAAAACAGTTTTCCAAGTTAGGTACTTAAGCTCTCAGAAGACAGAGGTTCAAAGGGTTGCATTAACTGGGCAATGCAAACATTAAGGTCCCAAGCAGGGGCGGTTCCAAAGGGAGGATTAGTATGGAGTAATCCTTAAAAAACTTGGAAAACACAGGATGAGAGGAAAGAGGGATGACTTTCCTGCTGACAAAAGCAGACACAGCTGCCAAATGAACTCGAAGGGTAGCTGGTCTGAGACCCAAGGAATTAAGATGTACCATGTAATCTAACAAAATGGGCAATTCAGCAGATTCTGGGGAAATATTTTCCCAGCACACCAAATGGAAAACCTTTTCCATTTAGAACTATAAGTAGCCTAGTGGAAGGCTTTCTGGAAGCCTTTAGGATCTCAAGAACACCCTGAGAGAGGTGTAAATCAGCAAACTCTTAACTCCTCAAGAGCCAGGCCTTGAGGTTGAGGGGATTTGAGGTCCGGATACCAAACCCTTCCCTGGGCACAAGTCAACAGATTGTGATTCCTGGGGAGGCACAGGGGAAGATGGACTGTCAGAGACAGAAGGAGTGGGTATCAGGGCTGCCTGGCCCAATCAGAATCACCCTGCAAGGCTGAGATCTGATTTTGACTAGTACTTTGAATAGGAGAGGAAAGGGGGGGAAAGCATAGAGGAACTTCCCCTCCCAATCCAGAAGAAGGGCATCCAGGGGAACTGAGCCCAGCACTGGAGGCCTGCAACAGAACAGAGGAAGTTTGTGATTGTCTGGGGTTGCAAAAAGATCTATCTGAGGGATGCCCCACCTGGCAAAAACTATCCCCAGCACTTGAGGATCCAGGGACCATTCGTGATGGCCCTGGGAAATCCTGTTGAGGGCATCCGCTAGGACATTGTCCTTCCCTGGAAGATGAACTGCTATGAGGGAAGTGTTCAGGGAATAGGCCAGAGACCACAACTTCATTGCCTCGGTGCACAAGGCCGAAGACCGAGTGCCCCCCTGTTTGTTGATGTACCACATTGTTGTGGTTGTCTGTTCTGACTTGTATCACCTTGTCGTGGACAGATGCAGAAAAAGCTTGAAGAGCTAAAAAGACAGCTCTGAGTTCCAGCAAACTGATGTGGAGCAGAGATTCCTGGGGGGACCAAACTCCCTGAGTGGAAAGGTCGCCCATGTGGGCTCCCAGCCCAGAAGGGAAGCATCTGTAGTGAGAGTCAAGTCGTGAGAAGGGGAAATGAAGGGACCCCGCTTTTAATTGCTCTGATCCTGCCACCACTGGAGAGCTAGGATCAAGGTTAGAGTCACTGGGACCAACTTGGAAAGGGGGTCTCTTCTCTGAGACCAAAAGGTTCTCAAGTGAAACTGAATGTCTCTCATCTGAAATCTGGCTCCCTGCACAACAGCTGTGGATGCAGCCATGTGCCCCAGGAGCTGCAGAAAGTGTCTTGCTGGTCGAGAGACCTGCAGAGTGAAGGAAGAGGCCAGAGCCACTAAATTCCTTACCCTTTCTGGGGGAAGAAAGGCTCTGGCTAGCTTTGTGTCCAATTCTGCCCCTATAAAGGTGAGTACCTGGACTGGTTCCAGAACCGACTTTGTAGGTTTAGCAGAAACCCAGGGAGGTGAGAAGCTGCTGGGTGACCTGCAGGTGAGATTTTACCTGTTCTGGGGACTGGCCTACAATGAGCCAGTCGTCTAGATAGGGAACAACAGCAATCCTCTGCCTCCTTAAGTAGGCCACTGCCACTGCTAGACACTTTGTGAATACCCTTGGAGCAGAGGTAAGGTCGAAGGGCATTGCTCTGAACTGGTAATGACCTGAGGGCAGTTCGAATCTGAGGTACTTTCGATGGGATCTTCTGATTAGGACATGGAAATAGGCATCCTTGAGGTCCAGGGAGGCTAGCCAGTCCCCTGGCCTTAGGGAAGGTAAAATCATTGCCAGAGTTACCATTTTAAACTTTGGTTTCAAAAGATGCTTGTTCAGATATCTGAGATCTAAAATGGGCCGCCATTCTCCTGTCTTTTTGGGTAAGGAAGTATCTGAATACAGACCCCTGCCCTGATGCAGGGAGGAACCCTTCTACTGCTCTGAGAGCTAACAGGATGAGACCTCTGTTTCCAGAGCGAGGGTCTCAAGCACTTGCAGGTAGAAAAATCTGCTTCTCAACTTGGGAAACTTTTGAAGCTGAGAACCAGACCCTGGCTTACTACTTCCAGAACCCACTTGTCTGAGCTTAAAGAAGCCCAATTCTGACTGAAGTAAGCCAGCCTGCCCCCCACTGGTACAGGGAGACTGGCCTGGGCACCCCATCAGGGTGCCTGTTTCGCAGGAGGTTTAGGCTGGGGGGTGGGAGCAGGTCTGCCCACCCCTCGTCTGCCCCTGCCTCTGAAGAAGCCCCTCTGAGCATAGGCAGAGGAGGCCTGAGTCTGGTAGAAAGGCCTGTGAAAAGGCCTACCCCTACCCCTGGGGGCATGCCTTTGAGGAGTGGCTTGCCGCTCCTTAGCCTGGGCACTCTTGTAAGTAGTCCTATAGTCATCCATCTTCTTCATGTAATTCTCTGTCTGCTCTCCAAACAGAGAATTTCCCACCACAGGAAAATCCATAGCCTTAGTCTGGGTATCCTGTGACAAACTAGTACACCTGAGCCAGGCCAACCTATGAAAAGCTACAGATGTGGCCATGACCCTAGAGGAAACATCATTAACATCCACAGCAGCATGAAACTGAACCTTAGAGGCTTCAATGCCATCAGCAGCCACCTGTTCTAGTTCACTAGCCAGCTGGCCATGGGCCTGCTTGGCCAATTGCATAACAGTATCCCATCTAGATTTCTGATACCTAGCTACATAAGCCATATAATTTGCTTGCCTGAGTCCCAGAGAGGCTGCCATATACTTTTTTGCCATGGCATCAATCTTCCTGGAATCCTTGTCAGGAGGATGTGAAGCCAAGGGAATATTAGCTTTTATCACAGGCAGCAGCCTGAACTACTCCAACATGACTGCATTGCTGAGAAAGGAATTCTGTATCAGGGCCTGACAATGTATACCTTCTGTCCATCTTTTTATCTACAGGAAGCACAGAATTAGGAGCTTTTAAAATTTTAATTGTTTGTTTCCTAAAAGACATATGTAAAGGAATAGACAATCTCCTAGACTCTGGAATATCCATCATTTCTACAAAATCAGGCTCCTCTTGCTCATCCACAGCCTCTTCTAAAGGAAGCTGGAGGGTTTCAGCAACTTTTATAAAACATAAAATGAGATGGGGACTCAGACAGCATAGGGGAGATTCTAAAGGTCTGTCTGGGAGATGTCCGGTTCAATGGGCACACCAGACCTTCCCAGCCACATTCATACTGTTCATAATCCTCCTCCTCCTCCTCTGGTTCATAAAATTCATCAATATCATAATCCTGAACCACTGGGACGGACGAACCGACCTTTTACCAGACAGTGGTGGTTCGGACGGACCCTGAGACAGTGACTGGACAATTTGTATGGCTTTTGTTATCTCTGCAGCAGTTGGAGAAGGAATTTGGACTCAGACCTGCTGATTTTCTTGTTTTCTTTACTGGAATTGGTTCCTCAGAACCAGCTTTTCTTTGCCGAGGAAGTCTGGCCCTGGTCGAGGCACTCCCTCTGTTCGGTTGGCACCGAACCGGGCTGGCCATCCGGGTCAGCGGACTTTTGGCCTCTCGTTCCCTGAGCCTGCCCAATCTTTTTCCAGGGTGGCTGCAGGGAAATTTTACATACCTGGCAGTCTGACTGGAGGTGTTCAAACCCCAGACAATAAACACATGGGTGTGGGTCAGCCTTGCAAAGACTTCCCCACAAACATCACAGTGTTGAAACCCAGTGGCCCAGTTTTTTTGGTTTTCAGACATAATGCCAGCCTAACCAAAAACTTGCCCTTTAACGGCAGTGCCAGGCAAGACACTGTTATCGGTTCCTAACCGTGTTCACGGTATTGGAAAAAACGTAATAAATCCGCTTTTTTTAGAACCGATAAGAACCGGAACCGCACTCTAAAATAGTAACTTTTAGTTTTAAATGAGTTTTAAACTCCACTGATCGGTTCAAACCGAACCGATAACTTACAATTCCACACAGACAAAACCTTCATTTCATTTCACGGTTACCACAGACAGAGCTTGAACCGAACGGTTTCGGTTAAATAAAACTATTCTCGGTTAAATCCAACTGAGAAAACACTTTTAAACCGAGAAATGAACCGAGCAGAAGGAGAAATCTCCGGAGCGACTGTTCACTGAGGCGGAGTAAAGAATCTGACAGTTCAAGTTTGAAATGACACAGATAGAGCTGCTCTCGTGCCAAAATTCTATTTTGGAACGGTTTTAACCATTTCACTCCGGGGCAGTTCTAGAGCTGGATCAAACTGCTAATGTCTATAATATAGCAAGACTTCATGTTGTTTGAATTCCCTATTATTTGGTGTTCTGTGCACACCAAAAAAACGTACGGAACACCAAAATCGGCCCCTGGTAATCTCGGTGTATACCTAACAAGGAAACCAAGATTGAGCAGCTGCCATTTTTTCATCATCGTTTTTTGTCCTGATGTGGTTTTATTTTTTTTTTCCTCATTCTGTGGCTCTGGAGAGGATTTGGCACCTTGTAAGAGGCTCCAGACAACCAGAATGCCATGTGTCTTTCCGAGCTCTTCTGACTCCACTCTGAGTCTCCACCATGCTCTGCTCCAATTTGTCCTTGCCTGTAAATAAAAAAATACCCCCGGCCCCTTGCCGAGTCACTCGCCCCTGAACAGCATTGGTCTTGACTTCCTCGCCCTCTGCTCCTCATTTCCACAGGCTGCAACCCAGCAGCGTGCTTCTGTCCCACCATTGCAGTCCAGGCAGTCAGAAGACAGCAGCCCCCCCCCCCCCAAAGCAGCCACGTCCACAGCCTCCTCCGCTCCAGGCAAGTAAACACAACAAAATGCACCACCTTGCAATGCACAATATAGGAGTATCCGCATTTAAGAACTTTTAAGTGTGTGACATTTATTTTGGTGTTCACCATCCTACCTCTCAAGCCAGCAAGATTGCCATTTTGGATTTTGCAGGGTAAGGGAAACTGCTTCTGCTGAACTACTGGCATTCCATACTTTTATGATTTCTAAATTAGTCTGAAATTTAAGTGAACTTGTTTATGTAATGTTGAAAAGTGCCCTGTTAGATACAATTGAAGTTTGTTGGGCCAATTAAACAATTGCAGACAAGTTAAGAGAAATTTAAACGCAGTAGCCTGTTTGAATTGCAGTAGCTTTTAGACTTAGAAAAATTAGTTCCAGTATGCTATGAAAAGGGGAACACAATCAACGTGTGTGTATATTGCTGCTGTATGAATTTGCCTGCCATATTTATTTGTAGTATAAAAGTTCAAAGCAGTACTGTTGATTTGACTGTCCTGTGTGTACCGAGAGACATATTTGTTGAATATGCTCGTAAATGTGTTGTGCCATGAATTTTTGGGCACAAAATGCATACTCTGGTTCTGAAATGTGGTTGCATCATTGTATTTTGCCATAGGGCACTTAAAACTTGATTTTGTGCTATTAATTTAAGGAGAACTGTTAAGTACAAGATGAAGTGATATATCTCAGTATGTTTTTTTTTAATGTCTTTATAAGTGATGTTGCAGAAGGACTGGAAAGAAAAGTATGTCTCTTTGCAGACGACACAAAGATCTGCAACAGAGTTGATGCACAAGGTGGGATGGAAAGGATGAGAAGGGACTTGGCAAGGTTGGAGGAATGGTCAAAGGTATCATGGCAGCTTAGATTCAATGCAAAGAAGTACAAAGTAATGCACTTGGGAAACAAAAACCCATGGGAAAGGTACACAATGGGGGGGTATTAGCAACAACAAACATGGAAAGGGACCTGGGGGTAGTTATATAAGAGGACCTAAAGGTAAGCAAGTAATGTGCGAAGGCAGGGGATGGCTGGGGGGACACTAGGATGTATAGGAGAGGCATCACCAGTAGAAAACAGGAAGTTGTTATCCCGCTGTACAGACAGTTGGTGAGACCCCATCTGGAGTACTGCGTCCAGTTCTGGAGATCCCATCTCCACAAGGACATAGACAGGATGGAGGCAGTCCAGAGGAGGGCAACTAAAATGGTGCAGGGTCTGCAACAGAAACCATATGAAGAGAGACTAAAGGACTTAATATACCCTTGAGGAAAGGAGGGAGAGGGGGGACACGACAGAAACTTTCAAGTACCTCAAGGGAATCAACAAAGTCCAAGAGGGTATCATCTTTCAGCAAAAGAGATATGCAAGAAGAAGGGGACACAATTTGAAGATGGGGAGGGGGGACGGCTCGGGGCAATGTGAGGAAGTATTTTTTCACAGAGAGGGTTACAGACGCATGGAATGACTTTCCTGAGGTGGTCATGGGGTCAAAAACAGTGGGGGAATTCAAGAATGCATAGGACAGTCATAAGGCAATTCTGGTGGGGGGGGGTAGGAAAAAGTAGGCTGTTGGTTAATTAGAACCTGCAGCTTATCCAATAGACAGGGAAACAGACAGACAGACTAGGTGGGCCAAGCAGTCTTTATCTGCCATCAAAGTCTATGTTTCTATATATAAGGGTATACAAAAAATAGGGTTGGTATACCACTTTTTGAGACGGAATACTAAATCTTGGGAACGGGTATTACATGTGGAACACCACTTTTTAAAAGGAATTTCTAGCCCTGGGCACAAATCTTTAGTTAGCTTCTCCTTAAGATAAGAGGCCTCCATAGGTTGGATATGGGCCTCGAGCTTGGCCATAGTCGCTTTTTGAAAGGAGACCATGTGTGCCATGCAGCTGAGGGAGCGGAGGGCGCACGTAGAGGAATAATAAATCTTTTGCCAAATTGGTTGAGCTGCCTAGATTCCTTGTCTGGGGAGGTGCTCATGTGCTTTCGCTGGGGCCGAGCAGTCACATAAGTCATGATGACAACAGAATCCTCCTTGGGGTGAAAGTCCAGAAAGGGAATACCCTCAGGCATGCCTTCTTACGGACGGCCAGAATAGAGTGGGGCAGCAGCCAAATAGTAGTGGTGAGGTCTTCATGAAGGGCTGTCCAAGGGAGGGACAAGAATAGGGGTAATGGTCTCTAAATCCAGATGCTCTGCGAGACGTTTTTTCTTTGGATCCTGTTCCTCAGCATTCCAGCCGTTGGTTTGCTGGATAATGCATAAAAGTACAGTAAATGAAGGATCCTCAGGAGGGGACTTATGAGATTCTTTGCCCTTAGCTGCAGAGGAATGCTCACCAGATGACTCATCTGAGGAATCCTCCTCAGAGTCCAAAGAATCATGCTCCTCAGGGGTCCCAATCTCTGGCAAAGCAACCTCCTGAGGGGTTGCCCCCAAAATGTGCACTGTGGCTGAATGACATGAGCTAACAGGAGACATGGAATGGGAAGGGGGGAAGACTACTGGGGCTCACAGATGCCGTTCCAAGTCTGAAACTAGTTTGGATCTGGTGTTCTTCCACCAGGACTGTATCAAGGATTGGAAGTCCTGTTGTGGAGGAGGCATGGGGGTGGGCAAGTAATGATGAAAGGGTGTACCCAGCCTCTCACAGTGGTGATGAGGATAACCCTGATAATAAGGGTAACCAGGGGTTTGATACCCAGAATAGAAAGAATGGAGAGGACCCAACGTCGGACCAGATGAAGGGTAAGCAGGTGTCTGGGGCCCTGGGTGGGGAAAGAACCCTTGCGGATGACCTTGGTCTGTTGGTGGTCTCGACAGACCTAGAAAGGTATCCTGTGTCGGGTTAACTGACGTCGGGCCTGCCAATGTCTTGGTAGCGGGTGCCGGGTCCGGCGTTTCCATAGCCTGCGTCGGAGTCGGATGTAAGGGCCCAGACAGAGGAAGGTTTGACAACATACCTTGCGGTGCCCCCTGCGTCAGAGAGGGTGCACCCAGTGGAGAAGGTCCTGACAGTGGGGCAGCCGGCGGGTCCGACGGAGTAGAAAAGAGGCCAGGAGCCCTTGTAAAGATCAGGTCTGGGGTCGGTACCCCGGAAAGGGTGTCCACGGGGACCTGGGACATAGTCACTGCAGTGGGGGAAGAAAGGACCACATCCAGTGGCCCCACTTCAACCTCTGTCCCAGACATGATGTCTGGGGCAGGAGGTTCCACCGGGGTAGGTGGAGAGAAAGGCTCCCACCCAGGGGAAGCCTGGAAGAAGGGCTGGCTGAAAGAAGTCAGCGGGCTTGACCGGACGTCGGGTGAGGTGGCATCAGCCCCCGTTGGGTGAGCAACGTCCGGGCGGTCGTCTGGCACAGAGGCGACTGGCTTATCAGACGGTAGAGGGACCAGGCGGAGAAGGGTAGGACCCTACACCGGCTTATAGGTCAGAGTCATGCTGGTCTCCGTTTGGGATTTGGGACCCGACTTAGACACAGCTGGGTAGACCCCGGAGCCAGGGGCCGACTTATTGGCAGAGACCAGGTGTTCACTGGAGGAGCTGGCGGATGACTTACCAGTAGAGATAGGTTGAAAAGCAGCAGAGGAACATGGTGTAGATCCCGACATGGCCTAGACAACCATGAGGGCAGGCAGTGGGGAAATGGCTTTGCTGGTCAAAGGCTTGTTGGCTCTCACGCGGTCCCGGTCTTCCAGATGCTCCCGTTCCCTGTGCTTTTCTTTGTCTTTCTAGACTCAGAAGAAAGGGAAGAAGCGGTGTCCCTCAATTTTTGCATCTCCTTTTCGAAAGTGGCCATTGTGGACTTCAATAATTAGGCCTCCAAAGCCTGCTGCCTATGTTTGCATGTGGCCTGATTGAAAGACTTGCAATCAGGGCAGGCCGTGGTGGCATGGCTTGGGCCTAAGCAGAAGAGGCAATGACGATGGCTGTCTTTATGAGGGGATCTGTGCGCCACACTTCTTCGTCTTTGAAGTCGGAGGTGGAGAAGACAAACGATATAAAAAATGGACTGAAATTAGAAAAATAAAGGCAATAAATGGCGATCGACTGAGCAACGTTTACTGCGAAGTACTGTGCACAGGTCGACGATGGGAAAGAACTGAAAGGCGGGCATGGGGACCGCCCACTATATAGGGTCACGCTGATGTCCATCACATGACGTAGGGTGTGTGGTCCCCGCCAGGCATTGCTAGCAAAAGTTTGCCATGCGGTCCTGATGCCAGGGGGGCACAGTAATACATGTTATGACCTACTGCAGGAACCCTCTTGAAGTAAGATCTTAAAGTTACTTTGTGATGACATTAGAATTATGCAGCTAATCCTAGAGTCCAGCAGTCCCAATCCGGGAACAAATAAATGTAATTCTTCTATCCTAGATACCATTCTTACTAAGATCACAGATGCTACTATCTTTGAAAATGTTTTCAGCGATCATAACATGGTGGTTTGTGCCAAAGGGATAAAAAAATGGTACAGCAAGCTCTCATTTATTTACAAACGCTCATTCACTCATTTTAGTAAACAAGAACATCTCTACCACCTGACTGTCCTAACCCGGCAGGACTTTCACCCAGCTCCCTCAGTACATGCTGCATCTGAAATATTTTACTCAACAAGTGCTAGAAGCTATAAACCCAACACGACCCCCTCATTACACACAGAACTTAAAAGAGAAGTTTCCCTGGTTTATTGCTCCCATAAAGCAAGCCTTGAGGGGCAGAGACTTGTAGTGGGCAAATGCCGGGACTACTAAGGCAACAGGATTGGATAACCTTTAGGCAAAAGAGAAATCGGTTTACCAAACTGATACGTTAGGCCAAAGCAACCTACAGTCTGACTCTGCTGGTTGAAAATAGGAACGGTTCTCCTAAATTCTGTAAATCTATAAAAAACATATTCAAACTGGAAATAATGTAAAAAAAAAAAAATAATGGAGAAACTAAAGTCATATTTTGCCTCTGCTGGGGTGGGTTTTGAAAACTCTCCCTTAGCCTGAATTCCCTTATCCAGTGAACTGTCAATTTTTGACGACTAAGATTTCTGACATATACCAGATTCAGCCGTTCTCCTCCCTGCAGGTGGAACTGCTACTTCTAAACCTTGATACCAAAATTAATGTGCTGGTGCTGATAACCTTAAATCGCTTTACTTAAAAGGGGATACCTGATCTTAACTGCTGCCATAGCCCATCTCCTTAATCTTTTAATAGGAAAATATGAAATTCCAGTGCTGTGGAAAACTGCCTTGCTGTTTAAGTCAGGTGATATGCCTCCCAAAGTAACTACCAGCCTATCTCCTACCAGTCCTAGCCAAACTGCTTGAAAAACTGGTGAATAAACAGCTCAGAGATCAGAGAATATCTTGATAAACTTAATATTACACCCCACTAAATCAGGCGTTCGAGCCGGGCACAATATGTCAACTGCTTTAGTTAAAGGAGACCTGCACTGAACCTCTAAGTCCTTTTTTCCTGCAGAAACCGATTTTTTTTTTTGTAACTCAATTTTATTCAAAAGTTTGAATTCCAACACATATTAAGCAATGAGGGTCAACATTTCATTCAAACATATCAGTCCAAAGAAGCTTAAAGGCAGTCGAAATGTCCAGAATCCACCTGTTGCCTCCTCATATATAGTGGCTCATTCTTACACGCTGCTCCCCTCTGCTTAACCTCAAACAAGAGCTCATTTGAACCGATGCAATCAAAATCAAAATTCAACATTGCAAACTTGTTATACAACTCATAAAAAGAAAATTTAATATAAAAATAAATATATTCACTTCCTGGCCTATAGTAGTATGTCACTAGCATATGGTTCAAGTAAAAAAAAAAAATAATAATTAGGTGACCCATTTTATTATTCTACTTAATAAATCAGGCAACTGTTCTTTGCAGCTATCCAGTCTCCAATATATCTGAATTCTGTTAGGGTATCTAGGGGGAGCAGGGGAAGTCAAAGAGGAGGGAGAGACAACAATAACAAAGTAGGGGGAGCCCTCCATCTCCTCCTCAAGGATAGACTGCAGAAGCCAATTTTGAAATACTGGTTCCAATTCTGTTATTTTTTAATCTATACAAAACTATTAGTAATCTATGTGGTTGTTTCAGATTTACATTCTGCTGTAAAGCGCAATTTTAGAACTGTATGATGTAGTTTACATCCTTCGCTCATTTTAGAACTGGGTGATGTAGTTTATGTCCCTCGCTCAACTCTTCCATTGCTCGTACAACACATCAATGTTCTGCAATAGAACTATGTACTTGAGAGGGACATAAACTGCATCACACAGTTCTAAAATGGCATTTAAAGAGCCACTGACACCTTCAAGAGAACTTTAACAAAACATACTATTTAGATAAAGTTCAGCTTGTATTTCACATTAGTTCTTTATTACTCCTCCCCATTATTTATTAGTGAGGTCAGTTGCATGAAAACAGGATTTCTGCTTCTGAAGAGTTCAGATATTTCTGTTGCTGTCTCCCTGCCTGAGGTCACAATGCACTGCTTGTGACATCACAGTTACTCTCATGGCAACAGATTGCGATGTCACAAGAAAAAAATACTCACCATAGTAATGTTGTTTCTTCTAATGGAGTCTTAACTGTATTCAGACATAATGCAGTTAGCCCCAGCACTTGAATTGCCCCAGAGAGGAAAGCGTTAACGCTATGCAGAAGCATAGAATGTTGAGCTCGAGCTTGGTTTTCAAACCTCTGTCTGTGGTACTTCCCAGTGTAACTGTCATATTCTTACGAACACACTAACATACTATAGTATGGAAACTGTTCAACATATAGCTAAAGGACAAAAGATTCTTTTTGGGCCCGAAAGACTCAAGTTGAGAACCCAAGACAGAAAGGTAGTGACAATATTTAAGTATAAAACACCAGAAAAAATAACATCATCCACCCCCCCAAGAGGGAGTGTACAAGGTACACCCCTGAGGTGCAACACTGTACCTGCCAGCCCACTTCCCAAAAAACAGGTTCTGAGAGGGGAGGGGGAGGGAGGTCTGAATACAGCAAGACTCCATTAGAAGAAACAACATTACTATAGTGAGTATTTTTTCTTCATACAACATGAAGTCTTGCTGTATTCAGACATAATGCAGACTACCAAGCAGTTCCCTATGGAGGAGGGAATGCAGAACCTACTTGGGAAGAGACTCTGCAGTACTGCTGTGCCAAACCTAGCATCACTCCTAGCCTGGATGTCCAGGGAGTAATGCTTGGTGAAAGAATGTACTGTTTTCCAGGTGGCTGCTTTACAGATCCCCAATAAAGGTATATCTCTGGCCGCAGCTAGAGAAGCAGCTGTACCCCTAGTCGAATGAGCCCTCAGGCCTGAAGGGGGCATTCTACCCAACTTGTCATAACAGAATTGTATATAAGAAACAATCCACCTGGCAATAGTTCTTTTAGTGGCAGGCTTACCTTTCCCCACTTCACCATAAGTGAGAAATAATTGAAGACAGTCATTTCTATGTGCCTTAGTATGCTCAATGTAGTAGCTAAGGGCTCTCTTAACATCCAGACTGTGTAACCTTCTTTCACCTGAAGAAGAATGATCAGTGAAAAACACAGGGAGAGATAAAGACTGGTTCAAATGAAAATCCGATACCACTTTGGGCAAGAACCTCCTATTGGTTCTTAGGACCACTTTTTCCCTATGGAAGGAGATGAAGTCAGGTTCAACTGACAGAGCCTGTAACTCACTAATCCACCTGGCAGAAGCAATAGCTACCAGGAACACAGTTTTCCAGGTCAAATACTTCAACTGGACGAGCAGAGGTTCAAAGGTGGTTGCATAAGCTGAGCTATGCAGACATTAAGATCCCAAGGCAGAGTGGGCTCCCAAAGGAGGGTTAATTGAACCAGGCCCTGAAAAACTTTCTGAAAACAGGATGAGATGCCAGGGAAGAGCCCTTCCCTGCTGAGAGGAATGCAGAGACAGCTGCTAGATGAACCTTCAGAGTGGCAGGCCTAAGGCCTAGACCATTCAGATGCACTAGATAGTCTAAGGTTGCGGAAATGCCTGCAGAATGAGGCAGGATGCCTTTCTGAGAGCACCAAATACTGAACCTTTTCCATTTTGAGTTGTAAGTTTTTCTAGTGGAATGTTTCCTGGAGACCTTCAGAATATCCAGAACTCCCTGAGAAAGATGTAGTGCTGCATATTCTAACTCTTCAAGAGCCAGGTCTTGAGATTGAGAGACTGGAGATCTGGGTACCAGATCCGCCCCTGGGAGGAGGACAGGAGATTGTATGTCCTGGGCAGAGACAGGGGACGTGACACTAACAAGGACAGCAGTAGAGGATACCAAGGCTGTCTGGCCCAATCTGGAGCCACCAGTATCACTGTGCAGGGTTGAGTCCTGATCTTGATCAAAACTCTGAACAGCAGAGGGAAGGGAAGGGAGGGAAGGTACAGAGAAACCTGCCCTTCCAGTCCAAAATGATAACATCCTGGGGAACCGTCCCCAGAACTGGAGGTCTGCAACAAAACAGAGGAAGTTTATGATTGTCTGGTGCTGCAAAGAGATCTATCTCTGGAGTGCCCCACCTGGAGAAGATGACCTTCAGGATGTGAGGATCCAGGGACCATTCGTGATGTCCCTGTGAAATTCTGCTCAGAGCATCTGCTAGTACATTGTCCTTCCCAGGAAGGTGAACTGCTACCAGAGAAGTCTGAAGAGAACAGGCCAGAGACCACAGCTTCATGGCCTCTGTGCACAAGGCCGAGGACCGAGTGCCTCCCTGTTTGTTGATGTACCACATTGTGGTGGTGTTGTCCGTCCTGACTTGGACCACCTTGCACTTGACTGAATCTGAGAAGCTCTGCAGGGCTAGGAAAACTGCCCTGAGTTCCAGGGGAGTGATATGAAGGAGAGACTCTTGTGGAGACCCGACCCCTTGAGCTGTCAGGGCTCCCCACCCTAGGAAAGAAGCATCTGTAGTTAGAACTACTGATGGGACTTGAGGAAGAAATGGAACCCCTTGTCTGAGGTTGTCCTGGTCCAGCGACCACTGGAGAGCTTGGACCAGAGTTAGAGTCACTGGAATCAGTTTGGTAAGTGAATCCTTCTTTTGAGACCAAAAGACCTTAGATGAAACTGAATATCCCTCATCTGGAACCTTGCTTCTTGTACCACTGCCATGGAAGCTGCCATGTGGCCCAGGAGCTGGAGGAACTGTCTTGCTGGGCGGGAGACCTGAGGTCGACAGGAGGAAGTGAGATCCACCAGGGCCTTCACCCTTGCCAGGGGAAGGAAGGCCTTTGCTTGTACAGTGTCCAACTCTATCCTATAAAGGTGAGAAGTTGAACTGGTTTGACGACAGACTTTGGAAGACTGAGAAGAAACCCCAAGGAGCTGAGTAGGTCCTGGGTAGTCTGAAGAGCTGACTTGACCTGTAAAGGTGACTGACCCACTAAGAGCCAGTCATTCAGATACGGGAAGATGGTGATACCCTGTCTTCTGAGGTAAGCCACCACTACTGCAAGGCAGCACTTTGTGAACACCCTTGAGCTGATGTTAACAATGGCATAGCTCTGAATTGGTAATGGCCTGAAGGCAACTCGAACCTGAGGTATTTTTGTGGGAGCACCTGATAGGAATATGGAAGTAGGCATCCTTGAGGTCCAGAGATGCTAGCCAATCCCTGGCCTTAGAGAGGGAAGGATTATTCCCAGAGTTACCATTTTGAATTTGGGCTTTGAAATGTGTTTGTTCAAATACCTTAGGTCTAGGATGGGTCGCCACTCCTGCTTTTCTTTGAAGTAAGGAAGTACCTGAGTACAGTCCTTTTCCCTGTGCTGAGTAGGAACCTTCTCTATAGCTCTGAGAGCTAGAAGAGAGGAAACCTCTGCTCTAAGGCAATGGTTTCTGAGAGTGATGCAGGTGGAAAAGACTTGGCCCTTGGAAACAGCAGCTGAGGGTTAATCTTGGTTTACTACTTCCAGGACCCACTTGTCTGAGGTCACAGACTTCCAGGCCTGGAAGTAGTAAGCCAGCCTGCCTCCTACTGGAAATGGGGAGTTGATGTCTGCTTGGCAGGAGCCTTAGACTGAGAGGAGGAGGGAGCAGCTCTGCTCATCCTCCTCCTGCCCCTCCCTCTGAAGAACCCCCTCTGTGGGAAGGGAGAGGAGGCCTGGGCTTGGTAAAGGCCTTTGAAAGGGCCTGCCCTGCCCCCAGACTGCTGCTTGTGTGGAGTGGCTTGCCCTTCTTTGGCCGTGCACTCCTGCGTGGTCCTGTATTCATCCATTTTCTCTTCATGTAAGCCTCCGCCTACTCCCCAAACAGAGAGTTACCTACTACAGGAAAATCCATAGCCTTAGTCTGGGTATCCCTGAAAGGCTGGTACATCTGGAGCCAAGCATGTCTTCTCCGAGAGACACAGATGTAGCCATGACTCTAGATGCCACATCATTGGAGTCCACAGCAGCATGAAATTGCATTTTGATGCCTCAATTCCATCAGCAGCCACCTCCTCCAGCTCCTAGGCTAGCTGGGGAGAGGCCTGTTTAGCCAGTTCCAGAACCATATCCCATCTGGATTTCTGGCACCTGGCTGTGTAGGCCATAAGTAGCCTGCCTGAGTCCCAAAGAGGATGCCAAATACTGTTTTTTGGCCATGGCATCCACTTTCCTGGAGTCCTTATCCAGGGGTGTGGAAGCTAAAGGAATGTTAGCTCCTGTCACAGGCTGCAGCCTGCACTACCCCCAACATGGCTGCAATGACTATAAAGGAATTCCGCAGCTGAGCCTGATAACAAATACCTCCTGTCCATTCTCTTATCCACAGGAGGTACTGAATTAGGGGTTTGTAAAATTTTGTGCATCTGTTTCCCCATGGATTTATGAAGAGGGATAGATAGTCTTTTGGACTCTGAATGTCCATCATTTCCACAAAATCAGGCTCTTTATCATCTCCTGCAGCTTCAACCAAGGGAAGCTGCTGGGTTTCTGCCACCTTTTGTAGAACAAAAATGTGAAGGGACTCAGAGAGCCTGGGAGGAGGACATCTGAGGGCCTGTCTGGGAGATGTCCGGTTCAATGAGCACAACCAGACCCCCGGTCATCATCATCTGGGATAGTCTTCGTCTCCCTCCCACTCCTCATAATAAGCGTCTGGATCATAATCCAGAAGAGACGGATCTGACCGCCTAACCGGCGTACCAGTTCGGATGGAACCGGTCTAAGCAATTGAACAATGCTAATCGCTTTGGCTATTTTGTCTGCGGTTGGAGAATGCGATACTGGATCCGAACCGGTAGACTTGCGCTTCTTTTTTGATGGAACCGACCCTTCGGGGTCGGCTCTCCTTTTGCTCGAGGTATCACCTAGGTCAGTAGGCACCTCCTCAGGTCTGGCCTAACCGGAAAGGACTGGCCATCCAGATCACGGACTCTTGGCCTCCTTCCTTCAGCCTACCAGCTTCTGTCTAGAGTGGATTTAGGAACGTTTACAGATTTGGCAGTCTGAATTGAGGTGGTCAAACCCCAGACACACAAACACAGATAAGGTGGGGTCAGCCCAGCAAAGGCCTCCCCACACTCAGTACAGTGTTGAAACCCAGTGGGACCGGTATTCTTCTTGGGTTTCTCAGACATGGCCAACCTAACAAATTACCCTATTGCAGCTTTCAAGCCAGGTAATACAATAACCGATCGGTTGCAAACCGTGTCACGGGCTTTTTAAAAGAACCAGCAAAAAACCTCAGTTCTTTTGAAACCGATCGGTACCGGAACACCACTCTAATCCCAGAAATAAAATTAAACAGAATGGGTCGGTTCCAAACCAGACCAACCGAAAAGAAACCGAAGAAAAGAACAATTTCCAACTTTTTCAAAGAAATAAAACACAATCACTATCTATCTACACACTACCTGTACCGTAGACAGAGGCTGGAAATCTGAAAATAACAAAAAAATATACAGTTTAAACCGAACGCTTTTACTTTTACTGAACCCAGCAAAGGAAATCTCCGGAGCGACTTCACTGTTAGGCGGAGTAAAGAATCTGTTGGTTACACTGGGAAGTACCACAAACAGAGGTTTGAAAACCGAGCTTGAGCCCAATGTTCTATGCTTCTGCATAGAATTAACTCTTTCCTTTCCAGGGCAGTTCAAGTGCTGGGGCTAACTGCATTATGTCTAAATACAGCAAGACTTCATGTTGTTTGAATAGAGCATTATGACGAAGTAGGGAGTAAGCTACAGAGGCAGATTAACTGCAAGGGATAATAATCATGTATTCATGCACATTTTCTCAGTAATAAATTACAGGAAGGAGAAATCTAGAATATATATTGAATACAAGCAGAATTTTACATAATTATGTTTTTCGAAGTTTTCTTTGCGGTGTCAGTTGCTCTTTAACACCAGAATGTAAATCAGAAACAACTTCTGAGGTTACTAATAGGACCTCATATGTAGAACAATAACATGATTGTATCCAGTAGTTAAAACAGCTTCTACTGGGAAAAATTACTTCCAGGTACAGCGCAGTTCTTCAAGATCACCGATGTCTGGCTTACAGCTCTCAATCATAAGCTCACCAATGCGACAGTCCTCCTAGACCTCAGCAAGGTTTCTGACACTGTTGACCATAAATCCCTCTTAAATAAACTTACAAACACTGGCATTGGTCCTGAAGCAGTAGCTTGGTTTAGGGTGTATCTTTCTGGAAGACAACAGCAGCTAAAGACGAAAGGCTTGTCATCCTCTTGTGCCCGTATCTGCAAAGGTGTGTCACAGGGATCCTTGCCTGGGCCACTCTTTATTCCTTTAGTTTTTGTGTACTGGGTGGGGCACATTAGGCAAGTGAATGCTTATATTCAGGTATGGCCAGGGATCTTATTTATGATCTATACCAATGACGTAGAAACAAACACTGTAAATGCCAAGCTGCATCTATATGCAGATGATACCGTTTTGTATGTTACTAGCCTCACCCTGGCTATAGCAATGTATAATATTCAACGTGCAGTTGATCAACTACAAATTAATCTCTGTACCTCTAAGCTTCATCTAAATGCTACAAAAACCAAGTGTATGGCACTCTCTCCCAAACAGTATTCTTCAATATCTTGCAAGATTACCTTAAATTGAGTTTGTCAGTCCCCACTATTTCAAGGTTTTATAAATTCTGAGTTGACAAATGTGAATGCTATTAAATTACTCTGTAAATTGTGCTTGACCACACAGATAATACTGCACTTGCATTATACCTTCTATAAGCATGGATTTTGTATTAATTTTCTACTGTTTCTTACCTTTGCTTTAGTTTTCACATGTAAAAATGCTGTACCCATTGTTTATTTCCTGTATTGTGTTACGTGCCTCATCTGTCCTAACCAGGACCTCCTTGTAAATGAGCTTTGCTCAATGAAGCCTTTTCCCTGTTAAAATAAATAAATACAGATTGACAATGTCTACTCCCTTAAATACTTCAGAGTCTAGCTGGGCCATCACCTCAATTTCTCTGTTCAAGTGGATACCATCCACTAGAAGCTTCACTCCAAACTGGGTGCACTTTACAGGAATAAAGCGAATATTCTGCTTCCTGCACTCTTGAGAGACTGTCAATGATGATCTTCCCTATCTTGCACTACGGTGACACTGTTTACAGTGCTGCTCTCAAATTCATTCTAGCCAGACTCGACCCACTATTTCACTTCTTCTGCTGCTTTGTCCTTGACTGCCCGCCCTCAGAACACATTACTGCTCCCTGTACTCGTACTCTTCCTTGATGCCAACAGCCTTGCTCACTGCACTGCCTTCATCTCCAGATTCTGGCCTGTGCCCCTCCCCCTCACCTTTCCTCCCTCCTCAAATTCCCCCTTCCATCTCCTACTCCCTTCGCACCTCTGGCCCTCATTCTCTTATGCTGCCCTCCGTATAATCCTCTGCTGGACAAGCTGCCTTCTCCTTCAGCTTCCCCAAGCTATGGGGCTCTACTCCCAATACCATTCATATTGCTCCTTCCTCCTCCTACTCAATCAACTCTCTCCTCTGTTAATTCACTACTCACCCCTGCAGCTGTCTCTGATCCAGTGCTGTATTTTGCCACCCTACAATTCCCTCCCCCACTACCCCTGCTCCTGGCCTAATTCATTTGCTCTGCCCCCCCCCGTTTCCTCCATCCTTCCCAGCTGAAAGAAGCACCATCACTTCATTCACCCTTCAAACTGCTGCCATCTGCACTTTAATACCATACCTAAAACTGCGTAGTTAGTCCATACTCCGGTTGTGTTCCATTTTGTACTCCTGTTACTTGCTTCATAAGC
The DNA here is from genome assembly GCA_016271365.2 of Neoceratodus forsteri. Taxonomy (NCBI): domain Eukaryota; kingdom Metazoa; phylum Chordata; order Ceratodontiformes; family Ceratodontidae; genus Neoceratodus; species Neoceratodus forsteri. Next base: position 471,562,728 of record CM057450.1, on the reverse strand, counting down.
TCTGCCTGGCTTGTCCTGTTCATTTTGTTGCTGCTTAATTGTTCAGCTTATAGTTCTGATTTGTACAACCAACTACTGTAACTTGTTGCAGCACTCTCCTCATTTCCCCCTTCCCAGGATGCATCTGGAAATACGCTATTTCAGTTCTGAATGTGTTTCCTGGTAAATCTTTTTAAAATAAATAAAAACATTTGTAACATATTGACTAACTGAAAAATGGTAATGGGTCGACATATAACAACTGATGCTGGTCTGTTTTGCATTTTGTCTTAAAGCAGCAGCCAGTATTTCAATTTTCTGAAGAATGTCAGATGAGTGTGCAAGGAAAAAAAAAGAGACTTCAGTGTTACTGACCTCTGAAAGGCCAGTTCAGAGCTAATGTGGCAAGCACATTTTCAGACTTTAAATATAAACAAAGAGAAAAAAAACACAAAAAGCTGTATTTAGCTAAAAGACGAATAGCTAGTTTTAACATGTTTATTTTATTTTTACATTTTTGATGGCCTTTTCAAACATAAGTGAGATTTTTTGTTTAGAATATTTAAACTCCTGCTAAATTAAGGTGTTCTGTGTATCAAAATGTAATAATACATCTGTAGAAAAAAAACTATAAAAAGTTAGACTAGCAAGTTCTCATTGATGTCATAAGACTTCTTCAGCCTTCTTCTGCCGTCTGTCTGGGTCCACTGCTGGAAGAATGTCTGGAGACGATGGGAAGGGCTGAAGCCATTGATCTGCATATAAGGAGTAGTACTCTGAAAAGAAAAGCAGGGTCCGTTACAAAGGAAGTACCCAAAAGGTGAATGAACAGTATATTAAAATGACAAGAACATGCACACTTTTACCAAACTGCACTGTGTAAAGATCTTAATGTCCATTTACAAATCACCACTCTGTAGCCGAGAAAAGGACATGCCAATTATGGGCATTAGTTGAAGAAAATCATCAGTGGCTGCTAAAAGAAGCTCAAAGGGAATCCGTACCTTTTAGGTTCTCCTTTTATATTCCTGATCTTCAATGCCTGACAGGATAAGTATTTACGCTGGTGAAGCAGTTGTAGGAAAAATCACTGAAAAAAGATTCCATACTGTGCTAACCTTGAATCATGGCACCATCTTCTGTCAGTTTGGTCGTGCTCAGCAATCTCCTGCCACAGGGCCATGACATATGTGCCTCACCAGGCTTGCTCAGCATTTTCCATGCAAGTACAGTACTGCTTTAGTGAAAGCACTGCGGCCAGCACTACAAACACATGCAAGGGCTCCAACTAATGCTTCTGCAGGGTTAACTGAGAAAAAGCTTCAACACTACAAGCACATGCAAGGGCTCCAGCTAATGCTTCTGCAGGGTTAACTGAGGAAAATCTTCAACACTACAAGCACATGCAAGGGCTCCAGCTAATGCGTCTGCAGGGTTAACTGAGGAAAAGCTTCAACACTACAAGCACATGCAAGGGCTCCAGCTATGCTTCTGCAGGGTTAACTGAGGAAAAGCTTCAAAGTTAGTGATGGACTATAATGTAGCAGCACAATGATGAAAGCGGAGCTTTTCCATGTGCTTGTACTGCTGGCCGCCACTGCTCTCACTAAAGGGCTACTGTGAATTCAAAGTAAATGCTGGAAAGGTCTGCTGAGGCACATGTACGAGGTGCTGCAGAAGGAGATAGAGCAGGACCAAAACTGATAGAAAAAGGCACCATCTTTCAGGGGTAGTACAGTATAGAAAAGTGAAAAAAAAAAAAAAAATTCCCACGACTAGATCAGCAGCTCAAATATAAAGTGCTAAATCTGTCACTGAGGATCTGGAAGGACAGGAGAACCCAAAAGGACCAAATTCCCTTCAGAGTGGCCTTACAGTCAGTAAGATTTAGATAATTACTTAGTATAATTACAAACAATGGCCCTATGCAATAATACATTTCTGCCCTAAGTGCCACCACATGTCCTTTGGAGACCTGCAGATACACTAACACCCCTCTTCTGACAAGAAGTCCACCAATGCATGCCCTGACTCTGTGTGAACCCGCACAGCTGGTTGGAGCATGGGGCGGAGAGTGGAAGTGCCAGCGATTGTCTGGCAGAGTTCTGTTGAAAGTGGCCAGTGGCCAAACTGTTATCAACAATATATAATTGGCTAACCAAAAGGTTGAGGAGATAGAAAGGTGTAAAATGGCTAGTGTAGAGGCTGCAAAGGGCTAGTAAAAGGTGAAGGTGGCTAGTAGATGACTACATGATACCAACATGTAGATTGATGTGCCTTGTAAGTGCAGAGGTGTTTAGAGAGTAATTATTGAAACCATGCAAATAATGATACCACTGTGTAAATTGATGTGTGTGTAGATGCCCAGGTTCAAAAGGTGTTGGGGCCCTTTAAATAACTGTAGAAAATAAGTGAAGAGTATAAACCGTGTTTAAAAAAATAAATGTTTTAAAGAAAATTAGCTTTGCTTTGCTCAGCAGAGATATTTTGTACAAAACCTTCCTTCAACCCAAGGTCATAGCCAAAGATAAGGTCCAGCTACTTCAACCCACTGCAGCTTAGATACAGTTCCTCATTTTATAATTTCTTGTGTTTAAAAAAAATGTGTAACAGAGAGTTGATAAGAAACAATTATATCCTTGTTTTGGCCACTGTCTAGTCAGCAAGTTATTTAAAGTAAATGTGAAGTCCCCTCATATGTTTTCTGTATCCTAAAGCGAGTTATTTTTGATAAATGTAAATTCCCCTGATCACTTGTTTTTCCGTCTAAGAATGACATATCTCGGCAAAGTGTTAAATGTATCTTATGACCGAGGTATCTCATGGCCACTATACTTTTACACCCTTGTCTCATGACTCTACTCTCTTGCCTTTTATAGTCAGAGTGTCTAAAAACTGAAAAATTGCCGTTTTTTTGCAATTCTTGTCAAACACTGTATAAATATCAGACAGACTGTATGTCCAGTGTGTCCAAGGGGAGTAGCCAACATGGCTGCCATAGATACTTGGGTCACCCAGAGGAATGAGGAATGTTGCTTCATGCCCTCTGAACACCTGTAGCCCTGGTGGTAATAAGCCATCAGCTGTTTAGATTTGATCATGCTACAGGTAAAATTGTTAGGGCTTATTTAGTATTAATAAATTGCAACTGATTTAAAACAACATTTGGTATCAGGTGGCTTTATTGGATTACCAGGGACCACTAGCCAAGAACCTTGTGCTTTTACAGTTCGGCATGCATGATGCAGTTTGCACTTTGCTAGCCCGGTGTCAGGAGGGAATGGTTTCTTATGCCAGCCAGAGAGCTGCCATAACAGGTGTACTGTCCTCCCTTTTGACAGGCGTCTACAGGACTTAATCTTGCCCAGCAGCCATGGACCCCAGCTCTCCACTTTGCCACAGAGGGCTGGGGCTGAAGAGGATGGCTATGGGGCACACAACATATACAAAAAACTGCAGCTGTGCTGATGGGGTAACAGCAGTCCTTATATAGACTGACATATCCTATGATCCCCTGCTCTGTACTTCTGATTGGATGCTCACAGTATAGCCCATGTCTGTTCACTCTGCAGGCCCTCCCTAGTCAGAAGCTACGCAACTGCACATCTGGAGAGCTGGGGATAGCCTGGGGCTGGGTGGTGGTGCTGAGGTGGGCACCGTTTCTTTTTCTGAAAAACATTTGCACTGGATTTCAAATTCATAATAAAACAACAACGCAAGTTCATAATTAACAATACAAGATAGATCATATTTATGCAATTACTGGTGACCCCTTTTATCACACTGTTAAGCCTCTTTCAAATGCTGTAATAACCTGGAAATGGGTTATTACGGCATTCTCAAACCTTTCTTTCACCAGCAGTGTCCTCGGTGTGTAGTGTAGCGTGCCACTTCACTGGCTCATACTCTGTGTATGGGCAGGCTGAACAGTACTACAAACATGGCGGCTCTGTTTCTCGCCTACCGACAAGCTGCTATTGCTCACTCCTCTCCCAGTCTTTACTATTTACGTTTTTTTTATTCTTTATTTGGATGAGCCTGCCTTTTAAATATAAAACAAATATCTGGTTGATCCCACTGTACGTCCAGATTGGGAGACAGCAAGTGCGATCCAGGATGGGGTCGGAATTGGGGAAGGGGGTTTACATTTATTTATTTAAAATTTGGTGACCGAGAAACGCACAAAGAGCAGAAGCTCATTTCCAGATGTGACCCGAGTATAGGGGGTACAAATACAACAAGGGGTGAGCAACAGATGCAGTGTAATACAGAATTGACATGAACTTAATATTAACAGTATAATACAACTATTTAGAGTATAATATAAGAGTGCGTTGTATATAACAGTAGAAGCAGTGAGCTTGTAAATATAAAATTAAAAAAAACAGCGAACAGTATCAGTTCTTTCTACTTTGTTTAAATTATTTCATCTCCAGCACAGTTTAAGGTTGAGATCAGGTATCTTATAATCATTTTGACAACTGCAAGTTCAAGTTTTCACTTGTGGGTAATAATCTATATACAAGATACCCCTTGCCTGATGAGATATGTGCCCTTTCTGGCACATATCAAGCCAGTAAGTGCATAATACAGTGCCCAATTCTCAGCTGCACACATTGGAGTCTGCCTAACTCATGTTCACCGAGGTCAAAAACTCTTCTTTGGTGCTAACAAACATGTCTGCGAGTGCATGGAAAGACAGGCGGGGGCTGTAGTGCAAACAGCCAGGGCCACTAGAAAATAAATATAGGTTACTCACCTGTAACCGCAGTTCCTCTAGTGGTACACAGTTCATGTCCATACTCTGGCAGTTCTGTTTGGGGACAGCGGAGTCCCTAGCAGTCTTCAAGCTAAGCTCCTCTCATCACCTAGGTGATATAACATCCAGCTCTGCCCCACAACATCAGATCTTTGCACACTGGAATCAGGGATCCAGGTGCCACTTGCCAGGAGAGGTCAGGTGAATTGTGGGGATGTGGACTGTACACCACTAGTAGAATTAATGGTTACAGGTGCGTAACCTATATTTCTAACAATGTGAATATAGTTCACTATCCACACTCTGGCAGACTACTAGAAGTCCTCTGGGAGAAGAAGGCAAGGCACACACACTTATCTGGTGAACAGAGACTGGAGAACTGAGGAGGACCCAAAAGCAGCATCTCAACGAATCATTATGTCAATGCTATAACAGGAAATGAAGGTGTGCACATTACTGCAGGTTGCAGCCTTGCATATCTTGGCAATGGAGACATTCCTGGAAGCAGCCACCAAGGCAGCGGTATGTGTGGTGGAATGAGCCCTAAACCCCTTGGGTGACTCCCTACTAGCCAACCTATAGCAGAGATCGATGCTGGATGTAATCCACCTGGCAATCATTTACTTTACTGCCTGTCTGCCAGGCATGGCTTCTCCATATGTTACAAACAGCTGGTGAGCCTCACCCAAAGTCCAGCCATAAGCTCCTTATATTAAGAGAATGCTCTCCACACATCCAGAGTATGGGGCAGGCGATTGGCCTCTGAGGTGAGGTTAGTAAAATATACTGGCATGTTAATCACCTGACTAAGTTGAAACTCTGATATGAACTTCAGGAGGAACTTCATCTGGGGGTGAAGGATGACCCTGTCCTTGTGCACGACCAGACAAGGAAACTCCATCGAGAGTGCCTGGAGCGCCCAGATCCTTCTGGCTGACGTGACGGCCACCAGGAAGGTGGTCTTCCACGACAAATGTCACATCTCACATTTGTGCACAGACTGAAATAGCTTGTCTATGAGCACTGTCAACACCAGTAGTAGGTCCCATGATGGCAGAGGTTTGCACACCAGAGGGGACAATGGTCCAGGCTTTTGAAAAAGCATCTGACCACCTTCTCCTGGGTCACTGTCAGCACACCAGTCTGCACCTGGTATGCAGAAATGTCTGCCAAGTGCACCATAAGGGTCATCGCTCAGAGTTCCTACTGAGACAGGGACCAGAGGTAGTTGAGGATGCTCACTACTTGGCAGGGAAGAGGGTTAAGCTCTTTACCCTGGCACCAGATTGACAACCTCTTCCACTTAAATGCATAGCATTTATGAGTCAGCTCCTTGTGGGACACTTCCATGACATGGAGGATGTCTTCTGAAAGGCCCACATCCTGGAACTCTAGTCGCTCAGGAACCAGGCCGAGAGATTCAGGATCTTCCCTGTTGTACCGTCAGCAGTTCGAGGTGAAGAAGCAACATCCACTGAGACCTGCTGCTGAGGAGATCCAGATACCAGAAAGAACAGTTATATACTTACCGTAGCAATATATCTTTGAGAGAATCTCACCACACATTTGGAACTAAACCAGCGTCAGTGCTAGCACCACACAGAAACTTTTGCTAGCCGGGGAACACCCACGATGTTACCATGTGTCGGCTTCTATATAAAAGTGGGCGGCCAACATCACCCCTCCATTCCCAACCAAAGATTAGACTCGGAGGACGTCCACTTGTGGGGAACAAGGAGATCAGACCAGTACCAAGCATACAAGACAAGATATGGCGCTGAGAATAGGAAGCCATGGATTAAGATCAGGCACAATATCTGATGTTACCTTTACTGTTGCAAAAGGGGGTCAGAGGCAGGGATGGCATGGCCTAATGGAAAATATTCTCTTGAAGATCCGTTGTTACATTAAGTATGTAACTGCTCTATCTTCTTCGAGGACATCTCTTCCATTAGGCCACACCTTTGGAATGAGTCCCAAACAGTCCCAAAAGGCAATGGGAGGCTGGTATATACATTGAAGACAGGAGGCCTTACAGTACAGCAAGCCCAAAGCCAGCATGTCTACGAGAGACTGTGTCCAGACTGTAATGTTTAGTGAAGGTGTGGACAGTGCTCCACGTGGCTGCAATACAGATGTCCACAGCAGAAAAGAAACAAGCAACAGAAGTGGCCATATCCATTGTGGAGTGACCACAAACCCCACCAAGAAGTTCCTTTCTGTACTTCTTATAACAGAGTGTAATACAATGTGCCAGCTATTTGGATAGGCACTGCTAAGACACAGGAGTGCCCTCTTTCCCAAGGGTGAATGAAACAAAAAGCTGAAAGGACTTTCTGTATTCCTTGGTGCAATTCACACAGTATCTCAGTATCCTGTGTACATCCAAAGTAAGCAGCAGTGCCTCACTCTGATTGGCATGCTTGGGGTAGTAAATAGGAAGATGTATCATTTGATTCCATGTAAATTCACGTACCACCCTTGGTACAAACTTAGGATTTGTACATGAAGAAACTATTTTTGTGAAAAATCAGATAAGGAGGCTCACACGTTAGAGCCTGCAGCTCTGAAATCTTTCAAGTTGAAGTGACTGCAACCAAACCATGACAAGAAACATAGGCCACAACTCGCAGCTGGCTCATATGGAGCCAACGTCAATTTCTCAAGCACAAAATTCAAGTCCCAAGGAGGGACCAGATTATGAATAGGAGGTTTTATATGCAGAATACCTCTCAGAAAAGCACTGGACACCTCCGGTTGTGCAACCGTATGCCCATCAATAAGGGCATGAAAAGCTCATACAGCTGCCAAATACCCCTTAAGGGAGGAATACAGCAGACCAGAATCTGTCAGGGACAGCAGGTTTTCCAGTCCTGCATTTTACACAACATGTAAATGGGTCCAAATTCTTGGAAGTGGCTCACAATGTGAACAGCTTCCTCTTCAAGGAATACGTACATCTGGCAGAAGGTTTTCTGGCCACAATCAGAACATCAACAACTTAATGGGATAACACAAAATGTGCTATAGCTATGTTTTCAGGAGCCAAGCATGTAGATGAAGGGACTTCAGGCCCGGATGGACCAGGGACCCCTTGCTCTGTGACAACAGACTCTGACACAATGGTAAAAGTACTGAAGGCTCCACCACTAGTTGTTGCAGTAGTGGAAACCATATCTGGCAAGGCCATAATGGGGCTACGAGGATGCGGGTAGCACCTTTCGTCCTCAATTTAAGCAGGACTCTCTGTATTAGAGGAATCGGGGAATGTGTACAGGAAGGTTCCTTTCCAAGAGAGGAATAACGTGTCTCACCAGAAAACTCCAGGCCCTGGAGCAAGCAATCAGAAACACGGCATTTTGCAATGTGTGGGGATGCAAAAAGGTCTAACTCTGCATGACCCCATCTTGCGATGAGGTCATCTACCATGAAAGTCAGCAGTTTCCATTCATGCATTTTGGACTGTGACCTGCTCATCCTGTCTGCTAAGATGTTTTGGAGACCTAGGTGATGCACGACTGTCAGCTGTAGGCCGTGGGACAGAACCCTGTACCACACACTCACTGCTTCCCTTCATAGGGGACAGGAATGAGTGCCCCCTTGTTTGTTGATGTAATGCATCAAATTGGCACTGTCCTTCTGCATTAACAGAGGACCTGGATTTAAATGCTCCTGAAATGTCTGGAGGCTGTATAAGACAGCCCTTGTTTCCAGGACATTCATATGTAACTTGGCCTCCACCTGGGACCAAAACCCCTGCGTCTGGTAGGGGCCCAAATGCGCACCCCATCTGGAGCCCAAGGCATCTGTGGTGAGGATCTATACGGGAGATGGTACAAGGAATGGAATGCCCTGTAAAAGGTTTTTGCGATCCATCCACCACAGTAATGCTCTGCACAGCGGGGAGACAACAAGGACCCTTTTGGGCCAACTTCTCAGTTAGCTGATCCCACTGGATCCTGAGTGTGCACTGTGGTATCCTCATGTGTAAGCGTGCCAGTGGCATTGTCACCAGAGCTGTAGCCATGTGAACCAGAAGATGTAATGTGGTTCTTGCAGGGACACAGTGACTTCTGTGTATCAGCTGTGCTTGAGCAATCAGATTTCTGCCCTCTCCTGTGGCAAGAAAAGCAAACTCCTTCTCTGTATCCAAGAGTACTCCTATATACTGCAGTCTTTGGCATGGAGTCATGACCAACTTGGGCACATTCTCTGTGACTCCTAAGTCATCAAACAACTACCTTGTCTGCGACAGGGTATATAGTAGAGTGTCTCTGGAGCTTGCCCTCAGAAGCCGGTCATCCAAGTAGGGGAACACATGCAGCACTTCCCTGCTAAGGGCTGCTGACACTACTTGCCAAGGATTTGGTAAAGACCTGCAGCACAGAAGACAAGCCAGAGACCAATACTCTGAGCTGACAGTGCACCCTTCTAGCATGAAATGTAGATACAGCCTGTGGGCTTTTCTGATCTTGACATGAAGGTATGCATCCTTCATGTATAGGGAGCATAGTCAGGCCCCTTTTTGCAGAAGGAGAATCACAGCTTGCAGGGATATCATGCAGAATGTCTTTTTTTTGTCATTTAGTGTACTTTTTGCCATAGATCGCCTTGTAGCTCAGCTACCAACCCCCTGCCCCTGGACAACCTCCTCCTCATAGATGATACCCCTGGATTGCCCCAGGTCAGGCCGTGACCAGCAAGAGCACGCGATTTGGGAGAAGGATGCAGCCAGCAGGGGCGCTAACTGGCATTGCCTCCCTGGCTTGCCCCCTCAGGGCGGGGCACGGAGTCAGTCGGATGCAGCAGACAATGGAATAGGTCATCTATTCGGGAGTGCAAGGGCAGACGAGCTGGGCCTGGAGGAAGTGGGGCATGGCAGATGATATTTTTTGCTGTTTTTTCCCTGAAGAAGGCATGACGTGCAGTGATGCCAGTGTTTGCGTGCCTCCTAAGAAATGCAGGGACCACTCATTGCGAGACCCCCAGCCTCTGCTAGGGGTCCGACATGCGCTGGACACACAGCCCCCCTTCCCCCTGGAGAAGGAGTCATCCCTAGGATGCTCAATCCTTCTCCCCTCAGGCCAGCCCTCCGACTTCCCAGGCCCACTCCTGAACTCGGGACATCAGTGTTGCAGATGTACACCATGCCAATGCGCCACCAGGCTGGCGTGAAATGACTTGTATTCTATGTAGAAGTTGAGATCCCATAAGTCTAGGATAGGACACAGATCCCCTGTCCATTTTGGGAACAGGAAATATATGAATAGAACTCTTTGTTTCTCTGTTTTGGAGGAGCTGGTTCTATAGCACGTTTATGGAATAATGATGGCACTTCTTCCTTCAGAAGGGACAAATTGCCCAGTGGATAACAGGAAGGAGGCAAAGGATGATCTGGAGGGGTTGCTAACAGCTCCAGAGCATGCCCTCTTGCAATTTTCTCCAGTACCCGCTCATTAGTTGTAATCTCCCAATATTGTTTTAGGTGCAAGGAGATCATACTCCCCAGAACCACCCCTGGAGGTAACAGTGCAGATGGGATTGTAGTCTGAAGACAGTCATGCGGAACAGGTGTGGTCAGAGTCACTGTCATTGACTGCCTTGGGTGCTTTTGAATGGGCACCTGGGGTTGGGATCCTGGAAAGGGCCACCTCCCCTACCCTGGCAATGCTGATGGCAAGCATGACCTTAAAATAATCAAGACAGTGCAACAAAGCTCATAGTAAAGCAAATAGGATGTTGGATATTGACAGTACAAGAAAAGAAGTATTGCTACCCATTCATAGATCACTAATGAGGCCACACCTAGAGTGCTGTGCCTAGTTCTGGAGTCCTCGCCTCAGCCCATTTCTGAATTAAGGGAACCTTCATGGTCTCAGACATCGGTCGGACTACTGCTCCAAAAGACACCAGCCTGTGAGCCATAGTCAGCTCTTTGACTGAATACTGGTCAAAGGTATGTGTCCTGGCTGAAACCATCAACGACTCAGCTTCTGAGTCAGAGGGCTGGATTTTCAGCCAGCCCGAATGGAAATTACGACTACCGTGATTCTTGATCTTCTGGACGAAGTCTCCACCACCACTGACCCAGCAGGAGCAAACTTTTTGGCCGGAGGGTTGGCACCGGAGATGGAGCCATGAGAAGTGGCGCCGTGAGCCTCGGCTCGTGCGGCAATGACTATCTCGGCGTTGACCCTCCAACCGCCTCAGTACCTTTTTTTCCGAGGAGGTGCAGCGTAACTAACCTAGGATGACAGCCTAACAAAAAAACGGACATAAGGTTGTCCGGAAGACCCGTATAAGAAGGGTCAAGAAAGAAGTCTTCACAGCCTTAAGATTGAGGGAATGAAGACCAACAACAGAGGTGAGCTCGGGGGATGGTGGGTGAGCATGTGAATGAGTGGTGACTACCAAGAAGATCAAGAATTGCGAGGTATGCAATTCCATATCTTCCTTGAATATAAAGTCTCCACCACTCATTCACACTGATGGGAGAGTACTGAGCTAATAATCCCCGAGAGAGTGGCAGGAGAGACCAAGAGCTCACAAATTTAGGACAGAAGTCCATTAAGGATGGTTCTGCCAAACGAAATATGTCGCCTGGCATGGACATCCAGGGCATAGTGCTTGATGAAAGTATGCACTGAGCTCCAGGTAGCCACATTGCAAATATCTGCAATAGGCATGTTGCGGATTTCCGCCAGGGATGCCGCGTCCACTCTAGTAGAGTGAGCGTACACTCTGCCCTCCAGCTTAACCTGCGCCATGGAATAACAGTGGCGAAGGCATGCCACCAGCCATGCTGAAATGCATCGGATAGCGACAGGTTGACCCAGCTGGGTCTCGCTGAAGGAAACAAACAGTTGTTGAGCTTTGCAAATTTCTTTTGTTCTATCTAAATAGAAACGCAGAGCTCTTTTGACGTCCAAAGAATGAAGGGAGCGCTCTCCTTCATTTTGGAAGTTCGCAAAGTAAGTAGGAAGGACCAAAGGTTGGTTTAGATGGAATTCTGAAACAACCTTTGGGAGAAACTTAGGATGGGTCCTAAGAACTACTTTGTCTTTATGAAACACAGTATACGGAGGGTCTGTGACCAAGGCATGTACAGGTATCTCAGAGACCCTGCGGGCCGAGGTAATGGCCACCAGGAAGGCCGTTTTCTAAGTGAGAAATTTCAGCTCACAGGTAGCTAGAGGCTCGAAAGGCTTTCGAGTGAGCATGTCTAGTACAAGATTAATGTCCCAGGCTGCAACTGGATGTCTGATAGGAGTTCTGGTATGCAGAATTCGATTAAGAAACCTCTTAACCACAGGTAACTGAGCCAGTGACAAGGAAAGTACTGGCTCAAGATAAGCTGAAATGGCACAAAGGTGAACTTTGACTGTAGAGTATTGCAGACTGGAATTTGAGAGGCCTAAAAGGTACTCTAGAACTTTATTGGGTGGCCAGGAAAAAGGGTTCAAAGAGGATTTTGCACACCAGAGCGAAAAATGGTTCCATTTGGCTGTGTAAGTTTTTCTAGTGGCTGGCTTGCACGCAGCCGGAAGAATATCTGAAACTCTGTGAGAGACATTGAACCTGTTCGCCTCTGTCTCTTCAGGAGCCAAGCGTGAAGGTGAAGCGATCTCGGATTGGGATGGACCAGAGGCCCCTGAGTCAGAAGGTTCGTCTGAAGGGGAAATGCTTTCGGAGGGGGTTTCCGACATACTGTTGAGTAATGGAAACCATATTTGTCAAGGCCAGAAGGGAGCAAAAAGGATCATTTTGTCCCCCTGGGACTTGAACTTGAGAAGTACCCTCTGAATTAGAGGAAGAGGCGGAAAGGCATACAGAAAGCGTTTTGTCCACTGCAGCCTGACTGCATCCTGATAGAAAATGCCAGGCCCTGAATTTCTGGAGCAGAAGAGAGGCAGTTTTGTGTTGAGTGGGGATGCAAAAAGGTCCAGGTCTGGAGTTCCCCACTCTGCGAGTAGTGACTGAACTACAGTTGAGTCGAGAGACCATTTGTGAGAATCTATCTCTGTTCTGCTGAGACGGTCTGCCAGTTCGTTCTGCACTTCCGGCAGGTAGACCGCTTGAATTAGAGCCTTGTGCTCCAAGCACCATTCCCACACTATCATCGCTTCCCTGCATAAAGGGTAAGAGTGAGCACCGCCCTGCTTCTTGATGTAATACATCACTGCTTTGTTGTCCATTTGAAGGAGAATGTTCTTGTGACAGAGAATGTCCCTCAAAGCCTGGACTGCATAAAGGACAGCTCTCATTTCTAAGACATTTATGTGAAGCTGGGACTCGTTCTGAGTCCACGTGTACCTTAAGTGTGGAGATTTTGACAGTGAGCTCCCACCCCATCATGGACGTGTCTGTGGTAATGGAAATCTGATGATCCAGGGGAGCAAAGGGATACCCCTTCCAGAAGATTGTCCTCTTGCGACCACCAGGCGAGTGACCTCTTCAGAGGTTCTGTCACCTTGATGAGAAGGGACTGAGGGTGAGTGGTCGGGAACCACTGAGTACTGAGTATCCACTGAGAGGTTCTCATGTGGAGGCATGCTAGGGGTACAGTGAACACCGAGGATGCCATGAGACCCAGCATGCGTTGCATCGAGATAGCTTGAACCGAGCTGTTCTCTCTTATGTAATCGGGCCATCTGTAGGATATCACTCCTTCTGTCCTCTGGTAGAAAAGCTTTCGCACAGGAGGTGTCCAAAAGAATTCCTATGAAAAGGAGCTTCTGGGAGGGCTGCAACTGTGATTTCTTGAAATTTAGCAGGACTCCCACGGATGTGAGGAAGTCTGAGGCCGTGGCTATGGCGTCGAGAGTTCCTTGCCTGGAAGGGGTTGCTAGAAGCCAGTTGTCCAGATATGGGAACACTTGTATTCTGATCTTTCTGAGGTGCGCTGTGAGAATTGCACAACACTTTGTAAAAACTCGCGGCGCCGAGGATAGCCCAAAGGGCAGGACTCTGAACTGATAATGTTGACCCAAAGCTACGAACCTTAGGTATTTGTGATGCCTTGGGTGAATAGGAATATGTTGGTAAGCATCCTGCATGTCCAGAGAGGCTAACCAGTTGTGTTGATGAAGCAAAGGTAACAGGGTTCCTAGCGATATCATTTTGAATTTTTCTTTGGGAAGAAATTTGTTAAATTTTCTGAGGTCCAAATTGGGGCGCATGCCCTTGGTTTTCTTTGGAACTAGAAAGTAATGGGAGTAGAACCCTGTGTTCCGTTGATCCAGAGGAACTACTTCTACTGCCCTGTTGTTCAGAAGGCCTTGTATCTCGGAGGCGAGAAGTTCTGACTGAAGAGCTGACAGTTTTGGCTGCTGTTTGGGGGGACAATCTGGAGGGTTCTCTGAAAGATTGAGGGAATATCCCTAGTGGACCCATTTGTCCGGAGTTATAGACTTCCACTGGTTGTAGAATTGAGTCAGACGACCTCCCACTGCTAAGGAGGAGTCCCCTTCGGGCAGCTGAGGTGGGACTTGGACCAGAAACTCAGAAGGTGGCACTGGTGGCTTTGGGCCCTTGTGCTTTTTGTTGCATTTTTTTTTGAGGCTGAGGGGCTTGGCTTTTATTAAAACCCCCTCTGCCTTTGCCTCGAAAGGACTTGACGGTTGTGAAAAGTACAGTTATGTAAGAACTTACCGTAACAGTAGATCTTCGAGAACAGCTCTTGCAGCAGGTTACACCATTAGGACCGAAGCCGCCAGGCGCCAGGACCCCACGGAAAAATTCTAGCTAGCTAACTACAGCAGGGACCGCCCCCGACGTCGGTCCCGCCTCCGACGTCAGGCGTGGTACAAAAGGGGGCGGTCCCGCCAGATTCCCCAGTTCTCCCGCCGGAGACTTCTTGCCGCAGGCTGACATCAAAATGGGAGACCTAGGATTCGCCGACAGAAAGATAACAATTCCTGCTCAGAAAGACTGAGCCATGCTTCCTCCAAGGGGGAAGGTGGCCGGGAAGGTACCTGCTGCAAGAGCTGTTCTCGAAGATCTACTGTTACGGTAAGTTCTTACGTAACTGTACTATCTTACTCGAGACACAGCTCTTGCAGCAGGTTACACCATTAGGACTGATTCCCAAGCAGTAACGCTGTCAGAAAATCCGGAGGAGGAAATTAAAGGATAAAACCAGGTCCTGAACCTAGGACAGGAGACCCTGAAGTACGCCAAACCAAAACCAGCCCTTCCCGAAGGTGATGTCCAGGCTATAATGCCTGATAAAGGTATGCACAGAACTCCAAGTGGCTGCAGCATATAGCAGAAGTGGAAACATTTTTGAGCGCTGCAAAGGAAGTAGCCACCCCTCTAGTGGAATGACCCCGGACTGTACTCGGGAGGGGCTTTTGTTTGATACCATAACAGTGAGAAATACACTGGACAAGCCAGCGAGAAAGGGACTGTTTGGATACTGATTGGCCCATCATTCTCTCAGAGAAGGAAATGAAAAGCTGCTCAGAACTACGAAAGGACTGAGTTCTGTTGAGGTAAAACCTCAGGCTGCGGTGAACATCCAGGGTATGGAGCAGAGCCTCTCCTCTATTAGAGTAGTTCGGGAAGTAGACCGGAAGGTCGATATCCTGGTTCAGAGTGAGTGAAGAAACCACCTTAGGCAAGAATTTAGGGTTCGTCCTCAGGGATACTCTGTCCCGGTGGAAAACTAAATAAGGCTCTTTGCACATGACAGCGTGAAGTTCAGAAATTCTTCTTGCCGAGGTAACAGCAACTAAAAACAACGTTTTCCATGACAGAAAACGTAGCTTGCAATCCGCGGCAGGTTCAAAGGGGGGAAGCGTGAGCTGTTCAAGGACAAAAGCAAATCCCATGGAGGCACAGGGTCTCTAATAGGAGGCCTAGGTGCAACACTCCCTAAGAAATTCCTGAGAGGCCCCCACCTGAGCCACTGTACTGATTTCCCACCGGAGGTGGTAAGTCAAATGGCACAGAGGTGCACTTTAATAGAGGAGTAGGCTAGACCCGAATGAAGAGGAGAGCAAATATTCTAATATTACTCCACAGGACAACCTAGTGGGGAAAGGTCGCGTTCACAATTACACATTAAAAACGGGCGCCATTTCATGGCGACGTCAGATGCGTTGTCTTGCTTTCTGGCTGCAGAAAGGACTTCTGCAACCTTTACAGACCCCGTGACGCAAAATGGCTATGTCTCTAGGAGCCAAGCATGCAGGTTCAAGGAACGAGGTCCGTGACAAGTGAACCCTTCTCCTGAGACAGTAAGTGGGAGCTGAGCGGCAACGGAGCGGGGTTCCAGATAGCTGAATCAACAAAGGAACCAAATCTGTCTGGGCCAAAATGGGGCCACTAGGATCATTATTGCGTGCTCCTCGCGCAGTTTGAGAAGAACCTCTGGATCAACGGAAAGGAGGGAAGCGTAGAGGAATCTGTTGGCCCAGGAGAGGATAACCGCCCGCCAGAAAACACCAGGCCCTGGATCTAGCAGAAAAATTGGGCAGTTTTATGCTGGATGGGAGGCGAACAAGTCTAGATCTGAGTTCCCATCGAAGAAACAGATCCTCTGCTACCTCCTGAAGGAGTTCCCATTCTGGACTCTGGCCTGAGAACGACTCAGGCCGCTCTGCAACCGTGTTGTCCACTCCGGGAACGGCACAGTGATCAGATTCGCCGTGTCTGATTACCCAATCCCACACTCTCATGGCCTCCCTGCAAAGGGGTAAGAGTGTGCGCCCTGTTTGTTGAGGTAATACATCACCGCCGTGTTGTCTGTCTGAAGTAGAAGAGTCCACGGTGGGATAACTGACTGAAAGGCCTGCAGGGCATAGAGGACCGCCTCATTTCCAGCACGCTGATGTGAAGGTGAGCTCCATCTGGGTCCACGTATTCTGGGACTTTACCCCGCCAGGTGTGCCCCCACCCAAGAACCGGAAGCGCCTGTGGTGAGGTGACTCCGGGACGGCGCAATGAACGGGACGCCTGATGAGAGCGACCCTGGGGTTAGCCACCACTGCCAGTCTTGAATCACTGAATTCGTGAGTCTGACCGGATGCTGCAAGTGGTCTTGCCTTTGGTCCCATTGCACTTTGAGCATCCACTGAGTAATGCGCATGTGGAGTCTTGCGAAAGGGACAGTAGGAATGGCCGCAGCCATGTGTCCGAGCAAGCAAAGGACCGACCTGGCAGGTACAACCTTGCTTAGTGATAGGTCCCTTATGAGGGATCTGATGCGCTCCGCTCGTCGGCCGGAAGAAAGGCTCTTCCCCAACAGTGTCCAGAACTGCTCTATGAACTGCAGTTTCTGCGACGGTACCAGGAGAGACTCTCGTATTTATGAGGATGCCCAGGATCGGAACAGATCCTGGGTGCTCTGATTGCAAGAAGCAACGCCTCTCTGGAGGCGGCCATGAGAAGCCAGTCGTCCAGGTATCGGAACACGAGTGGCCCGGTCTCCTCAGAGAGCGCCACACTGCCATGCACTTGGTAAAGACCTCGGTGCGGAAGACAGTCCGAAAGGAAGGCCTCGAACTGAAGGTGGTGGTCGAGAAACCTCAAGCGCAGGAACCTCCTGTGCGCCTGAGCCATAGGGATGTGCAGGTAGGCATCCTGATGTCTAGAGACGCTAAAAGGCGCCCTGTTTGAGCATGGGATAAGACCTGGAAGGGTCACCATGCGAATTCTTGTAAGTGACCGACATTGAGGTCGCTGAGTCCAAGATTGGACGGAGGTCCCTGTTTTCTTGGGAACCAGGAAGAAGTGGGAATAGTATCCTAGTCCTCTCTGGTTCTCTGGGACGTACTCTATCGCTCCCTTTCGTAGTAGCGCGAGTACTTCTTGCCAGATCAAGGCTTTGTGCTGACCCTGATACCGGGAGAGCAAAGGAGGCCTCGAGGGTGGCTTCTCTCGCTAATCTATAAAGTGGCCTAGACTGACCAACTGAAGAACCCACCTGTCGGTGGTAATGGCCTGCCATCCCGGCAGGAAGTTCGCAATGCGACTTCGACTATAAACTCCCGCTGATCCTGAGGGGCGGGGCCGCAAGGAGTCAGGCTGTGGCGGCAGATGGACCCGCTGGCTGGGCCTGCCTAGAGAACGCTGGCCTCGGGCTGGCGGGTGTTTGCCCTGGGCCTCTACGAAACCAGAGCCCTCTGAGGTGCAGCGGAGTGGGTCTGTTGCCTCTGCGTCCCAAGACGAAAACGGCTTTTGGTTCCTACGAGGAACTAAGCTTAGGTCGGCTACATGGCCTGAACCGACCTACCGCTCTTCCCGCCTCTTGGAGTTTGGTAAGGATCTTTTCTGTAGGATTACCAAACAATACTTCTCCTCAAAAGGGCGCCCAAGATGTTCTTTTGGACATCCGGGTAAACCGAGACGCCGCAACCAAGAGCTGCTCCGGAGGCAAACGCCAGAAGCTGCTGCTCGGGCCGATGAGTCCGCGGAGTCATACGCGGCTCTTAGCACTTGGGTCCCCACGTCTGAACCCGTACGGAGGAGCTGAAGCATCTCCTCCTTCTGCTCACCTTCGGGCATCTTTTCAGCCGCTTCCAGACCCTGTTCCCACAAAGCGTTCTGGAACTGAACCATGTGGGTTAAATAGTTCAGGGATCTGATGGCGCAGGTAGTGGAAGCATACGTGCGCCTACCCAATGCGTCCAGTTGTTTGGACTCTGGGTCCGGTGGCAGGGTGCTCAAATGTTGTGGCCTCTGTGACCGGTCATGTGAGGCTGTGATGACCAGAGAATCGGCCTGAGGATGCTGCGTCAAGTACTGGTCGTCCTTAGGAGCCTTGTACAAGCGATCAGCTTTCTTCGGTCTCGCCGGGAGCGAGTGTGGACGCTTCCACGCAGCCTTGGTGACGTCCACGAAAGTGTCAACCAAGGGTGGTACCACCACAGGCTTGGGGTCCTTTTGTCAAGATATCTGGCGAGTCGCACTCTTCGGGTCTAAGTCTTCAGCATCCCATCCCATGTTCTCTTGTATATGTCTCATAATATCAAGGAACGAGGGATCATCCGGAGGAGATCTAGGCATCTCACGTGGGTCCGGAGAAGGGATGGAGAGTGGAGATGGGGATCTAGAGGTGGAGTAGTCTGATCCCGTGTCCTCCGTTGAAGGCGATCGTCGGCGTCTCCTGGATCTCTTGGGGCTGGGTGATCCAGAAGAGGATTTCGACGGAGGTCTCCGTTTATCAGGTCTCCCCCTGGGAGGGGTTCTAGGCTCCCGGGGAGGAGGAACACGGCCTGCCGACCCCGATGGCGAGGGGGGGTGGAACCGGAGTAGGAGGAGGAGGAGGAGTGGGGGGGAACCATGTCTTTTTTAATGGTATCCCACCAGTAGGTGACCAGATCTTTCACCTCCACTAGAGAGAGGCCCGACGACGGCCCGGGTGCCGGTGGGCGGTCGTCGGGTCCCGGCGTCGGCTCCACAGGGGCTCTGGTACGGCGAGGATCCCTGGGAGTACCCACGGGACCGGGTCGCCTGTCTGGTCCTCGGGCTGCTCTAGGTCCTCCTCCGATAGAGGCTCCTGACCGATGTCGGTCGGAGGCAACAGGGCCTTCTTCTTTTCAGGAGGGCGGGCGTCGGTCCCCTACTGGCGTCCGCTGGATGTAATGGCGGCGCGTGTCGTCGGGCCGGCGGCGGCTCCAGGGAAGAAGGCGCACGCTGACCACTGCCAGCCGGGCGCCTGGGCTACAGGCCTTTTTAAAGGCGTGAGCTCCAACGTCTTGCGTGGAGGCACCGACGAAGACCTGACGTCGGGTACCGAGGAGCGGGAACCCAACTTGCGGTGGTGATGGTGTCATTCCCCGGACTTCGCCAAGGCCCTGGAAGGGGAGGAAGGCCTGGTGGATTTCTCCTGAGATGAAGGTTTCTTGATTGCAGCCGGGAGATTTCAACCGGAGCTACGGGACTCAACCCCTAGAAGGGGACCTGGAAGGGCCTTCCCTCTCTTCTCCTGCGTGCTGGACCCTGGAGCTTTCCTTGGAGGACATGGTCTTCAGTTGTTCCTCCAGAAGAAACGCCTGCAAAGCCTTCTGACGCCGGATCCTGGTACGGCTGTTGAACCCTTGGCAAGAAGGACAGGCCCGGGTATCGTGGTCTGGGCCTAGGCACCGGACGCAGGCCGTGTGGGGTCCTTGAACGGGATCTGCTTTCCACAAGCGACTTGAAGGATGGCCTGAGTTGGTGATGACATCAAGATCTTGCTTGAAGAGGATTCTGAAGATTTTGAAAATTTTATCGAAAAAAGAACTATTCACGCGTCGCGCGCTAGACTGGTAACCGAAGGGGTCAGGTAGCTAAGTCGACGGCGGGAAAAGAACTGGGGAATCTGGCGGGACCGCCCCCTTTTGTACCACGCCTGACGTCGGAGGCGGGACCGACGCCGGGGGCGGTCCCCGCTGTAGTTAGCTAGCTAGAATTTTTCCGTGGGGTCCTGGCGCCTGGCGGCTTCGGTCCTAATGGTGTAACCTGCTGCAAGAGCTGTGTCTCGAAGTAAGATCTGGCGCCTATTAACATCCCCGAGAAGGGGCAGGAGCAGGTTGAGCCAATTTAATGGCTGATCTGGTCTTTTGTGTGGCCTCTAGAGCTTGTTCTACTTGAGGACCGAAGAGATACACACCGTGAACAGGCAATGCCATGACCTGTTGCTGGGCATCATTCGTAAAGCCAGAAGTGCGCAGCCAGGAAAGATGGCAGGTACAAATGCCCACCGCCGCTGCTTGGGAGGCAGTATTGAAAGCGTCCATAGCTGCTTTAACCTGTTGGTTGTTGGACTCTATACCCCTGGTTATGGTTTGAAGAAGCTCTGAATTAGCGTCCGACTCCGGTAGAGCTTCAACCATTTGTTTGAGTGAATGCCAAAGAATATACTCATATTGAGAGAAATAGCCCTGGTAGCTGGCAATATGCATACCCAGCGTGGATGCAGCAAAGACTCTCTTACCCAAAGTGTGTATCTTGCGAGATTCTTTGTTTATAGGTCGAGCTGTAGTAGTCTGAGGAGGGACGACCTTATCATTCTCTGCAAAGACTACAGTAGGGTCCATAAAGGCTTGAGAGGCCAAAATGGGTCGATCCTTGGGAGCAGCATACTTCCTATCTATGGACTTAGCCACAGAAGGAATGAGAGCAGGGTTATTCCACACCATTTGAGAAAGCGTCTCAAAGGAGGGTTGTACCGGGGGAGTTAAATCTATAGAGATGTCTGGAACATGAAGGTACTGGAGTCTTAAAAGCTTCCCAGGATCGATATCCATAGTCTGGAGTGAAAGACTGGAATTCAAATTTTTCAGCAGAGACTTAAATGACAGATCCTCGACCACAGGCTCTGCAGCAGGATTAGATCCTTCTCCTTCCACATCATCACCCAGCCTAAGGTCTGGGTCAGGCTCAATATCATCTCCTGACAGCCCAGGAGGGACTGTATGGTCAGGAAAGGAGTGAAAATCAGAAGGAAAATAGGAGGGAAAGGGGTTCAGAGTCGAGGAGCCCTGGAGACTGGAAGACGTCACACCAAGTCTCGGTGCCGAAGAAGAGCATGGCACCGCCTGGCTCAGCACAGGCGCCGCGGCGCTGACAGAACCCCGGCGCAGAGAACAGTGCCGCAAGCCGCTTCGGCGCTGACAACCTCACTGGTGCCGAGGACGGCGTCAACAAACTACACAGCACCAATAAGCCACACGGCGCGGAAGACGGTGCCGACAACCTCAACGGCACCGAGGACGGCGCCAACAGACGCACTGATGCCGAGGATGGCGCCCAGCGACTCACTGGCGCCGAAACCAACGCAGGGCCCCGAAAACCAAGATTTGAGGCAAAAGAAGGAAAAGACGCAGGAGAAAGAGGCACTGGTGTGGCCCCCTGCACCGCAGCCATGTGAGGGGGAAAACACCTGAGCACGGAGTCAACGGCACCAAAGAAGACGCCACGTGACTAGGGAAGCCCAACCGCCCTACCCGATCAACCAAAGGGTCCGAGGGACCCTGGGTGGCTAGGCCAGACAGCTGGACCAACCTCTGAGCCCATTGCTCCATCAGAGCGGCCCACTGATGAAACTGCTCATCTGAAGCCCTACCAGAAAGTAGGGAAGGGCTCCAATGTTGAAGAGGTCGGACACCGGAGACAGAAACCGGCAACTCTGGAGGAGACCGGCAACTGACCCCAATGACCGACCGTTGACGCACAGACATACAAGAAGGCGACCTCGAGTGATGCCTTCTCTTTCTGGACCTATAGGTTGAAGAAGAGCTCGGTTAATGGTGCCGAGTGTGACCGCTTTCTTTTATGCTTCTGGGACCACCCTCCCCCAGGCATTGACTATCTGTTGTCAGACCCTCCCTCCGGAGGGTGGCGGACCAGACCCAGCCCGGCTGACTGAACAACTTTCAACAGTCTCACTACCATCACCTGACCCGCTCATGGTCGGCTCCGTCCCATGTAGCCTGAGACTTCTTATAATAAATTATAGTAAGCGGTACTTTATTTCAAGAAATACTACAAAATAAAAAACTGAAAACTATGCTGCTAGTTTGAAGTTTAACTCCCGGTGGGTGAGCGACGTCATCACTGTAGCGCACTCGACGGTGGGAAAAAAGGAACTGAGGCTGTTGGAGGGTCGACGCCGAGAAAATCATTGCCGCACGAGCCGAGGCTCGCGGCTCCATCTCCTGCGCCGACCCTCCTGCAAAAAGATTTGCTCCCGCTGGGTCCTAGCACCTCTGGCGTAGATCCCATCAGTGTGAATGAGTGGTAGAGACTTTATGTCCAGGAAGATCTGCTGCAAGCCCTGGGTGTGCCAAAAATATGATGCCTTGGGCTGCAGCATATTACCCGGATTTTACAGCCCTTGAATCCCTCTGATGTCCGCTAGACTCTCTCTTTTTGGTCTAGTGTGCATCACTGTTCAGAACCCCTGACACGGAGCTTGTGCCCAAGATTTGCCACAAGCTGCCATAAAGCAGGGAATCTGCTGTACTGCACCCATGCTTTAAATATTGACAGCAGCTGTGGTAACCAGGACTGTCACGGCTGGGTCAATGACAGGGTTTGATGCAGGGCCTACAGCAAGCCCTGCACCAAACTTTGAAAATCCAGCACAGAAGATTCTTTAAAGATAGCCCACGACCATCTACCACCATGGTATCCTCAACCTGGGTGATCTCCACTGACGTAGTCAACCTGGCAAGATAGCAATGCAGCAAAACTCCTTGGTTGGTGACCTGAACAGTGGCTGAGGTGGAATAGGCTCCATTCAAAGTGGAGGTGAAGTGGACACTGGGGACTGCTGAGTCAGATGGACCGGTGAGGGAATGGTCAGTGAAGGCCAAAGAACTAAATGTTCAGGGGGCAAAGCCCTACTCCTCCCAGCAATGGTCCACTGCTGCCAAATGAGCTCCTATGCATTGATGCCTCTCCTCACTCAAGGAGACGAACCGATCCATAATTTAAAAGTTCCACACAGAAACTAAATAGAAAACCTATCTAGTACTCACGGTACCACAGACAGAGACTTAAACCGACAGATTCGGTAGCAGCAAATCAGTTGAAACCGAGCGAAAAACGACACTTTAACCGACTTTTTTGAACTGAGCAAAGGAGAAATCTCTGGAGCGACTGTTCAGTGAGGTGGAGTAAAGAATCTGACGGTTGGAGTTTAAACAACAGCAGACAGGGCTTCAACCGAGCTCGCGGTGAACATTCCATGCTGGCCATGGAAAGTTTAACTCTTTGTTCTCCGGGGCAGTTGAAAGGCAGGACCTAACTGCATATGTCAGAATACAGCAAGACTTCATGTTGTTTGAATATGGAATGTTCTCCCAGAATATGCTGTTTTAAGTGGTAATTTGGATACATTTAAAAGAGAAATAGACCAATTAATATACTTAAATTAATACCTATGAGCCTGCTATGCGGGGAATGGCATAATGGTCAGTAATGCCTTCTCCTGTTCTATTTCCCAGTATAAGATCCCAGTATAATTAGCTCTCCTTTTGCCCGAGGAGGTATCGCCTAGGTCAGTGGGCACCCCCTCAGGTTCGGTCGGAACCAAACTGGGCTGGCCATCCAGGTCAGTGGATTTCTCGGCCTCTCTTTCCTTCAGCCTACTTAAACGTTTATCTAAAGTGGCTTTGGGAATGTTTTTGCAGATTTGGCAGTCTGCTTTGAGGTGGTCAAACCCCAGACTGTAAACACAGACGAGGTGGGTATCAGCCTTAGCAAAGGCCTCCCCACACTTGGTGCAGTGCTGAAACCCAGTGGGACCGGTTTTCTTTTTAGGTTTCTCAGACATACGAACATACGAAATTTGCCAGCAGATAAAGGCCTAGAGGTCTATCAAGTCTGCTCGAATGTGCAGCTAGCACCCCTTATTCTGCAGCTGCCCCTCCCTTCCACCCTTCCTCATTAACCCTCCCCCTTGTCCTGTCCCATCCTCGTTTGAAGCAGTCCACTGTTCTACTGCATACCACTTCAGGAGGTAACGCATTCCACCCAGCCACCACCCTCTCTGTAAAAAAGTGTCTCCTCATCTCCCTCCTGAACCTTCCTCGCTCCAGTTTCATATCATGGCCCCTGGTGTCCCTCCCCTCCCTTACTTTGAACAGCCCCGCTGTACTTGTCTTGTTTATTCCTTTCATGTATTTAAAGGTTTCAATCATGTCACCCCTGTCTCTCCTCTCCTCCAGTGAGTACATGTTCAACTCCTTCAACCTCCTCTCGTATGATAAGTCCCCCAGCCCCTTGATCATCTTTGTCGCTCTGCACTGCACCCCCTCCAGTAACTTAATGTCCCTCTTCAGATACGGACGCCAGTACTGCACGCAGTACTCCAGGTGTAGTCTAACTAATGACCTATACAGTGGCAGAATCACCTCCTCCTTCCTCGAGGATATACCCCTTGCAATACAACCCAGCATTTTGTTGGCCTTTGCAGCTGCCTTCCTACATTGTGCTGAGTTGTTCATTGACTCCTGTAATGAGCACACACACCAGATCCTTCTCCTCCTCTGTCTGGGCTAGCTGCACTCCCCTAGCTGGTAACTCCTCCTTGGGTTCTTCATCCCAAAATGCAGCACCTTGCACTTTTTGGCATTAAAGCCCAGTTGCCAGGTATCTGACCAGGTTTCAAGCTTTGCCAGATCATCCTGCAACCCCTGCCATCCCCCTAGGTCATCCACCACCGCGCCTACCTTGGTATCATCAGCAAATAGACTGATCTTGCTCTTGATGTCCCATGATATGTCTGCAATGAATATCCCAAACAACATTGGTCCCAACACTGAGCCCTGTGGAACACCACTCGTCACTGCCCTTGGGTGTGAGAGCTCCCCACCCACCACCACCACCACCCTCTGTTGCCCTCCCTGCAGCCAGTTTCCTACCCATCTCACCAGCTTTGCACCCGCCCCTGTGCCTACTAACTTCCTTCCTAGCCTTCCATGTGGCACTGAGTCGAATGCCTTACTGAAGTCCAGATACATGCCTAAAGGAAAAAAGTTACCCTTACCAGTGTTTAAGCCAGGCAACTACAAATCTATTGGTTCCAACTGTGTCATGGGTCGGTTAAAAAAAACAAGGAAATTAGGATCCGCTAGATAACGGCAACCACAACACAAATCACAGAAAAAAAAACCCAGAATTGCTTCAGTTCCTAACCATACTGACCAGGAAGAAACCAAACCAAAAACAATTTCTACCACAAAACACTAAACTACCTACTAAACAGTAACTGTACCGAGGACAGAGATGCGAATACTGAAAAAATAAGTAAACGGTTGACAAACCGACCAATTTTTTACTTAAACCGAACCGAAGGAGAGAATCTCCGGAGCAACTTCTCAGTTAGGCGGAGTAAAGAATCTGACGGTTACACTGAGGAGTACCTAGGACAGAGGTGTAAAAACTGAGCTTGAGCTCAACATTCTATGCCTTGGCATAGAGTTAACCCTTTCCTCTCCGGAGCAGTTCAAGTGCTGGAGCTAACTGCACATAGTCAGAATACAGCAAGACTTCACGTTGTCTGAAGGAGTGGATCACTTTCCAGAATTTGGATAGGAAATTTAGGTTGGACTGAAGGTTACACTTGATGTAGTGGGCCTTAGACCTAGATCAAGTTATCTCCACCCCTACTAGACATAACGCTCGCTCACTAAATCACTCCCTTATTGACTGGGTCACTACAAACACGGTGGCTCTTATGCTCCAGACTGGCACTATGTCCGACTCTTATCAGTGACCATACACCTACAGTGGCGTGAAAAAGTATTTGCCCCCTTCCTGATTTTCTCTATTATTGCATATTTGTCACACTGGATGTTTTCAGGTCTTTAGACAAAATGTAATATTAGATAAAGGGAACCTGAGTGAACAAATAACACTTGTTTTTTTTTTTTATTTCACTTATTTAACGAAAAAAAGTTAACCAACACCAATTGGCACTGTGTGAAAAAGTAATTGCCCCCTTACACTTAATAACTGGTTACGCCACATTTAGCTGCAATGACTGCAACCAAACACTTCCTATAATTCAATATTAGTCTTTCACATCGCTGTGGAGGAATTTTAACCCACTCTTCCTCGTAGAACTGTTTAATTCAGTAACATTTGGTAGGTTTTCGAGCATGAACTGCTCGTTTCAGATCCTGCCACAGCATCTCTATTGGGTTTAAGTCTAGACTTTGACTAGGCCACTTAAAACTTTAATTTTACTTCTTTTTAGCCATTCTGATGTGGACTTGCTTTTGTGTTTTGGATCATTGTCTTGCTGCATGACCCAACTACGCTTCAGCTTCAGCTGACGGAAGGATGACTGGACATTCTCCTTAAGAATTTTCTGGTACAGAGCAGAATTCATGGTTCCTTAATTATGGCAAGTCATCCAGGTCCTTAGGCAGCAAAGCATCCCACACCATCACTACCACCACCATGTTTGACTGTTGGTATGGTGTTCTTACTGTGGAATGCTGTGTTTGCTTTACATGAGACATTATGGGATCCATGTTGTTCAAAAGTTCCACTTTGGACTCATCTGTCCATAGAACATTTTCCCAAAAGGCTTGTGGATCATCCAGGTGCTTCTTGGCAAATGATAGACGAGCATTTATGTTCTTCTTGGTTAGCAGTGGTTTCCGCTTGCTACTCACATGAAGCCCATTTTTGCCCAGTCTCTTTCTGATTGTGGAGTCATGAACACTGACCTTAGCTGAGGCAAGAGAAGCCTGCAGTTCTTTGGATGTTGTTTTAGGATCCTTTGAGACTTCTTCGATGATTTTACACTGCGCCCTTGGAGTAATTTTTGCAGGCCGCCCACTCCTGGGAAGGGTCTACCGTTCAAGTGTTCTCATTTGAGATTATGGCTCTCACTGTGGTTCGATGGAGTCCCAGAGCCTTAGAAATAGCTGTAACCCTTTCCAGACTGATAGAGGCAACAAAATGTTTTCTGATCTTTTCAGGAACTTCCTTTGATCATGGCATAATGTGCTTGTTGAATTTTGTGCTGGCAATGTGACTCTGATGGTAAGGGCCAAAATAAGTGAGGTTTATATTGAGCAGGGCTGGCTGTAATCAAGCCTGGCTGTGTTCAATCAGCTGACTCTAATTATCCCTTTAATTGGGTTGATTTAACTAGGGGGCAATTACTTTTTCACACAGTGCCAGTTGGTGTTGGTTAACTTTTTTCATTAAATAAATGAAATAAGTAAAAAAAAAAAGTGTTATTTGTCCACTCAGGTTCCCTTTATCTAATATTATATTTTTTCTAAAGACCTGAAAACATCCAGTGTGACAAATATGTAATAATAGAGAAAATCAGGAAGGGGGCAAATACTTTTTCACGCCACTGTATCTACATCATACTGTCCACCAAAACTAACTGTCTTCCCCACAAGCTCCTGATCTTCAGAAGGTTTGATGGACAGGATCTTACGCTAGTCTGCAGGGAGGCCAGAGCAATAAATTGGACTGCCCTCTACAACCTCAGTAATATCTTTTCAGTAGTCACTTTCCTTTCTTCCGCCCTCCTTTGTCTCCAGGACACCCACTACCCACGCACCACCAGAAGGGTTAGAGGGGGTTGAACTCACTGGATATTGAGAAAATTACTGTCCCTCATGAAAGACAGGGATCGTAAGTGGAAGGCCTACAAGGCGTCACTCTCTACCCAACTCTGGAATGACTACAGACAACTGCGGAACTCGTAAGCAAACTGTCATAGTGCTTAAGCGCAAATTCTACCTCAACCAGCAAAGCGCTAACCGTGGCAACCCATGGAATTTCTGGGCTTCCATTGTGTCCCTACTAAATCCCAAGACCAGCAAACTAATACAGCAACTCTCTACCCCTGTGGGTCTAATCTCGGAACCTATGGATATTGCACACACTTTCAATATGCAATTCATCGACCTGTCCCCCTGCTTCAGCAAACTTCCCCCCACGCCTCCCCTGTCCAAAACCACCCTCATAGCTCCCCCAACCCCCGTAACACCGCCCAGATACCACCTTTCTATTTCCGGGCCATTGGTCCTGCTGTTACCCTCAAACTCCTTACGTTTCTTTCGGCCAAAGGTAGGCCTGGCAGTGATGGTCTTTACTCTGCTTTTCTAAAAATCGTTACCCCTGCCATTGTCAAACCCCTAATGTATATCTTTAACCTTGCCCTCTCATCATCCTCTGTGCCCGACTCCTGGAAGCATGCACACATTGTACCGATTTACAAAGCTGGGGAATCCTCTTTCCTCAGAAAACTACAGGCCTATCTCCCTCTTCCCCCATCTAAGTAAATTATTGGAGAAAGTTGTCCACTTCCAACTGACAGAATGTCTTGCGAAATACAATCTTCTTTGCCCATTTCAACATGGCTTTTGTAAATTTCACAGCACCACTTTGGCACTGGCTCTTTTAACTGATCATGTCAAAAGACAAATGGATAAGGGCTATGCCATGGGTGCTGTCTTCGTAGATCTATCTAAGGCATTTGACCTGGTTGATCATCGCCTTCTCCACTCCACTCTATTACAGATTGGACGCTCCCTCGAAACTGATGCTTGGTTCCGCAGTTATCATTCTCACAGATCACAGTCCATCATTATCGGCAAAGCCACCTCCGCTGCCCTACCCGTACACATGGGAGTCCCCCAGGGCTCTATACTCTGCTCATTACTTTTTTCCTTATTCATAAATGCTCTTCCCTTGGACAGCCTTGACTATAAGGCACTCCTCTACGTGGACAATTTAGTCCTATATCACAGCTCAAACACACTTGACTCCCTCTTCTCTGCTCTCACTTGCAACTATGTCACAGCCCACTGATGGTTTCTCTCAAACTCAGTCAATGAGAAGAAAACTAAATCAATGCTCTTTGGTTCTAAACCTTTCCTTAACAAAATTGCCAAAGTAAATTCCTCTCTCCAGGTGCTCACTCCAATGGGCCCTCCACTAAAAAATGTCCCCTTCTTTAAATACCTGGGTATAACACTTGATCCCTCCCTCATCTTCAGTAAGCATGTTAACTGTACCGTGAGGAGAATCCACCAAAAGCTAGGTGCTGCCTATCGCCTTAAGCACCTTCTATCTGCGGAGGCACACCTTGCCATTGTCCAGGGAAACATGCTACCCCTCCTCGACTACTGCTCTCCGGTTTACTCCCCCGTTTCCTTGTCCCTGCACTCACGGTTATGTATGACTTACAACTCCATCTGTCATTTCGTCCTTCAAGCTCCCTACTCTACCCACCACTGCTCTCTCTACCAGGCCCTTGGGTGGCTCCCACTTCAAGGCCGCTTTGATTATGCCACTGCCTGCCTGGTGGACAACTCACTCAGAAACCACAATCTATCCCCTTTCTCACCCCTACTGACTAACAGGGAACTCACCTGGACCCTCAGGGCATCCTCGGCCCCTCCACTGGATGTCCCTCGCATCTCCACCTATATGGGTAGCAAAGCTTTTTCCATCTCCATACCCTCTCTGTGAAACAGTCTCCCTCCCACCATCTGCTTGTCCACCTCTCACCTGTCTTTCAAACAGCAACTAAAGTGCTGGTTGCTGAGGGAATACACCTGCCACTGCTAGGACCAGAATTAACCAGCCCTCACATGCAAATCTATATTTATCAGCACTATTTGTTAGAATGCACTGTGGCCTCTGCCGTATATATTGCTGTAAATACTATCCCTACCGTCTACGTGCTCCTGCTGTAAATATGGTTTTGTATATATATGATGGCTACTCTTAAGGTACTTTTATCCTCTTACTGTACTTAGTATTGTACCTCGTGGAGCAAAATTGCTAACACTGCACTTCTGCTGCCTCCTTGGTGACTGCTGGCCATTCAGCCATATGTGCTCTTTACTGTCCACTGCTAACATGTACCAAGTTATTTGTTTTTTTTCTCTGCTGATGTGCCATATATGTGGCCCAGGTTGTGACTGAAAACAGTCCTTTGGATCAGTGCACTTACCCGGTTACCAAAGACATAAATAAACAAATAAAATAAATTAGCTGTCTGAATCACCTTAATACAGTGTCTAAGGGACCTGTAATGTTGGTGGTCAGATGTGGAATGGAATGTCTTGAATGAACCCATGCAAGGTCCCAAGACCTGCACATCTCAATAAGGCAGGTGTGATCCAAGAGTGGTGGAAGCATTTCACTCTGGTCTTTCAAAGGGTGTGTGTGTGTGTGTTCCAGGTGTTGGTTAAGATGGCAGTTAAAAGTGAGAGTGCAGCATCAATGTATTGGGCAGAGTATACAGGGAACCAATCTGAGAAGACAAGGTCCTTTAAGAGGGCATTGGTGTCAAGTGACCTGAGAGGCCTGTGCCAGATGTATCTGGATTTGGATTAAAGGGGACGTACTTTCCTAACACAGTAGGTTAAGCAGTGCAGTGATCGCTGAAAGTGTTTGAAAGCATGCCTGCAGCCATGATGCAATGGGGTGGGAAGACAGCACCCAGTCTAGGAGGGAACAGTTGGAGGAGTGAGGGTTGAGTCTGGTGGGTTCAGTGATTAACTGAGTAAAACTCAGGGACTCAACAGTACGGAGGATGGGCTCAGAGTCGGGGGAGAGCCAGCTGACACTGAAGCCTCTGAGGAGGATGGGTGTGCCAGAGGCGGAAAGGGAGATAAGCGAGGAAAGGGAGTTGAGGCGAGAAGAGTGAGAGATCTTAGGTGAGGCATATAGAACACCAACAAAGATAGGGAGAGTGGGATGAGGGAAAGCTTAACTACCAGGAGCTGGTGGGACATGAGGAGGACCTCCTAGAAAGAGATGGAGCAGGATAGGATTTGATCGATGGACATAGCCTCTACAACAGTGGCTTCAATACTGCACTCTCTCCAGAGAAACTGAATGCAAAAACAGTGCACTAAAGAATATGTGCTAGAAACAAATAAAAACAGGTTACTCACATGCAACAGTAATTTCTAGGAGTGGTGTATAATGTTCATCCACACTTTCTGGCAGTGTCCTTTCCCCCTTTAAGGCATGCCAGAATGTTTTCAAGCTGGCTCCTCCCACCTGGCTGGTAACTCCCCTAGCTCCACCCCGTGACATAAGATCTTGCCTGCTGGAAGCAAAAGCAGTGACCACTTGCCAGAGGAGGTTGGGTGGGTCAGTGTGGATGAACATTATATACCACTCCTAGACCTACTGTTGCAGATGGGTAACCCGTTTTTCAAGGGACATGGACATGATGTTCTATCCACACTTTCTGGCAAACTCCTAGCAGTTCTCCTGTGAGGAGGGGGCAAGGTGCACACCCCCTATTTAGGAAACAGAGATTGGAGAACTGAGGCTCCAAAACCAGCATCTCGGCGTGACTCAAGGTCGACGTGGTAATGGGAAATGAAGGGATGTGCTGACCTCCAGGTAGCAGCCCTGCAGATTTCTTGGATAGGGATATCCCTGGAAGCAGCCACCAAGGGAGTGGTATGGTGGGTGGAATGAGCCCTAAGCCTGACTGGATGCTCCCTACCAGCCAACCTATAGCAGAGGTTGATGCAGGATACAATCCACCTACCAATCATCCGCTTAGCTGCCGGTCTGCCAGACTTCAGCATAGGTGACAAACAGCTGTCAAATCTCTCCCCGAACTCCAGCTGTGGGCTTCTTGTAATAGGCAGACGCCTGCCGGAGGTCCAAAGTATGGAGCCTGAGCGTGGCCTCCGAGGTGTGGTTGGTGAAGTACACTAGGAAATTATTCACCTGGTTAAGGTGGAAATCTGACACAATCTGCGAGAGGAACTTCAGGATGGGGCGAAGGACAACCTT
Organism: Neoceratodus forsteri; assembly: GCA_016271365.2. Classification (NCBI taxonomy): domain Eukaryota; kingdom Metazoa; phylum Chordata; order Ceratodontiformes; family Ceratodontidae; genus Neoceratodus; species Neoceratodus forsteri. The sequence goes on along the minus strand of CM057450.1, from coordinate 471,530,747 downwards.
GTCCCTGTGGAAGACCAGGAAAGGAGACTCCACAGAAAGCAACTGGAGTTCACTGATCCTTCTGGCAGAGGTAATAGCCACCAGGAAGGTGATCTTCTACGACAGGTGAGACATCTCACACCTGTGCATTGGTTTGAATGGCTTGCCCATAAGCTTTGCCAAAGCCAGCAACAGATCCCAAGGTGGTGATGGGTCATGCTCCGGAGGAGAAATGTGGTTAAGGCCTTTAAAGAAGTGCCAGACCACCTTCTCCTGTGCCACCAACTGCTGACTGATCTGTGCCCAGTAAGCAGAGATGACCACCAGGTGTACATTGAGGGTCGTCGACTGAAGGCCCAACAGAGAGGGACCACAGGTAGTCAATGATGCTAGCCACTGAACAGGACTGAGGGTCCAACCCCTTGCCCTGACACCAAATGAAGAATCTCTTCCATTTGAAGGCATAGCATTCCCTGCTCGATTCCTTCTGAGAAGCCTCGACAACATTGAGGACATCTGCAGAGAGACCCAAAGCCTGGAACTCTAACTGCTCAGGAACCAGGCTGTAAGGTGCAGGGACTGAAGGTCTGGATGCAATACCGTCCTCTGATGATGGAAAGCAGGTCCGGGTGTAGAGGAAGACACCTCGGGAGCCTGTTGCTGAGGCGACTGAGGTACCAGAACTGGTGTGGCCAGTCTGGAGTCAACAGTCACCTGTGCCTTGTCCCCCTTGCCTTGAGCAAGACTTTGTGGATCAAGGGAAACAGAGTGAAGGCATAGAGGAGGCCCGGGGTCCAGGGCCTCCAGAAGGCATCCCCCTGCAGCATTCTTTGCTGAGGGGGGTGGGCACAATACAGCCTCAGCTTTGCATTCTCTCTGAGGGCAAACAGGTCCACTGGGAGAACAGACTGTGCACTACCTCTGAGGGGAGAGACCACTTGTGAGACACCTCACCCACACGGCTGAAAGCGTCCATCAGCTGGTTGGAGACACCGGCCATATGGATGACCAAGAGATCAGCTTCCAAGCTGCTGATGACGGTCCACATGTGGAGAACTTCCTTGCACAGAGGCAGGGAGTGCATCTCGCCCTGCTTGTTGAGGTTGTAAATGGTCGTGGTGTTGTCCATCTGGACCTGGACCACCTGACCCCAAATGTGAGGAGCAACAGCAATCAGCACCAGCCGAACTGCTCAGAGTTCCAGCAGGTTGATGTGGCACTGGGACTCCACGGAGGACCAGAGGCCGTGGACTCTGTGTTCCCCCAGGTGGGCACCCTAGCCCACTAGGTGAGTTGGCGGTCATCAGAATGACCATTGGCTCTGGGCAGACAAATGGGATCCCTTCCTGCAGACGTTCTGGGACTAACCACCACTGGAGGGCATCCCACAGCCGCTGGGTCACAGTGACCAGCTAGTTGAAGTGACCCCTGTGCTGAGACCACTGTCTGACCAGCTCCCACTAGAGAGAGCGCATTCTCCAGCAGGCCCACTGGACCACTTTGGTGCAGGCCACCATGTAACCCAGGAAGTCCGGGCAGGGCGCAACTGCCCAACCTGAAATGATCGCTCAAATGAGGAGAGAGCCTTTGCCCTGTCCGTTGGGAGCCGAGCCCTGGCTCTGCAAGAGTCGAGTTCCGACTTGGCCTCGTAGATCAAGAGGTCAAGAGAGATGCAGGTGTGGAGGGCCAGATCCCTGAACTGCTCCACCTCCTGCCTGCAGGGACTTGCGATCAGCCAGTTGTCTAGGAAGAGGCAGATCCAGACACCTTGGCATCTCAGGTGGGCTACCACCACTGCAATGCCTTTGGTGAAGACCCCGGGGGCAGAGGTCAGGCCAAATGGCATGGCCTGGAACTTATAGAGGGTTCCCTCTTCTCAGAAGCGGTTGGAACCCCCCAGTGAGGTGGACGGATCGGGACATGAAAGAACGTGTTCTGTAGATCCAGGGAGCAGAACCACATGTTTTGCTCTAGTGATGGTACGATCTGAGACAGAGTTACCATCCTGAAGGTATGTGACCTGATGAACTTGTTCAGGTTGTGCAGATCTAAGATGGGGTGCCAGCTGCCCCCTCCAATCCGTTCTAGCACCAGGAAGTGCCTGGAGACAAACCCTGGGTGTTCTGAAGGGTCTGTGTCAGGAACCACGACCTCCCTTGTGGAGGGGTTGGGTGATGTCGTCCCGAAGGGCTGACAGAATGTCTGCAGATACCATGTCCGCTCGGGGGGGCACGGGCTCGGCAAGGTGGGTACTGCTCAAATTCCAGAGGCAGACCCTGACTGACCACTTAAAGAACCAACCTGTCTGTGGTGACAGTGGAGCAGGTGGAAAGAAAGTGGCAGTGCTGGCCCCCTCCGGGAGGACCCAGGGGTGGCATGACGGGCATGAGGGAGGCAACCCTCATCCTGTCCCTGGGCAGGCTTGGAGGAGGAGGGCCTGGCTGAGGAACCACTGGGGCCTCTTCCTCCAGGCTTGCAGACCACCAAGGCCACTGACTTCGGCTGAGGTCACCAGACCTGAGCCTGCTGCCCAGGTTGGGGCTGGGCGGGTTTGGCCCCAGAAGTCAAGGTAGACTAAAAGGGCTTCTTTTTCTGCTGTTTGAAGCACTTGGAGTCCCTCTGGGTGAATGTCACTGAGTCCAAGATGGTACTGGACTTCTTAATGCGGGTGAGGTGCCCCAAACCCCGGGCCTGAACAGGTCAGTGCCCAGGAAAGGAACATCCGCCAGCTTGTGCTGGGTGTCTGCTGTGAAGGTCGAGATCCGCAGCCAAGCCCTGCGGCGCATGGCCACTGCGGCTGCCACAGAACGGGCGCAGGAGTCTCCAATGTCCATGGCTATCTGGAGCTGCTGCTTTGCCACAGCCTGACCCTGGTCCCGGACCTGCTTGACCGTGGTCTGTAGGTCCGCTAGAAGATGAGGGAGCACCTCATCCAGAATGCCCAACGAAGAATGAGAGAAGTGGGCCATCAGGAGGGTCGAGCTCACCTGGCAAAGGCCAAGCCAAAAGGCAGTGTATACCTTTTTCGCTGGATGGTCCAACTTCTTGAGCTCCTTTGTAAGACAGTTTGTCAACGTCTCCTACGTTGCTGGAGCACCAAAACACAGAATCAGCCACCAAGCCATCAGCCGAGGGGTGTTGTGAGAACCCTGAAAGGGAACCAGTGGGAACAGCATACTTGTGGGCCATGTGAGCTGACGGTGCTGGGCAGGAGGCGGGGCACTGCCAGAGTTCCAAAGCCAGGACAGCTTCCCCAGGGGAGCCACTCTGGTCCAAGATCTCGGTAAGTGGGTACCGAGTCCACTTCTGAACAGGCTCCATCTTAACACCCATGGATTCTGAGATAAGGTGGAAAAGGATCATGAAGGAGGTAGGGCCTGCATCTGTCGAGAGACCCTCAGCCAACTCAGTGTCCACCGGATGGGAGTGCAAGGAGGAACCCTCTGACTATGAGTAGCAGTTGAAGAGGGGTTGACTGCCTGAATCCCCACTGACCCGCCGCAGATGGTAAGGGGTGACGGTGACTGACAGCCGATGGTAAAGACCCAAAGCTGGCCGAGACGCCTTAGTCAGAGCACTGGAATTCTGCTGTTTGCTGTTCTGGTGGCGGCTCCACCGGGATCAGCGGAGACTCCGGGGGAGGCTGAGCTGGGACCATGTTACTGGTCGGCTCCTGCGAAAACAGAGAAGGCGCTGGCCTCTTCAGCAAAAGCCAAGTGATGGCCAGGGTATAAGCTGGGACTGGCTTCATACCGTCAAACACCAGCTGTTGCCACATGAGATACTCGTAGTGTCAATGCAACTTGCGCCGAAGCATCTCCTCACCTGAGGAGGACAAGGATGAAGAGTAGCGGTGGTGCTGCTTTCCCAAGCATTGACAGCGGGAGCACTGAAGGCGGCGTGAGCAGCTTGACCCACGGGAACAAGACCTGGACCTTGACTTCCAGGAGGACTGGCGGCAGGCCTTGAAGGGTGTCGGTGAGAGCTAAGGCATCTCTGGTTCCTGATTGCTAACGAGAGGTGGCAGGTCAGTGGACTGATTCATCCCACCCTGGGTCTGAGTCAGACCTGAAGTCCTGGACAAAGAAGTATTGGCCTCTTCGGGAGACAACTGGTCAACTGGTTCCAGAAAAATCTCGACCAGAAGATCTACCTGCGTCTTGGCCAACAGGCCTGATGGTGATATCGTGGAGTTGGCAGCCTGGGCCGAAGAGTCAACCAAAGTCTGATTTGTAGAAGAAGCGCAGGAATCTGAAGCCTGAGAGCTTACCCGATCCCATGATCGAAGGCGAGACTGTTTTTTGGCCACTTTTATAGACTTCGATTTGTATGCCGATGAGGGGTCCTGGCCATGAGTCAGGAAAGCCTGGCACGAATCCTTAAACGTCCCCAGGTGCCTAGAGAGAGCAGCAACAAGGTCAAAGCCGAGGGGGGCCTGGGCTGCTGCCTCCTCAAAAGCCGCTAGTTGTTGGTGAACTCTGCAGCCGCAGAGACCACCCTATGGGTGTACTTCGACTTGACCGGCGGGTATCGTTTGCTCGGACAGCCCAAAAGCAAGTGGGCGTGATGGTCCTCGAAAATGGACGTATGAAAGGTATGACAGATGTCGCAGACCTGGGGATCGTGCTAATGGCGCAGACAGTACACACACACACACAGTGTGCAAATCCATCTGGGACATCTTCTGCCCACAAACACATTTCCAGAACCCTGGAGCAGACTTCTCATCGTCCATGGTGGTCAATATCTCTATTTCTATCTTGTGTCTCCCTTTTTTCTACTTTCTTATAAATACCCTCAACTCTCCACTTTGTTGTGGCTACTTTAGCAACCCAAGATGCACGCTGGCAATCAAATCATTAACACCAGATAATCCTTTAAAGCCAGAAAATCAAGATCGTGCAGCCATAATTATGAATTCAGAATAAACTGCTAGATGTCTGGCAACAGATGAAGACTGGGAGGTGAGGGGCAAATCCTCAAAATGCCAATGAGTGAGCATCATTTCATTTTATAAAGAATGTAAAAAAATTCCAATTCGGTGTGGAAGGTCAAAGAGCATATCACTGGTGCAATTCATGTCTCAAAACTCACCCGCAAGGGATAAAAATACATAACCACCACCGATATAATCTTGATTTTCTGGCTTTAAAGTGTATCTGGTGTCAATGATTTTGGATGCCAGAGTGCACCATTCTTACGATTGGTATAGCTCCTCAGGTGGCACACTGGATGTGTGCTTGCTTGCTTTATAAGCAAAGAGTCAGAGGTTCGATTCTAGGTGAGGAAATGTATTTGCCATCTTATCAAGAATATTCATGAATTATGCTCTCACTGTACTCATGGTTTCACCATGCTCTTTCCAGTCAACTTACATAGTTGCACAGAGGGAAGAGGGAAAAGTAATAAGAAAAGCTAAAGCTCACACAGAGCTAAGAATAGCATAAGAGCTGTGGAGTCTAGACAAGCAAGCAGTAATTGAGAGCTCCGTCATCTAATGTTATAAAATACAAGCTTTACCTATTTAGAGCAGCAATTTACAAAATCTTTGCATCCCAATCGAAAGAGGACAATCTAAAATATAAAATGGGCAATCCTCGCAAAGATCGCTTAGGAGCTTCAGGTGGGAAAACTTCCAGCTCGTCCCAGCCCACGAGGGTAGGCCAAGATCTACAGGCAGTCTCTCATCCCGACTCAGAAATAAATATAGGTACCATCGGATTAAAGCTACAATGCATTATTACCTCAGTAGCAGATCTGAATGCAGAAATAGACTCTTTTGGCACTCGAGTCACTGCGTTGGAGAAAACGGTGGAAACTTTGCAGACGGAGATGGTGGATGCAAAAAATCTTCCAACTCTACTTCTGTGACCACTTCACTAATAGTAAAAGAAAACGCTCATCTTGGGGCCAGACTGGAGACATTAGAAAATCAGGCCCGCTCGACTAATGTGCAGATTCTCGGACTACTAGAGGGGATTGAGGGGGATCACCCTCTTATGTTCCTGCAGGACTGGATGGGCAAAAAAGTGGTGCCAGAGGGTCAAAGTATCCACTTTGGGCTACAGAAAGCTTACAGAATCACCCCGCGGGGCTACAGAGAAGACACCTATATCCTACGTACCCTACTGGTAGTGACTGATGGTATTGGGACACAGGATCAGATACTCAGGTTGGCGAAACAAGCAAGCCAGTTAACACAGGATGAACACTCCATTTATCTTTTCCCAGATTTGAGCTACACGACTCGTATGAGACGCAAGAAATCTGATGGGGTCCGCAAGAGACTGTGAGAGGCTTCAATTCCCCATGCGGTAGTGTTTCCTGCGAGGCTTCGTGTGGTGCACGCTGGCAAGATCTGGGTGTTTGCCGACCCGACTGAGGCAGGAAAATAGGCTGCTCGATTTGAGAGTAAGCGTTGCAGTCCATCTCGCAATGCTGATGCGGTACCTGAAGACCACGATCTAGAAGAGACCGAAGGGGACTGAATTACAGTAAGTGTAGACTTTATTTCCTCCTTTTTTTACCCAGTGTTTGAGGGTATATTTAATTATCGAGGGCTGGGTAACTAACATGTACCTGTGGGTTTGTTGGATAGAGCCACGTTATTTTACTGCTGGCCTTAATATGATTTTAGTAATACATCACATGGCTCAATACTGTAGGGTTAAGAATAACCTCTGTTAAACAAATCAGTTAGTCCTGACCATTTATTGGATTCAAGCTGGGGGAGGCAGTGAAATGGGGCATGTACGTGGTTTAGCCTGTTAATATAAAGGGTCTCTGTTTAGACTATTCTTACCCAGAAAACAGTTATGGGAAAGTTAGTTTTAACATTTGTGCTGTAGCTTGCATTATACTGTTATAGCAACTTAGCTTACAGAATGTATAGTGTGACACCACTAGTCCCCTAGGGGACGTGCTATGCTGGAGTATGATTAAGGACTTTCGTACTCTTCTTAGTCACACTGCTCATGGACTCCATCACAGCTGGAACTATCGTATGTTTATTTAGTGATTTAATTTAGTTTTACCCTTCCTATGAGGTAGCGCAGTATTCGAGATGCACAAATCCTATTATTAAGGAGATTCTAAATGTCTCCATGTTTTTTTTTTTTTCGACTTTTTTCCCCTCCGGTCGCAGCCCCATGGACCTCTCTCAGGCATCCAAGTCCGTGTCCTGCCCGCCAGAGGTCCCCCGAGCTGTACCTCCTCTCTCCCCCTCCTCCCTGCAGCTGGTACCCCTTGTCTAACCCTTCCAGGGTGGGTCGCCCCACTCCTCTTGGGCGCTCTCACAGACAGACTCCAGCTGCAGGGTAGGACTGGCCGTGGAGGACCTGAAAGGTCAGTCAGGGTTGGCCCAGCGATGGGCATGGGGAACTGGTGCCGTCGCCTATCCATGGCGCCATTGTTTTCCCTGTTCTTGTGTGCCCCTCGAGCTCGGACGTACAATGACATCCAGTTCGTCTGGTTCACGCTCCCGCACACCCCTAAATGACATCCGCCGCAGCTCCAATCCCCAGCATCTTGCGGCCATGCACTGTAGTGCCTCCAGCCTCTGCTAGAGGTCACCAGTGCAGCGGCAGGTGGATCCCCCCTCCCCGGGGAAGGAGAGCAGTCCTAGGGATGCTCAATCTCATCCTCTCCCTGCTGACCCCCAACGACCCGGGCTTATTCCCGAACCTGGGTCGCCAGCATGGCACGAGGTGTGGCGTCCAGCGCCTCAACCCTCAGTGCCACCGGGCCAAATGTCTCCATGCTGAAATGTAATGTGTACTGTAATAGGACTGTCTCGAATATGAAATTGTTATATGACTGATAACAATTGAAAAATAAAAATATAAAGTATAAAAAAAAAAGAATAACACAGGGTGTTAGAGGGGGAGACAAAACCTTTTTTAGGTACACAAGAGAAAGGAGAAAGACTAAAGGAGAAAAAGTAAGGCTAGCAGTTTCGGAAGGGGAACTAGTAGAGAAGGACAGTGGACAGTTCTGGGCCAAACCATCGAATTCCTTGAGAAATACGATCTGCAAACAGATGCACAGCACGGGTTCAGAGCCGGCACAACATCAAGACAGCTTTGATCAAATTCACCCACTCTCACTTCATAGATGAAGCAAATGATGATGGGCTCTACTCTGGCTCAGTGTTTGTGGACCTCACAAAAGCCTTTGATCTTGCTGACCACATAGTTCTTCTCTCCACCCTCAACAGTCTAAACTTCTCCTTAGATGTTGTGAACTGGTTCTCCAACTACCCAAGCCACAGATCCCACAGAATCATGATTGAAGTTGTTCTTTCCACTGTTTTCCCTATCAAATATGGAGTTCCCAAGGGCTCCATCCTGGGACCCCTCCTCTTCTCCCTCATGGTGAACTCCTTCCCTGAAATTTGCAGGCACACAGAACTCATTCTCTATGCTGATGATGCTGCGCTTTTTTGCAAAGACAGGGACCCCTCCGCTCTTCGAGACAAACTCCAGCATGACTTCCTCAAGCTACACACCTGGTTCTCTTCCTGAGGGCTAGTACTCAATGCGAAAAAAAACAAGTCCATGGTGTTCTCCTGTTCCAGAAAATCAGCAGCCTTCAACCTCTCCCTCCAGGACAATGATGACAACCCCACTGAACAAATCTCAGAGTTTAAATATCTTGGATTGGTCCTAGACTGTCACCTAACTTTTGAACTTCATGTTAATCATCTAATTAAGAAAACACACATTATATTGTGTCAAACCTTTTCTAATCCCGGAATCCAGGATGCTACTGGCCACCAGCTTCCTGCTCCCCATGTCTGATTATGGAGCTCTGCTCTACTATCCCCCATCCCAAAGGAATTTCAGTTGGCTGCATAGCACCTACCACAATGTTGTTCGGTTTGCCACAGACCTCCCCAGACTGATCCACCATTGTGACCTGTACAAACTTGCCAACTGGCCTCCTCTTGAAGACAGGCTTGACTGCAAGATCTCGATATTCCTTCACAAATGCACTGTGGGACTTCTACCTTGGAGCATCAACTACCTTTTCCCCTTGTCCACCCCCACATGATGCACTAGACGGTACTCTTCTCTCTTCTTCTCCCTCACTTTGTGCCATATTACCCAAGGCCAAAACACCCTCTCCTACAAGGGCATTAAACTGTTCAACCTACCCCCCGTCACTTGTCCTATGCCCCTCAACAGCCTCTTTCAAGTACAACCTTAAGGGTCACCTTTCCAGTTCACAGTCAAGCAAATGCCCCAGGCCTTGAATTATCCTAGTATGTCTGCTTTTACCTAAACACCACCTCTGATTCTGACTTTCTATTGCCTTACTGTAATGTATTGTACTACGCACATTTGGATGGCACTTAGTTTTGTACCTTTTAAGTTTTTTATTCCTATGTAACTGCACTTTCCTGTAAACTCTGTAACCTACTGTTGTTTGTCTTAATTGGACGCTTGTGAAAACGGGCAGTTTTGCTCACATGCCTTTCCAGTATAAAAAATAAATTGAAACTAAACTGACAGTGAGAAGGCAGAAGTCCTAAATAAATATTTCTGTTCTGTGTTCACTAGGGAGAACGCAGGGGATGGCCCAAACCTGCAAAGCAGTTCAGGGAGGGACAAGTCTTGGAAGCCCTAAATAAATTAAAGGTGGACAGGGCCATGGGGCCAGATGAGATTCACACAAGAGTTCTCAAGGAACTGGGGAGTGTGATAGCAGCACCCCTGGCGGAGCTCTTCACCAAATCACTACAAAGCGGGACAGTGCCTGAAGACTGTAAGAGGGTGAAAGTGGTCCCACTTCACATATCAGGGAGCAGGGAGGAGGCTGGAAATTACCATCCAGTGAGCCTCACATCAGTGGTAGAAAAACTGATGGAGACACTGCTCAAGCAAAAGAATAGCAGCACATCTGGAATCCAGCAGGCACCAGGATCCAAAACAGCACGGTTTAACGGCTGGAAAGTTGTGCCAGATAAACCTGGTCGACTTTTTTGACTGGGTAACAAAGGCAGTGGACCAAGGGGGAGCGGTGGATGTGGTCTATCTGGACTTTAGTAAGACCTTCAACTCAGTTCTACACAGAAGACTGGTAAAGAAACTGGACCACGTCAGCGTAGGTAAAGAAGTGGTGGGCTGGGTGAGCAACTGGCTGAAGGGAAGAACACAATGGGCGCAGGTAAATGGAGTGGTATCGATGGAGAGGGAAGTGACTAATGGAGTGCCTCAGGGGTCGGTGCTGGGGCACCTACTCTTCAGTGTGTTCATAGCCGACATCGGTAATGGATTAGAAGGGAAGGTGTTTTTGTTTGCAGATGACACCAAGATCTGCAACAGAGTGGACACCACAGAAGGAGTCAAGAGCATGGAATCAGATCTGAAGAAACTGGAGGAATAGTCAGATGCCTGGCAGCTGAAGTTTAATGCCAAAGAATGCAAGGTTATGCACTTAGGCAAGGGAAACCCCAAGGTGGGATACCACCTGGGAGGGCAGCAGCTGGCATGCTGCAATCAGGAACGAGACCTAGGAGTCATTATATCAGATGACTTAAAGGTGGGGAAGCAGTGAGAAAAGGCGGCGCTAAAGGCCAGTGGTATGCTGGGCTGCACAAGGAAGGGAATCACGAGTCACAGAAGGGGGTGGTGCTGCCACACTTTACAGGGTGCTGTTATGCCCCCACCTGGAGTACTGCGTACAGTTCTGGAGGCTGCACCTTAGGAAAGACACTGATAGGAATGAGACGGCGCAAAGGAGAGCCACAAAAATGATTCAGAGTCTGCATCAAATGACATATGAGGATAGGTTGAGGGAGCTCAACATGTACTCCCTGGAGCAGAGGAGGGAGAGGGGGGACATAATTGAGACATTCAAGTATATCAAGGGTATAATTAAGGTAGAGGTACAGGAACAGGAGCTCCTTCAGGAGAAGAAAGCATCAGAACTAGAGGACATGATACGAGGCTTAAGGGTGGGCGGTTCAGGAGCAATGTTAGGAAGTTCTTCACTGAGAGGGTGGTCGACCCATGGAATTGCCTGCCCCGTGAAGTGGTGGAGGCCAAATGGTAAACGGGTTTAAAAAATGCCTGGGATAGGCACAAAGGTATCACTTCACAGAAAGGATGGGGGGGGGGGTTAGTTATCCATATCGGGCAGACTAGATGGATCTTGTGGTCCCCTTCTGCAGTCAATTTCTATGTTTCTATAGCTGGTGTTATGAGGTGATCTGATAGAATCTTTTACTTTTTTCACCTTTTTGGTTTTGCACTGTACATATTTAAACACCATGGGGCCTGATTTTCAGAGTGGTTGTGGCTCCCGCAAGTGACTTGTGGCCGAGAGTATGTTGCAAGTGACGACCTGCAGCAAACCTGTGCTGTAGCGCAATTTTTGAAACAGCATGCTATAACACCTCTGCGGCAAGTCCCTTGCAGTGACGTAGCACGGTTCCGTCAGCTCCCCAGTCATAACTGCACGTAGGTGAGGGCCAGTTTATAGGGATTGCGCCACAGCTTTGGCGCAAGCTGCTACAAATTGAGGGCACTGTCGCAACTTGCATCTAGGGTTCTAAAATTGGGTGCAAGCTGCGCTGAACCCTTGGACGCAGGTGCGGCACACTTTGCAGGGACGCAGGGCTGGGTTGCAAGCCCTACGTCACCGTTAAAAATCAGGCCCTATGCCCTAAGAGACTGTCACTATAAAAATCAGCTGTCTGAATATGACCAGCCTTCCTGAGGAAGAACTCAAGCTCAAAACAGGTTGGCGCTCTAGAGTGGTACTGTTTCCTGCACTATGCTGGATTCATGAGTGTCTTTCACTTTTACACTGCATTAGAATAAACTAAATTGCTGCAACTCATGCTTTGTCTCATATCTGAGGTGCTTAAACCCCAGACCCCCAAGTATAGGGGGCTCTGCTCTTCTAAACCCCACTGGGGGCTTCACCCCAACTCCTAGGCCTCACCAAAAATTTTACAAACCTGGCACTTATGCTTTAGTCCTGCCCCTCACAAGTGAAGGCAAATTGCATATTTTGATTTAGCTTATTGCATATCCACTGTATGTGTTTCATATATAAAGCATATAAACATACAACAAAATAGTACTTAAAACTGCAAAAATAAATTAAAAATAAATAGATCCCTTCCCTTTCCAAAATACAGAATTCAAAATGACCAGCTTTATACACACAAAAAAGCACAGTTTTGTAAGAACTTACCATAACAATAGATCTTGGGGGATCTCAGTCATCAAGTTACACACAGTCAGTGAAGCAAGGTTCACATGGAGATTTTCAGCAGTACCACTTGGGTCAGCCTACACCGATGTGATCTGCCGATATCACCAACCCTATAAAGGTGCGAGGCCATGCCCATCCTCAGTTCTGTCCTCTGGAGACTAAGGGAGCACATCCGTGCCATGGGGAGATGCCCAGGCCAAAATAAAAGGCTGGATATACCAGTTAACCAGTTCTGGGAAAAAGTCCCATAAAGTGGGATGGTGGGAGGGAAGGCAGACCTGATGACCAAGTTCCTCTCACAGATCTACTGTTATGGTTAAGTTGTTACGTAACTGTTCTGTCTTCATTGGGGTATCTCAGTCATCAGGTCACACATATGGAACGAGTCCCAAGTAGTTACAGATGCAACATTACAGTTTGGGAGGAAGGTCAGCCAAAACTTAGGACAATAGGCCCTGCAGGACAGCCCTGCCAAAACCAGCACAGGCTCTAGAAGCAATGTCCAGACTGTAGTGCTTGGTGAAAGTATGGACGGTACTCCAGGTGGCAGCAGCGCATATGTCGGCAGCTGAGACCCTCCCCCTCCTTTGAAACAAGCCACAGAGGCAGTCATGTCCCTTGTGGAATGGGCTTTCACTGCCCCTGGGAATTCTTTGCCATACTTGTAGCAAAATACAATAAAATGTGCATATCATTTAGACAAACATTGTTTAGAAACCTGGATGCCGTCTCTACCTGGGGCAAAAGAAACAAAAAGCTGCTTCGACTTTCTGCATTCCTTGGTTCGGAGCAGATAATACTTCAGAATTCTGTGCATGTCCAATGTATGGAGCAGTGCTTACCCTGGAGTGGCGCGCTCAGGAAAATAAACTGCTAGGCGGATAAATTGATTCAGGGTAAACTCAGAAAAATTAAATAAGGCTCCTCACACCAGAAAGTCTGAAGCTCAGAAATCCTTCGAGCGGAGGTAATAGCAACCAAAAATAATACTTTCCAAGACAGAAAGCGTAACTCGCAAGTCACAGCCAGTTCAAATGGAGATCATGTCAACGTCTCCAAAACAAAATTCAAATCCCAAGCCGGGAAAGTGGAACAGATTGGAGGTTTCAGATGCAGGATGCCCCTGAAAAAGGTATGGGATAGAAACATAGAATTTGACAGCAAATAAGGACTGCTTGGCCCACCTAGTCTGCCCATTTCCCTACCTGATGGATAAGCTGCGGATTCTAGTTAATCAACAGCTTACTTCCTCCTTCCCCCCCACAAGAATTGCCTTATGTCTGTCCCATGCATTCTTCAATTCTCCCACTGTTCTTGACTCCACAACCTCCTCAGGAAGGCTGTTCCATTCATCCACAACCCTCTCTGTGAAAAAATACTTTCTAACATTACCTCTGAGCCATCCTGATACATCCAGTTGAGCCATGGTGTGGCCACCCACAGGCTCACGAAAGGTAGAGATAGCTGAGAGGGGCACCATGAGAGAGGAGTACTGGAGGCCAGAGTCTAAAAAAGATACCAGGCAGTCCAGAATCTTGCTTACCAGACAAGTAAAAGGGCCCAGGTGACACTTGGCAGCCCAGATAGCAAACCTCTTCCACTTCATGGCATAAGTGGCCCTAGTATAGGGGTTCTTAGCTGCCACGAGGACACCTGCCACTCTCTGGGACACCCTGAACCAGGTGATGGCTATGTCTTCAGAAGCCAGGCATGCAGACGAAGGGACTTGAGATTGGGATGGATCAGGGTCCCCTGAGCCTGTGTCAACAGATCCCTGCAGAGGGGCAGAGGAACTGGAGGCTCCTCCACTAATTGTTGTAGTAATGAAAACCATATCTGCTGTGGCCAGAGTGGTGCTACTAGAATCATGCCAGCAGCTTGATTAGCACTCTCTGAATCAGAGGAAAGGGAGGGAAGATATAAAGGAACCTCCTGCTCCATGAGAGGGACATGCGTCTTTCCAGAAAACTCTAGGCCCTGGATCTAGCGAACAAAAATTGGGCAGTTTTGTGAGCATGGGGATGCAAAAAGTTCCAACTCTGGATAAGCTGCGGATTCTAGTTAATCAACAGCTTACTTCCTCCTTCCCCCCACAAGAATTGCCTTATGTCTGTCCCATGCATTCTTGAATTCTGACCCCATCTGGTGAACAGATTTTCAGCGACAGATGAGAGAAGTTCCCACTGGTGCATGCTGGACTGCGTCCTACTGAGGCTGTCTGCCAGGGTGTTCAGCAAGCCTGGGAAGTGGACAGCTGGGAGAACCAGACTGTGGTCTAGTGCCCAATACCATACTCTCATGGCTTCCCTGTACAGGGGGTACGAATGCATCACCCCCTGCTTGTTGATGTAGTAGACAACACCGAGGTTGTCGGACTAGAGCAACAGCTGATCTGGGAGGAGACAGTTCTGAAAAGCCTGCATGGCATACAGAACTGCCCTTATCTCCAAGAAGTTGATATGCAGGGAGTTTTCGATCTGGGACCATGATCCTTGAGTCTGAAAGGGACCCAGGTGCGCTCCCCAGCCCAAACCGGAGGCATCCATGGTGAGGATCTGCTGGGGGGAGGAAATCTGGAAGGGGACCCCTCATAACAGATTATGTGGGTCCATCCACCACTGGAGCACCTTGCCAACTGGGGAGGAGACCAGCACTAACTGATCTAATGCATCCGTGCGTTGGTCCCATTGCACTCTGAGGGTCCACTGAAGGACCTGCATGTGCAATCTGGCTAAGGTAACCATGGATTTGGCTGCAGCCATCAGGCCCAAAAGCCTCAGATATACCCTTGGCGAGATATAATGACTGTGTGTGACCTCCTGAGCCTGAGCGATAAGGCACTCCGCCCTGTTTTGAGGTAGAAAGGCCTTGTCTTGTGCCAAGTCCAGAACCACCCCCTATGTATTGCAGCCTCTGGAATGGGGTCAGGACAGACTTGGGCAGGTTGACCGTGATGCCCAGGGAAGAAAACAGCTGAAGAGTACTTTCCAGAGTCTGAAGGAGCTGCTCCCGGGACAGGGTCTTTTTATGCCAGTCATCCAGGTAGGGGAAAATATACAGTCTCTCCCTTCTGAGAGCTGCAGCTACTGCTGCTAAGCACTTTGTATAATCCCGCAGCACAGAGGAAAATCCAAAATGGCAATACCTTGAATTGGTAGTGCTCGCCCTGAAAAAGAAACTGAAGGAATCTCCTGTGCGGATGAAACACTGAGATATGCAGGTCAGCATCCTGCATGTCCAAGGAGCACAGCCAGTCACCCTGCTTGAGTAGAGGCATGAGGCTTGGCAGGGTGACCACGTGGAATTTTTTGAACTAGTCATACAGACTGAGGTCCTTGATATCTACAATGGGCCTCAGATCTCTGGTTCTTTTGAGGACCAGGAAGAACCTGGAATAAAATCCCCTGTTCCTTGGCACACGTGCACTGCCTAAATTGCCTTTTTCCGCAGTAGGGACTGCACCTCCTCCTGGAGGATGAACAGGTGGCCAGTGTATTGGTGGAGGGCACCAGAGGGGTCTCTGTGGGCATCTCTATGAGTTCCAGAATGTGACCCCTCTCTATAATATGCAGAATCCAGGCATCCGAAGTAATGGTTCTCCACTGATTAAGATGGAGGGAGAACTGACCTCTGATCACCACCTCTTGGTCAGAGACTGGATGGGGGGAGTCTGATAAGAAGTCAAGTGGAAGCAGATCCAGCTGCTGGGGCTGATCAGTCACCCCTGGAGCGCTTAGCTGTGGTGCCAGAGAAGGAGGGGGTAGGGCAAGGCAAAGGAGTCCTTTCTCTTGCCCAGGGTATGGGAGGCTGCTCTGGACTTGTGGGACACCTTGTGAAAGGGAGGGCACTGTCTGCTCCTAGGCTGTGTATGACAGAGTGATTAGACAGATTTAGTAGCCCTGCTAGATGCCTGTAGATCACTGATGATGTCCTGAACATCTGGCCCAAATAGCTTAGAGCCACTGAAAGGGGCTCTGAGCACCTTTTGTTGGACATAGGCCACAAAGCCTGAGACCCTGTACCAGGAGTGCCTATGAAGGCAAATGCCTGTGGCAGCAGCCTTTGGACCAGTATCTGAGATATCGTAGAGGGCCCTAAGGAGGTGCTTGCTGATATCCTCTGCACTCTGCAAACATCTGAGAACCTCGTATTTCTGGGTACAGTCCAGTAGGGCCTGGGCCTGGGCAGCCTTACCCATCTTCCTGATGGTATTCTGGTATTTAACAATATAAGAGAGACAACTGGCAACCCTCAGCCCTAAGGCAGAGGGGACGTACATCCTTTTACCCCAAAGGTCAATCCTGTGGGATTCCCTGTTGGGGGGAGGGAACTGAGGTGCTTGGGCACCTTTTACCTGTCATGGGCTGCCTTGATGAATATGGAGTTGGTCTTGGGTTGGGTAGTGTAATAAGGAAGGCCCTGGGAAGCATGATATAACTTATCTGCCCTGCGGGGCATGTCCGGTACCATATCAGGCCTATGCCAAGCAGCAGTAGTGGCATTCCTCAGTGCTGGGAGGCTAGGAGGAATGATCTTAGCAGGAGATTCTGGAATTTGCAGAAAGTCCACCAGATCCAGTCTGGTGGCATCCCCTTCTTCAGTATGGAAGCCCATGGCTGAAGACAGCTGCTTCATCACATTGAAGAAAGTAGGGTCCTCTGGAGGAGACCTGAGAGTATACTTGACAGAGTCCTTACTCACTGAGGAGGCAGTGGACCTGTCAGAGGAGAGAGGTTCTTCCTCGCCCTCAGGCAAAATGAGGTCAGGCTGGTACTCCTCCTTGACGTTGGCCTGCTCCACATCAAGGTCCGATGAACAAGAGAGACAGACGATGGCCCATAGGGAACAGCCCGCGCAGACTAAAGTGGCATCAGTGATGATGGGGCCTTCAACGGCATGGGGACCCAGGCCTATAAGCACCCAGCTGATGGACCAAGACAATAGTAAACCTGGTCAGGATATCGTCGCGGTCGACAGCACATGCCGCGATGACCTGTTGGTCGGGCCTTGGGAGCCTGAAGCCCGAGGGCCTGGAGAAGCATCAGACATCACTGGGAGAGCTGTTGTTGACGAGCCAGGCGTTGATGAACTGGGGGCCGACGATCAGAGAGTCAACAACCGGCTGCCCTGAGAGGCGGGCTGCAGCGCTGTCGGTATGGGTCTGGTAGGAACAGAGACCTGGACAGCAACAGGTGTTGGCGCAGCCACAGCTGATGGAGTATCCCCAGAGGAAGGAGAAGAAGCCATTGAGGAGCAGGACCGCCGATGGGGGGGGGGGATGATCCCGATCTTGGTCTTTTTTATGAACCCCCCCAAGGACTTGTCTCAGACTTTGGCGGCCGGGGAGCTTAATGAACCCACCAGCAACTGGGAAGGAGGGACCCCCAAGGACCCCTGCCCAGAACTAGCTACCTGTTGTTCCATCGAAAATGTTTGAGATCCTTTTTTGATCTCCTGAGGGTGGTTTGGTTGAATTCATGGCAGAGCTCACAGTCCCAAGACATTATGGTCAGGCCCAAGACAGCAGACACAGAGAGTGTTCGTCTGCAGAGGCAGTCTTCTTTCCGCAGTGGCAGTTACAGAAGAGGAGAATTGGAAGGAGTAACTCTCGATATAAACAAGGTAGGGGAAATCTCTTGTAAAAAATGAGATTCTGAAAAAACTAAGTAAAATAAAGTTGTAGGCAAAAATGGTGCAAAAGGGCGTTGGAGCTTCCACAGAGACCCATGCAAACAAAGTTGATAGCGGGAAAGAACTGAGGAGGGAGCGGGGCCGCTCATGCCTTTATAGGGTTGGTGACGTCAGCAGATGACGTTGGCGTGGGCGGCCCCAGTGGTACTGACTGCTGAAAATCTTCCATGTGGATCCTGCTTCACCGATAGTGAAGTTCCATATGTGTGACCTGATGACTGAGATACCCCAATGAAGATCTTTTTTTTTTTTTTTTTCTGTCTTGTAGGGCCTCTTTCTTCTTTGAGGATTTTAAAGTGAATTTTGTGATCTTTTGGCACTGATGCATGACTTACTGTGTTTGGTAGATCATGTTGGTGACAGTCCATTTCTGTAGCTTTTAAACTTTTATTTTCAGCCTATTTTCACATGGAAGGGATCGTAGTTTTGCCCTGACAAGGTGGCCAGATGATTCCTTCCACTTTCCGATTGATGTACACGCTCCCACGTTCAGGCACGTTATGACGAGCAGCAAGAAATGAATGGGACTTGATTTTCATTCCTATTTAATGCATTATGATGGTGAGCTAGACATTAATGAAGGTCACCACTCAACAACAAGGCTTTTGTTAGTCAAGCGGTGGCCTTGGCCTTCACTGATCTCCAACTTGCCATCTATGTATTCAATAAGGGACCGTAACCAAAATTGTCTGGGAAGTCATACTGTACAAAAAAATAGTTGAAATACAGCTTTTCCCTCTATTTGATTATGGAGATGTTCTGTACGACTACTCAAAAAGTAATTTATACAAATTAGATACATTGTATAATCCAGTGAACAGGCTGATTCTGAAATGTCCTTAAGAGACTCATCATTGTAGTATGTATAAACATTTAGGGTGGATCTCCCTTACAAATAGATGTCATCTACATAAGTTTGTTTTGGCTTACAAAAGTGTACTGGGCGAAGTCCCAGATTATTTAGTAGCTGAATTACAGGAAAGGAAGGTAAACTCTTCTCTCTGGAATTCGGCCTATTATGAATTGACTGTACCTATAACTAAAAGACAAAGGTCAAAGTACTTCTTTTTTTTTTTTTCACATACACTTTATTTTTTCAGTTTTTCTCCCATGCCCTGAGGGCATGGAGTACACATGTGTTTATGCACGTGGAGGCGCACGTACACGTCAGGATCCGGTGGCCCGATCTGCCCTTCCCCGACTTCTGTTGCTGCACCGTACCGCCTACATGCCCACTGGACTGCCACCCGGTGGGAGCTGGACTACGGATGGGTGGGCGCCCACCCCATTGGAGGGGAAGCCGAGGCTCAATCCTGCTCCAACTCCCCCCCGCCGAGCTGGCATCCCGGCGACCTGAGGTCATTCGAGCCGGGTCGCCGGCATAGTGAGAGGTAAGGTGTCAGCACCTCAGCCCTCTGCGCTACCGGGCCGGCTAGGTCAAAGTACTTCTATAGTCAAATGGTGCCTTTGTATTGGAATAACCTACCACACAAGTTTCCACTGTTTAACATCAAGCCCTCTCCAATCAATGCAGTAAAACAATGAACATAGAAGCATAGATTTTGAAGGCAGATAAAAAAAAAAAAAAAATCACCAAAGTAATCTTGTTTCTTCCCAAGGTATTCTTCGGTATGATTAACTCTAGCATTCAGCCTCCTCCTATGTTGAACTGCTCCGGAGATGAATGGAACTTATGCAAATGATGGAACATCTACTGGCTTGTGCCACCATTCAAACTGCTGCCCTTACCAACTCCTGTGTTCTATAACACTCAGATTCATTGGAGCCTGTAAGTGTAGACCCCTTACTGATCTATTGTAACTAATGAAAAAAATCTCAAACAGTAAGAATCCTTCCTTAACCCCGTCCCTGGTAATGCCGGATAGCACCATAAGAAGGAAAAACAGGGCCACCTGGTTTTCAACACACATACCCAGTGTAAGACTCTTATAACAATAAAAACACCAGCTGTAATGCAGAGGCTAATTCGTTCTGGAAGAGGAGGTAAGGTGGGAGAGTTAATCATACTGATGAATACCTTGGAAGAAACAAGATTACTTCAGTGAGTAATGTTTTCTTCTATCCCAGGAATTCTTCAATATGATTAACTCTAGCAGACTACGAAGCACTACCTTTAGAGGTGGGCGCAGAACCCTATTTATGGAACAAGATCTGCAGCACTGCTGTGCCAAATCTGGCATCACTTCTGCATTGTGTGTTCAGACTATAATGCTTTGTAAAAGTATGTACTGTCCTCCATGTAGCTGCTTTACAGATTTCCAATAAGGGAATGTCTCTGGCTGCTGCTATTGTAGCAGCTGTGTCCCTTGTAGAATGTGCCCTTAGGCCCACTGGGCTCTCTCTACCAATGTTACTGTAGCAAAACTGAATGCATTGCACTATCCAGCGAGCAACTGTCCTTTTAGAAGCCGGTCTTCCTTTTCCCACATCCCCACAGGTCAGGAACAACTGTTACCTGTCCTGTCTGCGGGCCTTGGTGCGATCAATATAGTAGTTGAGAGGTCTCTTGACATCCAGACTATGTAGCCTGCGTTCCCCTAAACTAGAATGTTCAGTAAAGAAGACTGACAAGGTGATAGACTTGTTCTGATGGAAATCAAAACCACCTTTGGAAGGAATTTCCTGTTGGTCCTGAGGACCACTTTGTCCATGTGGAAGGAGATAGAGTTCTGCTCTATGCACAGGACTTGTAACTCACTTATCCTCCTGGCTGAGGTAATGGCCACTAGGAATATGGCTTTCCAAGTGACAAACTTTAAATGTGCAGTAGCCATGGGGTCAAAATGAAAATTACGTACCAACCATAATTCTTGATCTTCTCTTATATCTTCACCATTCATTACTGCTGGGTGTAAGCCAGATGTGCGCACCCACCACGGGACCACAGGAGTTCTTTTTTTTTTTTTTTTTTTTTTTGAGGGAGGAGTTGGCGCCAACGGCACCGCCCATGAGAGTGACACACTGTGTAATGTGTGAGGGGTGGCCGTTAGGCACCGCAGACTCCTCCTCCATCCCAGTTTCATGAAGCCGGAGAGGCAGAAATAGGTTATAGGAGTAGAACGAGGCAAGGGAGCCGAGGGACAGGAAAAGGAAAGGAAATAAACTGAAAAAGGAATAAGCCGAAGAGAGGACAGAGAGAGAGAGAGAGAGAGAGAGAGAACCCTACCCTAAGTGACCACAGGGCCTCAATCCTCGGGCAGTTCAAAGGGAGAGAAAGTAAGAATAGGAAAAAGGAAGGAAGAAGCAGAAAAAATGGGGTACATGGTGAGGAAGGAGGATTCCGTCCAGGTAAATGGAAGACCACTGGCTTAAAGATTTTCAAATCCCAATAGGGACTGAAGACAAGGGAGCAAGGATCCCACCAGTTTAGGGTTAAGAGTCCAAGGTTGGACTACCGGTCCTTACCGCTTTGAAGACAGACCTCCCTCCCTCCCTCTCCATTTATCCAAAATTCTAAGTAACCCAGAATCTAGGCTCACAGCTGTCCACAGAAGAGGCACAGCTTTACTCAGAAGAGGAATGAGACCTGACTTAGGGGTGGATGACAAAAACTTTGACAGTACCCTCATGGGGTACTGACAGTTCCTATTTCGAGAGAAACATGGAACAGCCCAAAGAGGAAAAGGGAGAAGGAAAACTTCTGTGAATTCTCTTAGGACTGTATTGAAAAAAACAGTCTTAGGGTGAATCCAGAGGATAAGGATCCCCTAACCGGGGGACACCCTGTAGATAAGACAATCAAGGAAGTTCCCTCAGAGGGTTAGGGTGAAGGCCCTACTTGCCATCCCCTGAAGCAAGCACTCTGTGACTTCAAGGAAGGGACAGAGAGCTCTGAGGTTCAAGGGGGACTCAGCCACCAATTGGTCTCAAGGAGGGGAAAGCATGCCGGGCGGGGGAGACGCCCAAGAATTGAGGCCCATGAGGGGAAGGTGGGTGGGATTCAGTAATGAATGGTGAAGATACAAGAGAAAATCAAGAATTATGGTAGGTATGTAATCTTCACCATTCATTACTGCTGGGTGAGTACCAAGTCCCCTCGGAGGGGGGCCTAATGTTCAGCCCTGAGGGAACAGATCCCTCAGCCTCCTACTGGTGGAAAGCATGAGGGGGAGACCCTAGCCAACAGACTGAGGCAATCTAAGGCTGCTGAGGGTGAGGGGGTGTCTCCTGTGACTGGGGGGGACGGAGGATGCCCCTGAAGAATCCTCCTTGCCCTGTGGGAAAACAGACGGGTCCCCTGGAAAGCAGAGGAAGTCACCCTATGCCAGCCAATGGGTGACAGTCTGGACAGACAAAGCCATGCCGTCCGCCTTATGCAGATCATTGTCCCTGCCAGTCTGGAAGCCACCTCACTGGCATCATAAAACACCCTTGCCTGGTGCCTTGCAAGCTCCAGACCCTGTGCAGAGAGGGCAATGGCTTGTCTGGACTGCTCCGTATCAGGCACAGATGCCAGAACCTGAGCCAGCATCAACCACAGATGCCTGTTGTAGGCAGCATGATGTGCCTGATGTGAACCTATACACATCAACACACGAGCTGAAGAGAAGATTTTTTGTCCCCACCGGTTGAATTCTGCGGAATCTGGATCCGGGGGTAGATGGTATGCCAGGCGCTGAGGCCCGGAAGGAGTGTCTAGGAACATCAAGCCCGAGGGCAGGTGAGGTAGAGAACCAAGAGACTCATGGGGAGCACAATACCATCTCTTGCAGTCTGCTGGGGCTGGAGAAGGGGCGGCTGGGGATTGCCAGGTACGGATAGACATCTCCTGGAAAGGGATTGGCCAGGAAGGCACCATGAGGTGGCGAGCGCTGAATTCACTAAGGAATGCACGCATCCGCCACTTAGTATTGTCCCTGCGAACAAAGGAAATATGGAGCTCCAAGACCAGTCTCGAAAGGAACTGCTGATATTCCGTGAAATCAGCGTCGAAGGACAGGAAGTTCCTCTTCCTCAGAAGAGGAGGATGAGGTGGAAGTGGAGCTCGAATGATCGGAAGACTACTGCGGCGGGGGGGGGGGAGACAGGTGGAAGACCTGTTCGTTCATGGCCCTAACATATGAAGCAAAGGCGGCCGCAGTAGCTTTGAATGTCTCCCAAGTTAAGGGCCCAGTAGGACCCATATGGCCTGGAAGGGGGGGGGTGTGTGTGCAGAGGGATGGGTGAAGGGCACCTGAGAGAATGTGTCCGGCCTCTGCCGGGGCTTGAGATCCAGGGAATGATGCCACCGTGACTGGGGACCCTGAGACCACACCGGGTTGCGAAGAAGAAAGCTGAGAAAGCAAACTCCAGAAGAGCCCAGAAGGGGAATCTCCCCTGTGACGCAACTGGGGTTGCATGTGTCCAGAACGGCAACCCTCTGTGCTGCCACCAGAAGGCGCCCTTGAGCCTTCAAGGGAAAGGTGAGGTCCAGCACTCCGACTCCTCCCCAACCCCCACAGGGCGTTGGAGATGTGCCACTGCTCCTCACTCCGTCCTCTCAACCCCTCAGACTCTGAGGCAGTCCTCTTCCTCAAAACCAGCGTAGGAGCTCCCCGCTCTGCAGACCCCCTCGAGGGAGGCCACAGAAGCAGGATCCTCCGCCCTCTCCCAGGGGGCCCCAGCGGCACCAGAAATGGCAGCTGCCTGGACTCCCGCAGAAGAGGGTACCCTCTCCAGAATCCCAGAGCCATAGCCCAGAGGGGATCTCAAGCCACCCACAGCCGTAGGACCCCCTGAGACAATCTGCTCCGGAGACTCAGGAAGAGGAAAGCTGGGCCACCTGATGCCGCGGCCTACAGAGATCTTCGACTCCGAAGAATCGGGTTGCCAGTCTGGGTCCGTCTCCGAGTCATCCTCATTTGAGGAGGAGGCGAGCAGAATGACCTCCAGAGAGGCAATCCCGGGAATGTCTCTGCCGACGGCACCCCGAACAGTGCCGCCACAGACGGGCAGACTAGGTGGGCCAAGTGGTCCTTATCTGCTGTCAAAGTCTATGTTTCTAGACCGCGACGCTGCCAATGGCGCTGCCCAAGTCCCCAGCACCATGAATGATGCTGGAACCCAGAAGCAGTGCTGCCCCAGAATCCTAGTGCCGCAGGAACCCCAGAACCACTTCCACCAAGTCCCGAGCGCGCGGATGGCACCGGAACCAGATCAACCGTCCAGTCCTGGCGCCGAACCCAGAACGTCGATGCCAATGGTGCCTCCCAAATCACCAGCGCTGCGGACGGCACCAGTTAGCAGCATCGAGGGTCCGCCATTGCCGGGCCTTGCAACCGAGGGCCGCGACACTGGGTGAGCCTGCACCTCCGTGGAGGTGACTGCCGGGACGGCGCTAGCAATGCGACTCTGGGAGGAATCACGCCACTCCTCCGGTGTCGAAGAAGAAACCTCCTCCTCAGCAAGGCTGGAAGTGGAGGAGGCCTCCTCCTCACCGGGCTGTATCGACCCGTGAGGGACCCGGAGGAAGGGTCTAAAGATCTGGCCTGGGAAGCCCACAGGTGATATCCTCCAAAAGTCGGCGGAGCTCTTCCGATCTTGAACGCATGGATTTCCAGTACATGGCGCTCCATGGAAAAACAGGCACTGCAGTGATCCATATCATGGTTGGGTCCCAGGCACCGAAGGCAAACATCATGCCGATCCGTGATGGAGAAGTACCAGTCACAGGGGCACCGACGCATAGGGGCACGGCCCGCCTTGGATTTACACTTGGCCCTCGAATCGGGCATGATGCAAACAAATTCACAAAAAACAGCAAAGATCCTGGCGCATTGGAAAAAAAAATTATATATATATATATATATATATATATTTATATATATATATAAAGAACGGTCTTACCAGCTCAACAGTGTCAGGATGAAGAACTGGGATGAAGGAGCGGTGTCGAGAAACTCAGCGTCGAAAACAAGGCCTAATGGCGTAGCAAAACTATTTTCCCGAACTCGCGCAGCAGATGCGGCCTCAATGGCAAGAGAAACAGAATTGGGATGGAGGAGGAGTCTGCGGTGCCTAACGGTCGCCCCTCGTGCACTACACAGTGTGTCGCTCTTGTGGGCAGCGCCATTGGTGCCGACTTCTCCCTCCATAAAAAAAAAAAAGAGCTCCTGTGGCGGGTGCGCACATCCGGATTACACCCAGCAGTAATGAATGGTGAAGACTGACAAGGGAAGATTGGGGGCTCCATTAACTTGGCTATGCAAATGTTGAGGTCCCAGGAAGGCATCGGCTGCCTATTGGGGAGATGCAGGTGAGCTAACCCCTTGAAAACCTTCTTGAAAATAGCGTTAGCAGTCATAGAAGTACCATTTCCAGCCAAGAGATAGGCTAAGACTGATGCTAGATGGACCTTAAGGATAGTGGGCTGTAGGCACAATGAGTGTAGGTGAGTAAGATAGTCCAACATGACTGGTAACCCTGCCTGAGAAGGTACTATCCCACTGGGGTAACACAAGACAGAGAATCTCTTCCATTTGAAAGCATAGGTTTTCTTGGTAGAGGGCTTTCTATAACCCCTAAGAACCCTGAGTACGCACTCAGAAAGGTGTAGTCCTGCGTACTCTAGGTCCTCAAGAGCCAAGCCTTGAGTCTGAGAGACCTGAGGTTCGGATACAGAATCCTGCCCTGAGAGGAGGTCAGAAGGTTATGCCTCTGAGGGAGGTGTATGGACTGGGCCACAGATAGAGCAGTAGCGAGTGTGGCGAGCTACCCAACTGCCAGTCCTTATTTGTAGATATAATTCTGTTTCTATATATCTATATATTTTTTGATGTACAGTAATTCTGTGTATATTTACATGCCACAAGAAGGCCAGTGTTAATTCAAGGGGACGTAGAGAGACTGGATTTTTAAGAATGTGTGATTTTCCTTTGACCTGAAGGCCAGCTTGCTGGCCAGGAAACTGACAAGTACTTGTCCAAAAGCTTGTGGAAAACTGATCAAAGGGTATTTCCCATAGTTAACTAAGCAAGGGAAACAGAGGTAAATAAAATGTCCAGACACTAGCCCTCTTTCACTTCAACAGCAGGATGCTGTGATCCAAGGAAACTGTCATAGTATTGCCTTTGATGAGATGAAAGAAAAAACTGGAACATCCTTCCTTGCAGAGCTGTGTGAGATCCTAATTACAGGTGTCATAAACGTAAGGCTGGGTGACATCATCAGGCAGCTAGAAAACTGTGGTGGGATTTTGGAAACAGCGGAACAGTGACATCTCCTGACCAAATGGAATAGTTGCTCTGGGGAAACGGACAATTTTTTTTAGAATTTGGGTAATTGATGACACTGCAAGTTACAGAAGGTACTTAAAGCCCCAGCTCAGGGCATTTACACACACTTTCATTTGGACTTCACCTGACACACAAGGAAACAAAACTGCTGCCAAGACCAAAGAAACTTAACTTTCAATCATTGTTCTGGACTTCAAGTTTCTACGAATTTCAAGTAGACTTCAGCTATCAGTCATAGTGCGGTTTCATGTATATTTTCCCATTTGTTTCTGTATTCTGTGACCAAATTAGTGGTTTTTTAGTTGTAACTGTATGATTATTAGAGTATTTTAGTAAAAATATTTGTTTTTCTAAAGAAAATCTGCCTGAGTGAGATTTCTATAATTGTGTGTGAATTGGGGGACAGTATTAATAATCTGTGACAAACTGTTATTGCTAAGAGGTTGTCACTATCAGCATTCAAATCTAGAAAGGGGTCTGTAATGGATCTGGAAGGATAGGGAGAATACCAGAGTCTGCAGACATTTTGAACCAGGCTGTTATATGTCCTGTAAGGAGAAGGCCAAATCAGGTTTTACACTGCTACCTCCAAAGACAGTGTGATGCCTGGGTCTTCCCCGTGTAATAGTCAAGGAGGGGTTCATATTTGGCTACAAGACTCGAGACTGGTATTGTGCCCTTATCCAGAGTTTAGAGGGATGCCCTGGGTCCTCATGGCAGAGGTGCAGTCGTGACCTTGGTGAGCAGTCTAAAAAGACACACGGAGAGTAGCCCCATTCCTCCCCCCGTCACGGATTGCACTTGGGTTGGGCACTGTGAGCTCAGTGGACCTGACTCCCAGGAGTGGGTTCGTGACAGCAAGTACCATGGCTGCCTGACCCAGTCTGGAGCTATCAGGATCATGGTCGCTGGCTGGGACCTGAGCTTGATCAGGACCCAGAGTAACAGTGGAAATGGAGGGAAAGCATATAGGCTCCTCCCTGACCAGTCCAACACCAGGGCATTCATGGACACTGTGCCCTTTGCCGGTAGCCTGCAGCAGAACAGACGTAACTGGTGGTTCTCCTATGAGGTGAAGAGGTCTATCTCTAGGGTGCCCCACCTGTGAAACACATCCTCTAGTACTTGTCTGTTTAGAGACCATTCATGGTGGTTTTGGTTGATTCTGCTGAGTGCATCCGCCAGAGTATTGTCCTTCCCTGGGAGGTGGATAACTAACAGGGACACCTGTAATGAGTATGCTGGACTCCATATTTTCATTGCATCTGTGCATAGCAGGTTGGTCTCTTCCCTCCCTGCTTGTTGATGTAATACATTGTGGTGGTATTGTCCGTCCTGACCTGTACCACCTTGTCCCTTACCAGGGATGCGAAGGAATGCAGTACCAGAAGCACTGCTCTGAGCTCTAGAAGACTGATGTGCAGGGGTGACTCTGCAGCAGACCATGTACCGTGCACTGTATGCTCTTCCAGATGTGCCCTCCCCCACCCTAGGAGGGAGGCATCTGTTGTGAGTACCAAGGTAGGGGACTCCTTTTCGAATGGGACCCCTCCCCTGAGGTTGGTTCTGTCTTACCATCATTGCAGGGCCTGCAACAATGTATCTGGCACTGGTATCACCTTTGAGAGAGGGTCTCCCCTTTGGCAATAGTGTGCCCTGAGCTGAAACTGAATGTCTCTCATTTGGAATCTGCAGCCTTTCACTGTTCTTGTTGTTACGGCCATGTGCCCCAACAACTGCAGGAAGTGCCTTTCTGGTCTTGGTCTGTTGAGAGTGAAAGAGCCTGCCAGCTGCAGAATATTGTCTGCCATGTTGTGTGGGAGGAATGTCCTCCCCTGTACCTGGGTAGGTTGCAATATGGACTTTTTGGCACTGATTAAGAACCCTAGAGACGCCAGTGTGCACTGGGTGACCCCGAGAGCCTCTTCCACCTGTTGCGGTGACTTGCCCATGACTAGCCAGTTGTCCAAGTAAGGGAACACTGTCATGCCTTACTTTGATTAATAAGCTACGTAGGCTCGGGGTGGGTCAGAAGTTGGTCAACTGGGTGGCAAACTGGTTGGCAGGCAGAAAACAGAGAGTGGCGGTAAATGGTGTACAGTCAGAAGAGATGCAAGTCACAAGTGGGGTACCTCAGGGGATCAGTCCTGGGGCCAGTCCTCTTTAATATCTTCATCAGTGACATTGCAGATGGACTGGAGGGTAAGGTTTGCCTGTTTGCAGATGACACCAAGATCTGCAACAGAGTAGATGATCCAGATTGGGTAGACAGAATGAGAAGAGACCTGAAAAAACTGGCAAAATTGTCTGAAGAGTGGCAACTGGGGTTTAACGCAAAGAAGTGCAAGATCATGCACATAGGGAAGAGAAACCCTGAAGTTACCTATAGGTTGGGAGGGGAGTTGTTGGCAATCACAAGGAAAGAAAAAGACTTGGGCATCCTCATCACAGATGACATGAAATCATCCAAGCAGACCACTAAAGCAGTAGGTAAGGCTAGAGGGATGTTGGGGTGTATTAGTAGGGGTATGGGGTGTATTAGTAGGGGTATCACAAGTTATAAGTGGGAGGTAATAATCCCTCTTTACAAGACACTGGTTAGGCCCCATCTGGAGTACTGCGTGCAGTACTGGAGGCCGCACCTGCACAAGGACATTAACAAAATGGAGGCAGTCCAGAGAAGGGCAACCAGAATGGTGTAGGGACTGCATCAGAAAACATATGAGGACAGATTAACAGAGCTCAATATGTGTACCCTAGAGCAAAGGAGGGAGAGAGGCGATACAATCAAAACATTCAAACATCTTAAGGGCATTAACAAGGTGAAAGAATCTTACATGTTTCAATATCAGAAAAATAGCAGGACAAGAGGACACAGCATGAAATTAGAGGGAAGCCGATTAAGGGGTAATGTGAGGAAGTTTTTCTTCACAGAAAGTGTTGTGGATGCATGGAATGGCCTACCTCAGGAAGAAAAAATTACTCACCATAGTAATGTTGTTTCTTCTAATGGAGTCTTGCTGTATTCAGACATAATGCAGTTAGCCCGGGCACTTGAACTGCCCCGGAGAGGAAAGAGTTAGCTCTATGCAGAAGCATAGAACGTTGAGCTCGAGCTCGGTTTTCAAACCTCTGTCTGTGGTACTTCTCAGTGTAACTGTCAGATTCTTACGAGCACACTAACTAACATACTACTGTATGGAAATTGTTCAACATAGCCAAAGGGCAAAAAAAAAAAAAAAAAATTTTTGAGCCCAAAAGACTTAAGTCGAGAACCCAAGAAGGAAAGGTAGTGACAATATTTAAGTATAAAACACCAGAAAAATAACATCCACCCCCCCAAGAGGGAGGGCACAAGGTACACCCCTGAGGTGCAACACTGTACCTGCCAGCCCACTTCCCAAAAACCCAGGTTCTGAGAGGGGAGGCAGCGGGGAGGTCTGAATACAGCAAGACTCCATTAGAAGAAATAACATTACTACGGTGAGTAAAAACAAGTTACTCACCTGTAACAGTAGTTCTAGGAGTGGTATATGTTGTTCATCCACACTTTTTTGGCATGTCCCTTTCCCCTTTAAATCTTGCTGGAAGTCTTCAAGCTGGCTCCTCCCACCCACCCGGGTGGTATATACCTCTGCTCCGCCCCAAGACACCAGATCTTAGCCCGCTGGAAGCAAGGTGGTGCGCCTAAAGCCGGGAAGGTCGGGTGGGTGCGTGTGGATGAACAACATATACCACTCCTAGAAGAAAAAATTACTCACCTTAGTAATGTTGTTTCTTCTAAAGGAGTCTTGCTATATTATGACTATTGCAGTTTGTCCCACCATTAGAACTGCTCCGGAGGTGAAAGAGTTAACTCCATTCCAAGAATGGAACTTAGAACTCGAGCTCTATTAGAGAAGCTCTGTCTTGGTTATTTCAAACTCAAACTGTCAGATATTTACGAGCAAAAACTCACTAAGGTCTGTGTAAGCTGTAACCTACACTAGCCAACTGGCTACCTAAATATTAACACCCAATGCTGGTCCCAACACAAAGACTCAAGTCAAGGGACCAAAAGTAATAGTATAATATAATAATATGAGAAGTAATATAAGATAAAATAAAAACACCACCCCCAAAACCCCAAGAAGGGTGGAAAATATGTAATGGGCATAACTAGTGCCACTATAGGCTGCCCACCCCATACCCAAGTAGAAGTTCTGAGAGGGCAGGCTGGGAGGTCATAATAAGCAAGACTCATCAGAAGAAACAACATTACTAAGGTGAGTAATTTTTCTTCAAACAACATGAAGTCTTGCTATATTATGACTATTGCAGACTACACAGCAGTACCTCCATGGAGGAGGGACAGAACCTACTTAGAATAGGCTCT
Source organism: Neoceratodus forsteri (assembly GCA_016271365.2). Lineage (NCBI taxonomy): Eukaryota > Metazoa > Chordata > Ceratodontiformes > Ceratodontidae > Neoceratodus > Neoceratodus forsteri. Next base: position 471,500,243 of record CM057450.1, on the reverse strand, counting down.
AAGAACAGCTGTAGCAAACCGAGCATTTCTCCTGGCCTGGACATCCAGGGAGTAATGCTTGGTGAAAGTGTGTACCGTTTTCCAGGTAGCTGCTTGACATATTTCTAAAATAGGGATGTCTCTAGCAGCAGCTATAGATGCCGCTGTACCTCTGGTAGAGTGAGCCCTCAGGCCTGAAGGGGGAACCTTCCCCAGTTTTTGATAACAAAATTGGATACAAGAGACAATCCACCTGGCAATTGATCTCTTAGTGGCAGGTCTCCCTTTTCCGACCTCACCATAAGTGAGAAAAAGTTGGAGGGATTCGAACCTGTGACCCTTGGTACGTTCTATATAGTAACTTAGGGCCCTCTTAACATCTAAACTGTGCAATCTCCTCTCGCCAGAGGAGAAATGATCAGTGAAAAACACTGGAAGGGAGATAGATTGGTTAAGATGGAAATCTGAAACCACCTTAGGCAAAAACTTCCTGTTAGTCCTGAGGACTACCTTATCCTTGTGGAAAGAAATAAAGTCAGTTTCTACTGACAAGGCTTGTAACTCACTTATGCGCCTGGCAGAAGTGATAGCCACTAGGAAAACAGTTTTCCAAGTTAAGTACTTAAGCTCTGCAGAAGACAGAGGTTCAAAAGGGGGTTGCATTAACTGAGCAATGCAAACATTAAGATCCCAGGCAGGGGCCGGATCCCTAAAAGGTGGATTAGTATGAAGTAATCCTTTAAAAAACTTGGAAAATACAGGGTGAGCGGAAAGAGAGGAGGGCTTTCCTGCTGAAACAAAAACAGAGACAGCTGCCAAATGTACTTTCAGGGTAGCTGGTCTCAGGCCCAAAGAATTAAGATGGACCATATAGTCCAAAACAATGGGCAAATCAGCAGATTCCGGGGAAATATGTTTCCCAGAACACCAGATGGAAAAACTTTTCCACTCAGAATTATAAGTAGCCCTAGTGGAAGGCTTCCTAGAAGCCTTTAGGATTTCAAGAACACCTTAAGAAAGGTGTAGGTCAGCAAATTCTAGCTCCTCAAGAGCCGGGCCTTGAGATTGAGGGATTTGAGGTTCGGATACCAAACTCTCCCCTGGGCACAGGTTAACAGGTTGTGATTCCTGGGGAGACACAGGGGAAGATGGACTGCTAGGGATAGAAGGAGAGGGTACCAGGGCTGCCTGGCCCAATCTGGGGCAATCAGAATCACCCTGCAAGGCTGGGATCTGATTTGACTAGCACCTTGAATAGGAGAGGAAGGGGAAAGGCATAAAGAAACTTCCCTTCCCAATCAGGGAGAAAGGCATCCAGGGGACTAAGCCCAACACTGGGGCCTGCAACAGAACAGTGGAAGTTGGTGATTGTCTGGGGCTGCAAAAAGATCTATCTGAGGGGTGCCCCATCTGGCAGAAACTATCCCCAGTATTTGAGGATCCAGAGACCATTCGTGATGGCCCTGGGAAATCCTGCTGAGAGCATCTGCCAGGACATTGTCCTTTCCTGGAAGGTGAACTGCTATCGGGAAGTGTTCAGGGAATAGGCCAGAGACCACAACTTCATTGCCTCGGTGCACAGGCGTCAAGACTGAGTGCCCCTTGCTTGTTGATGTACCACATTGTTGTGGTGTTGTCTGTTCTGACTTGTACCACTTTGTTCTGAACAGACACAGAAAACACTTGAAGTGCTAGAAAGACAGCTCTGAGCTCCAGCAAATTGATGTGGAGCAGAGATTCCTGAGGGGACCACACTCCCTGAGTGGAGAGGTCGCCCATGTGGGCTCCCCACCCCAGGAGGGATGCATCCGTAGTGAGGGTCAAGGAGTGAGACAGAGGAATGAAAGGGACCCCCAGCCTTAAATTGCTCTGATCCTGCCACCACTGGAGGGCCTGGATCAGGGTTCGAGTCACTGGGACCAACTTGGAAAGGGGGTCTCTTCTCTGAGACCAAAAGGCTCTTAAGTGAAACTGAATGTCCCTCATCTGAAATCTTGCTCCTTGCACTACAGCTGTGGATGCAGCCATGTGCCCCAGGAGCTGCAAGAAGTATCTTGCTGGTCGAGAGACCTGCAGAGTGAAGGAGGAGGCCAGAGCCACCAGGTTCCTTACCTCTCGGTAGGAAGGCTCTGGCCTGCTTTGTGTCCAATTCTGCACCTATGAAGGTGAGCACCTGAACAGGTTCCAGAACTGACTTTGGAAGATTGAGCAATAAGCCCAGAGAGGTGAGCAGCTGCTGGGTAACTTGCAGGTGAGATTTGACCTGTTCTGGGGACTGGCCTACAATGAGCCAGCCGTCCATGTAGGGAAAGACAGCAATCCTTTGCCTTCTTAAATGAGCAACTGCTACTGCCAGACATTTTGTGAATACCCTTGAGGCAGAGGAGAGGCCGAAGGGCACTGCTCTGAACTGGTAGTGACCTGAGGGCAGTTCGAATCTGAGGTACTTTCGGTGGGAGCTTCTGATTAGGACATGAAAAATAGGCATCCTTGAGGTCCAGGGAGGCTAGCCAGTCCCCTGGCCTAGAAAGGGTAAAATCATTGCCAGAGTTACCATTTTGAACTTTGGTTTCAAAAGGTGCTTGTTCAGATATCTCAGGTCTAAAATGGGCTGCCATTCTCCCTGTCTTTTTTGGGGTAAGGAATATCTGGAGTACAGACCCTTGCCCTGATGTAGGGGAGAAACCCTTTCTACAGCTCTGAGAGCCAGGAGGGATGAGACTTCTGTTTCTAAAGAAAAGGTCTCTAAAGGGTTTGCAGGTGGGAAAGATCTGATTCTCATCTTTGGAAATTTTTTGAAGCTGAGAACCAGACCCTGACCTACTACTTCCAGGACCCACTTGTCTGAAGTTAGAGACTCCCAGTTCAGAGCGTAAGCCAACCTGCCCTCTACAGGTAAAGGAGAATCGGCCCTGGGCACCCCAACAGGGTGCCTGTTTGGCAGGTGCTTTAGGCTGAGGGGTGGGAGCAGGCCTGCTCACACCCCGTCTGCCTCTCCCTCTGAAGAACCCCCTCTGAACATAAGCAGAGGAGGCCTGGGTTTGGTAAAAAGGCCTGTGAAAAGGCCTACCCCAACCCCTGGGGGTCTTTGGAGTGGCTTGCCGCTCCTTGGCCTGAGCACTCTTATAGGTAGTCCTATATTCATCCATTTCCTTCATATAATTCTCTGTCTGCTCCCCAAACAGAGAATTCCCTACCACAGGAAAATCCATAGCCTTAGTCTGGGTATCCTGTGACAAGCTAGTACACCTGAGCCAGGCCAACCTGCGAAAAGCTACAGATGTAGCCATGACTCTAGAGGATACATCATTAAAATCCACAGCAGCATTGGATGCCTCAATGCCATCAGCAGCCACCTGCTCCAGCTCATTAGCAAGCTGGTCAGAGGCCTGTTTGGCCAAAGCCATGACAGTGTCCCATCTAGATTTTTGAAACCTTGCTACATAAGCCATGTAATTTGCTTGCCTGAGTCCCAAGGACGCTGCCATGTATTGTTTTTTTTTTTGCCATGGCATCAATCCTCCTGGAATCCTTGTCAGGAAGATGAAGCCAAGGAATATTAGCTTTATCACAGGCTGCAGCCTGAACCACACCAACATGACTGCAATGCTGTGAAAGGAATTCTGTATCAGGACCTGACAGAGTGTACCTCCTGTCCATCTTTTGTCCACAGGAGGCACAGAATTAGGAGCTTTTAAAATTTTTGTTTGTTTCCTAAATGAATTATGCAAGGAATAGACAATCTCCTAGACTCTGGAATATCCATCCTTTCTACAAAATCAGGTTCCTCTTGCTCATCCACAGCTTCCTCCAATGGGAGCTGGAGGGATTCAGCAACCTTTTTATAAAACAAAAAATGAGAAGGGGACTCAGAAAGCATAGGGGGAGATTCTAAGGGTCAGTCTGGGGAGATGTCCGGATCAATGGGCACATTCAGACTCTCAAAGTCACATTCACACTGTTCATAATCCTCCTCCCCCTCCTCTGGTTCATAAAAATCTCTAATATCATATTCTTGAACCGGGTGGAACCGGCCGAACCAACCTTTTACCAGACAGAGGCGGTTCGGACGGAACCGGAGAAAGTGACTGTACAATTTCTATAGCTTTTGCTATTTCTGCAGCAGTTGGGGAAGGAATTTTGGACTCCCTACCTGCTGATTTTTTAGTTTTCTTAGCTGGAACTGGCTCCTCAGAGCCAGCTTTACGTTTGCCCGAGGAAGTCTCGCCCTGGTCAGAGGGCACTCTCCCTCCGGCTGGCACCGAACCGGCCTGGCCATCCGGTTAGCGGACTTTTGGCCCTCTGACTCTGAGCCTGCCCATCTCTTATCCAGGGTGGCTGCAGGAAATTTTACCAATCTGGCAGTCTGAATTGAGGTGGTCAACCCCAGACAATAAACACATGCAGTGTGTGGGTCAGCCTTGGCAAAGGCTTCCCCACAGACACTACAGTGTTGAAACGCAGTGGGCCCGTTTTTTCTTTTGGGTTTCTCAGACATGATGCCAGCCTAACCAAGAAACTTGCCCTTTAAACGGCACTGCCAGGCAAGACACCCTTATCGGTTCCCAACCGTGTCACGGGTCATGGAAAAACCGTAATGAAATCCGTTTTTTTTAGAACCGATAAGAACCGGGAACCGCACTCTAAAAGCTTTAAAATGCTTACTCTTTAAGGTTTTAACCAACCGTTCGAACCGATAAACATTTACAAGTTCCACACAGAAATAAAACCTGTCTATTACTTACAATACCACAGACAGAGCTTGAACCGATCGGTTTGCGGTTAAAATAATAATACTCGCGGTTGAATTTAACCGAGAAAATACTGTTTAAACCGAAAAATGAACCGAGCAGTAGGAGAAATCTCCGGAGCGACTGTTCAGTGAGGCGGAGTAAAGAATCTGACAGTTTGAGTTTGAAATAACCAAGACAGAGCTTCTCTAATAGAGCTCGAGTTCTAAGTTCCATTCTTGGAATGGAGTTAACTCTTTCACCTCCGGAGCAGTTCTAATGGTGGGACAAACTGCAATAGTCATAATATAGCAAGACTTCATGTTGTTTGAACTACTGTTACAGGTGAGTAACCTGTTTTTCTAGGAGTGTGGAAATGTTGTTCATCCACACTTCTTTGGCAGACTCCTAGCAGTTCTCCGGGAGGAGGGAGGCAAGGCGCGTACCCCCTACTTAGGAAACAGAGACTGGAGAACCGAGGCCCCAAAACCAGCATCACGGCGTGACTCAAGGTTGATGTGGTAGTGGGTGATGAAGGTGTTTGCTGACTTCCAGGTAGCAGCCCAGCAGATTTCCTGGATAGGGATGTCCCTGGAAGCAGCCACTGATGCAGCAGTATGGTAGGTAGAATGAACTCTTCTCCATCTGGGGGGCTCCTTGTCCTCCAACTCATAACACAGACTTATGCATGATGTGATCGATCTTGCAATAGTCCGTTTGGCTGCAGGTCTGCCAGAAGCGGCTTCAGCGTAGGTGACAAACAGCTGGTGAACCTCTCCCTGAATTTCCGCCGTCCTCTCCTTGTAATAGGATAGAGCACGTCTAAGGTCCAGGGTATGGAGCCTGTACTCGGCGTCCGAGGTGTAATTAGGGTAATATACTGGCAGAGTCAACACCTGGTTAAGGTGAAACTCTGACACCACCTTCGGAAGGAATTTCGGTTGGGGGCGCAGGACAACTTTGTCCCTGTGAAAGACCAGATAAGGGGAGTCCACTGAGAGCACCTGGAGCTCCCCTGTCCTTCTGGCTGACGTGATAGCCACCAGGAAGGCCATCTACCATGACAAGTGTGAGAGCTCACACTTGTGCATGGGTTCAAATGGCTTGCCCATGAGCTTTGCCAAAACCAGCAGAAGATCCCATGGAGGTGGAGGTTCATGCACCAGAGGGGATATGTGATCCAGGCCTTTGAAAAAGCGCCCAACCACTGTCTCCTGTGCCAATGTTGACTGACTGGCCCATGCCCGGTAAGCAGAGATGGCTGCCAGGTGCACCCTAAGGGTCGATGACCGAAGACCTCCTTTGGAGAGAGACCAAAGATAGTCCAAAATGTTAGCCACAGAACAGAATAAGGGGTCCAGACCCTTACCCTGACACCAAATGGAAAACCTTTTCCATTTGAAGGCGTAACATTTCCTGGTCGATTCCTTAGGAGATGCCTCCACCACAGTGAAGACATCCTCGGAAAGACCCAGAGCCTGGAACTCTAGCCGCTCAGATACCAGGCTGTGAGGTGCAGGGACTGAAGGTCCGGATGGAATACCTTAACGTGGTTCAATGATATCAGGTCCGGGCATGTACAAAGCCGCTCCGGGGGTCTGCAGCTGAGGCTGAGGAGATCTGGGTACCAGAACTGGTGCGGCCAATCTGGGGCTACCAGGATCACCTTCGCCTTGTCCCTCCTCACCTTGAGTAACACCTTGTGGATAAAGGGAAATGGAGGGAAGGCGTAGAAGAGGCCTCGGGTCCATGGCCTCGAGAAGGCATCCCCCCTGCAGCGAGCCCTGCTGAGAGGGGCAGGCATGGTACAGCCTTAGCTCGGTGTTCTCCCTGGAGGCAAACAGGTCCACCAATGGTTTGCTCCAATGGGAGAACAGACTGTAAGCTACCTCTGGATGGAGAGACCACTCGTGGGATGTCTGGCCTATGCGGCTGAGAGCATCCGCCAGTTGGTTCGAGACTCCTGCCACATGGATGGCAAGGAGATCTGCCTCTAACCGGCTAACAAAGGTCCAGATCCAGAGCGCCTCCTTGCATAGCAGACGGGAGTGCGTGCCATCCTGTTTGTTGAGGTAGTACATGGTCGTGGTATTGTCCGTCTGGACTTGAACCACTTGACCCCGGAGATGAGGAGCGAAAGCTGACAGTGCCAGTCTGACTGCTCTGAGCTCCAACAGGTTGATGTGGCATCGGGAATCCTCGGGGGTCCAGAACCCATGGGCTCTGCGGTCCCCCATGTGGGCTCCCCAGCCCATGAGAGAGGCATCAGTCGTAAGGACGATCTTCGGCTCAGGGCGGACAAATGGAATCCCTTCCTGCAGATGACTTGGGATGGTCCACCACTGGAGAGCGTCCCACATTTTCTGGGTGACTGTGACCAGCTGGTCGAAAAGGAACTGACGCTGAGTCCACTGAGCAGCCAGCTCCCACTGGAGGGGACACATGTGCAACCTGGCCCAATGGACCACTGAGGTGTACGCCGCCATGTAACCCAGAAGGCGCAGGAAGTCCCGGGCAGGGCGCAAGTGCCCAACCAGAAATGATTGGGCAAAGGAGGAAAGAACCTCCGCCCTGTCCACCGGAAGCTGGTCTCTGGCTTGACGAGAGTCGAGCTCTGCCCTGATAAAGCCAGTCACCTGAGAGGGCACGAGTTCCGACTTGGCCTCGTTGACCAGGAGGCCTAATCTGGAACAGGTTCAGAGGACCAGGTCCCTGGACCTCTCCACCTCCTGCAGGGAGGAACCAGCCAGGAGCCAATCATTGAGGTAGGGGTATATGAGAATCCCTTGACGCCGTAAATGGGCAGTCACCACTGCAATGCATTTGGTGAAGACCCTTGGGGCCGATGACAGGCTGAACGGCATGGCTCGGAACTCGTACAGGGTCCCTTCGACCCTGAAGTGGAGGAACCGCTGGTGGGACGGACGGATTGGGACATGAAAGAACGGGTCCTGTAGATCCAGTGAACAGAACCACATGTTTCGCTCCAGAGAGGGTATGATCTGGGTCAGAGTTACCATCCAGAAGGTGCGAGACCTGAGATATTGATTCAAGTCGTGGAGATCTAGGATGGGGCGCCAACCCCCACGTCCGCTTGGGCACCAGGAAGTACCTGGACACGAAGCCTGGGTCCACAGGAGGATCCGGCACTGGAGCTACTGCCTCCTTGCGGAGAAGCTGAGCAATATCGTCCCGAAGGGCCAACTGAGCGCCAACTGAGATCCTTTCCTCTAGTGGGGCGCGGGCTTGGCAGGGAGGGTACTGCTTGAATTCTAGGGGCAGTCCCTGACCGACCACTTCCAGGACCCACTTGTCTGAAGTGATATCGGACCAGGTGGAAAGAAAGTGGCGGAGCCGGCCCCCCACGGGAGGACCCAGAACTGGAGTGACGGGAGTAGGGTTGACCACCCGTGACCCGTCACTGCACAGGCTTAGAGGAGGAGGAGGCTCCTGGACCAGCACCTCGGCCTCCTTTGCGGGGCTGTTGGGGACCCTGCTTGGGCCTAGGGTGCCAATCTTGAGTCTGCTGTTGCTGCTGACCTCCCTGATAGGAGGGCTGCCTAACCGCAGGGGAAGAATGCCGAAGAGGCTTCTTTTTGCATTTCTGCTGGTTCTTGCCCGAAGAACCTTTTGCAGAGGTAGCATCCAAAGTGGCACTGGACTGCTCTATGCGCTGGAGGTGACCTTCCACTCCAGGACTGAAGAGGTAGGTGCCAAGGAAGGGCATGTTAGCTAATTCATGCTGAGTATCCGCAGGAAAAGAGGATAACCTCAGCCATGCCGTGCGGCGAGTGGCCACTACGGCTGCTAAGGAGCAGGCACAGGAATCTCCAATGTCCAGGGCCGTCTGGAGCTGCTGTTTTGCAACAGCACGGCCCTGGTCACGGACCTGCTTAACCGTGGTCTGCATGTCCGCTGGGAGATGAGGGAGGACTTCATCTAGTGACCCCAAGAGGGCATGAGAGAAGAGTGCCATGATAACAGCCGAGCTGGCTTGACGAAGGCCCAAGGATGAGGCCACATATACCTTCCGGGCAGAATGGTCCATGTTTTTGGACTCCTTGTCCGGAGGGCGGTCAGTATCTGCTGAGCTACCCATACACCGAAACACTGACGCAGTCACAAGGCTCTCGGCTGAGGGATGCTCAGTGAAGCCGGCCAGGGACCCCATGGGTATAGTGTACTTGCGAGCCATGTGGGCAGACGGAGCCGGGCAGGAGGCAGGGCACTGCCATAGCTCAAGGGCTGGGGCAACAATGTCTTCGGTCACTGGGAAGGCCTCCGTCGGGGTATCCCCCCTCTTAAGGATATCCGTGAGAGGATATTCCGCCTTCTTTTGGATAGGCTGTAATGGCATACCCGTGGACTCAGATATGAGTCGAAGGATGCCTTGGAAGGAAGAAGGATCTTCCTCCAGGCCTATCACTGACAACTCATCACCAGGGTGTGAGTGAAGGCCAGTAGCATCCGAGTCAGAGGAGTCAGGATACAGGGGCCTCTCGACTATGTCCCCTTCAATATGCCTAGGGCAATCATGGACTACAGTGATGGACAGACAACGGGGCAAGCCTGTATCTGCCCGATCCTCCTTCGAGGGAGCCCCTCCCTGAGGCTGTTTAGGCAGTGGTTCCACCAGAATTGGTGGGGAGACCGGAACTGGCCAAGCAGGAATGTGTGCCGGTCCTGCCGGAGGGAGAACCGGAGTCCTTGGTACCGGAGGAGTCGCTGTCAGCCGAAGAGGCTGGGGCCAAGTAATGGCCGGTGTAGCCAGAGTTGCCGGCTTCTGACCAGTCAGAATGAGCTGCTGCTACATAAGGTCCTCTTAATGTCGACGGAGCTTCCATCTAAGGCTCTCCTCGTTCGAGGAGGATGAGGAGCGGCGGCGCCTCTTCCAGGAGTGTTGGTAACCCTTTTTCGGCTTTTCGACCGACGGGATCGGCTCTCTCGATCGGGAGAGACCAGATTCGGTGAAAACCGAAGATCCGGCTCCTGTCCCTCGATCGGGATGCCCGAGGGACGGGTCTCCTCGTCGAGGAAGGAAAGGATGGGAGTTCTTTCCAAAGAGTCGTCGAGCGAGGTCGGCGACAACGGCTCGATCGGGTTGAGAGAAATCTTGGCCGGTTCGGCAGTGTCCTTGGCCTGACAGAAGGTCTGAGAAGCCGGTGGCCGAGGAAGCGATCTCGACCAAGGCAGAGACCACCTGGTCCTGTGAATTGGACCGCTCTCGGTCCCAGGAACATCTTCTTCGACCAGAAGAAGATGATCTGTGGTCCTTTTCCCTTTTCTTGGGGCGGGAGGAGTGCGAGCCCGAGGGCGCCTCACCCTCGGTAGGGAGAGACTGGCACAGCTCCCGAAAGGACCCAGTAAAGGTGGAGCCCAGGTTGAGCGGCACAAAAAAACTTTGGCTGGCCGAAGCTTGGGCAGCTTCCTCCTCGAAAGCCACCATCTGTTCGAGCTGCTCGGCGGATCCTGCGGCCGCGGAAACCGCCCACCTGGCCTCCTTCGATTTCACCGGTGGATTGCGAAGCTCCGGTTTCCCCAGCTGTAGGCACGCCTTGCGATCGTCCAGGACGTTGGGATGGAATGCCAGGCAGATAGTGCAAGCAGTGGTGTCATGCACGGCACCCAAGCAATAAACACACGAGAGGTGGGGATCGGTGCGAGACATCTTTTTGTCCGCAAGGACACCGGCAAAAACTGGGAGATGACTTGTCCTCCATGTCTGATGTGCTCGGATAAGATTTGTAAACTCTTACAAGTTTTAAAGAAAGCAAATGCAGCGAAAACCATCGATTAGACTCCAGGGCCTATGGTACCTGGAAAGTAGCACGAAGGAACCTGAATCTTCCAGCGGAAAGGAAGATCTGGTGTCTTGGGGCAGAGCCGAGGTATATACCACCTGGGTGGGTGGGAGGAGCCAGCTTGAAGACTTCCGGCAAGATTTAAAGGGGAAAGGGACATGCCAAAGAAGTGTGGATGAACAACATATCCACGCTCCTAGAATTTTTTCTTCAAACAACACGAAGTCTTGCTGTATTCAGACATAATGCGGACTACCAAGCAGTTCCCTATGGAGGAGGGGAATGCAGAACCTACTTTGGGAAGAGGCTCTGCAGTACTGCTGTGCCAAACCTAGCATCACTCCTAGCCTGGATGTCCAGGGAGTAATGCTTGGTAAAAGTATGTACTGTTTTCCAGGTGGCTGCTTTACAGATCTCTAACAAGGTATATCTCTGGCATAGCTAGAGAAGCAACGTGTACCCCCTAGTCGAATGAGCCCTCAGGCCTAAAGGGCGTTCTACCCAACTTGTCATAACAGAATTGTATACAAGAAACAATCCACCTGGCAATAGTTCTTTTAGTGGCAAGCTTACCTTTCCCACTTCACCATAAGTGAGAAACAATTGAGGACAGTCATTTCTATGTGCCTTAGTATGCGCAATGTAGTAGCCAAGGGCCAACTTAACATCCAGACTGTGTAACCTTCTTTCACCTGAAGAAGAATGATCAGTGAAAAACACAGGGAGAGATAGACTGGTTCAGATGAAAATCTGATACCACTTTGGGCAAGAACCTCCTACTGGTTCTTAGGACCACTTTGTCCCTATGGAAGGAGATGAAGTCAGGTTCAACTGACAGAGCCTGTAACTCACTAATCCGCCTGGCAGAAGTAATAGCTACCAGGAACACAGTTTTCCAGGTCAAGTACTTCAATTTGGCTGAAGCCAGAGGTTCAAAGGATGGCTGCATAAGCTGAGCTATGCAGACATTAAGATCCCAAGGCGGAGTGGGCTCCCTAAAGGGAGGCTTAATGTGACCCAGTCCTTTAAAGAACTTTCTGAAAACAGGATGAGATGCCAGGAAAGAGCCCTTCCCTGCTGAGACGAATGCAGAGACAGCTGCTAGATGAACCTTCAGAGTGGCAGGCCTAAGGCCTAGACCATTCAGATGAACTAGATAGTCTAAGGCTGTGGAAATGTCTGCAGAATCAGCCAGGATGCCTTTCTGAGAGCACCAAATACTGAACCTTTTCCGTTCTGAGTTGTAAGTTTTTCTAGTGGAAGGTTTCCTGGAGACCTTCAGAATATCCAGAACTCCCTGAGAAAGATGTAGTGCTGCATATTCTAACTATTCAAGAGCCAGGCCTTGAGATTGAGAGACTGGAGGTTGGGGTATCAGATCCGCCCCTGGGAGAAGGACAGGAGATTGTATGCCCTGGACAGAGACAGGGGACGTGACACTGACAAGGATAGCAGTACAGGATACCACGGCTGTCTGGCCCAATCTGGAGCCACCAGTATCACTGTGGAGGGTTGAGTCCTGATCTTGATCAGAACTCTGAACAGCAGAGGAAAGGAGGAAGGCATAGAGAAACCTGCTCTTCCAGTCCAAAATGAGAGCATCCTGGGGAACCATCCCCAGGACTGGAGGTCTGCAACAAAACAGAGGAAGTTGATGATTGTCTGGTGCTGCAAAGAGATCTATCTCTGGAGTGCCCCACCTGGAGAAAATGACCCTCAGTATGTGAGGATCCAGGGCCCATTTGTGGTGTCCCTGTAATATTCTGCTCAGAGCATCTGCTAGTATGTTGTCCTTCCCAGGAAGGTGAACTGCTACCAGAGAAGTCTGAAGAGAATAGGCCAGAGACCACAGCTTCATGGCTTCTGTGCACAAGGCCGAGGACCGAGTGCCTCCCTGCTTGTTGATGTACCACATTGTGGTGGTGTTGTCCGTTCTGACTTGGACCACCTTGCCCTTGACTGAATCCGAGAAGCTCTGCAGGGAAGGAAAACTGCCCTGAGTTCCAGGAGACTGATATGAAGGAGAGATTCTTGTGGGAACCAGACTCCTTGAGCTGTCAGGGCTCCCAGGTGGGCTCCCAACCCTAGGAGGGAAGCATCCGTAGTTAGAACTACTGATGGGACTTGAGGGAGAAATGGAACCCCTTGTCTGAGGTTGTTCTGGTCCAGCCACCACTGGAGAGCTTGGACCAGAGTCTGAGTCACTGGGATCAGTTTGGTAAGTGAATCCTTCTTTTGAGACCAAAAAGACCTTAGATGAAACTGAATGTCCCTCATCTGGAACCTTACTCCCTGCACCACTGCCGTGGAAGCTGCCATGTGGCCCAGGAGCTGGAGGAACTGTCTTGCTGGGCAGGAAACCTGAGGTCGACAGGAGGAAGCGAGATCCACTAGGGCCTTCACCCTTGCCAGGGGAAGGAAGGCTTTTGCTTGTACAGTGTCCAACTATGCCTATGAAGGTGAGAAGTTGAACTGGTTCGAGGACAGACTTTGGAAGATTGAGAAGAAACCCCAAGGAGCTGAGTAGGTCCTGGGTAGTTTGAAGAGCTGACTCAACCCGTAAAGGTGACTGACCCACTAAGAGCCAGTCGTCCAGATATGGGAAGATGGTGATACCCTGTCTTCTGAGGTAAGCCACCACTACTGCAAGGCACTTTGTGAACACCCTTGGAGCTGATGTCAGGCCGAATGGCATAGCTCTGAATTGGTAATGGCCTGAAGGCAACTTGAACCCGAGGTATTTTTTGTGGGAGCACCTAATAGGAATATGGAATTAGGCATCCCTGAGGTCCAGAGATGCTAGCCAATCCCCTGGCCTTAGAGAGGGAAGGATTATTCCCAGAGTAACCATTTTGAATTTGGGCTTTGAAATGTGTTTGTTCAAATACCTTAGGTCTAGGATGGGTCACCACTCCCCCGTTTTCTTTGGGGTAAGGAAGTACCTGGAGTACAGTCCCTTCCCCTGTGCTGAGTAGGAACCTTCTCTATAGCTCTGAGAGCTAGAAGTGAGGAAACCTCTGCCTCTACGGCAATGGTTTCTGAGAGTGATGCAGGTGGAAAAGACTTGGCCCTCTTTTTTGGAAATTTTTTGAAGCTGAGGGCCAGTCCCTGGCTTACTACTTCCAGGACCCACTTGTCTGAGGTCACAGACTTCCAGGCCTGGAAGTAGTAAGCCAGCCTGCCTCCTACTGGAAATGGGGAGTTGACCCGGGCTGACACATCAGGGTGTCTGCTTGACAGAAGCCTTAGGCTGAGAGGAGGAGGGAGCAGCTCTGCTCAACCCCCTCCTGCCCCTCCCTCTGAAGAACCCCCTCTGTGGGAAGGGAGAGGAGGCCTGGGCTTGGTAAAAAGGCCTTTGAAAGGGCCTGCCCCTGCCCCTAGACTGCTGCTTGTGCGGAGTGGCTTGCCTTTCTTTGGCCTGTACACTCCTGTACGTGGTCCTGTTTTCATCCATTTTCTTCATGTAAGCCTCTGTCTGCTCCCCAAACAGAGTTACCTACTACAGGAAAATCCATAGCCTTAGTCTGGATATCCTGTGAAAGGCTAGTACATTTGAGCCAAGCACGTCTTCTGAGAGACACAGATGTAGCCATGACTCTAGATGCCACATCATTGGAGTCCACAGCAGCATGAAATTGCATTTTGGATGCCTCAATTCCATCAGCAGCCACCTCCTCCAGCTCCTTGGCTAGCTGGGGAGAGGCCTGTTTAGCCAGTTCCAGAACCGTATCCCATCTGGATTTCTGGTACCTGGCTGTGTAGGCCATATAAGTAGCCTGCCTGAGTCCCAAAGAGGATGCCAAATACTGTTTTTTGGCCATGGCATCCACTTTCCTGGAGTCCTTATCTGGGGGGTGTGAAGCCAAAGGAATGTTAGCCCTGTCACAGGCTGCAGCCTGTACTACCCCAACATGGCTGCAATGACTATAAAGGAACTCTGCATTTGAGCCTGATAAAAAATACCTCCTGTCCATTCTCTTATCCACAGGAGGTATTGAATTAAGGGTTTGTAAAATTTTGTGTGTCTGTTTCTCCAAGGATTTATGAAGAGGGATAGAGTCTTTTGGACTCTGGAATGTCCATCATTTCCACAAAAATCAGGCTCTTCATCCTCCTCTGCAGCTTCAACCAAGTGAAGCTGCAGGGTTTCTGCCACCTTTTTTGTAGAACAAAAAATGTGAAGGGGACTGAGAGAGCCTGGGAGGAGAGACACCTGAGGGTATGTCTAGGGAGATGTCCGGTTCAATGGGCACATCCAGACCCCCCTGGTCATCGTCATCATCATCATCCTCGGTATAGTCTTCGTCTCCCTCCCACTCCTCATAAAAAGCGTCTGGATCATAATCTGGAGGAGACAGATCCGACCGCCTAACCAGCGGTACCGGTTCGGACGGAACCGGTCTAAGCGATTGAACAATGCTAATAGCTTTGGTTATTTCGTCCGCGGTTGGAGAGTGCGATACCGGATCTGAACCAGCAGACTTAGGCTTCTTTTTTGATGGAACTGACCCCTCGGGATCGGCTCTCCTTTTGCCCGAGGAGGTATCGCCTAGGTCAGTAGGCACCTCCTCCGGTTCGGGCCATAACCGAACTGGGCTGGCCATCTGGATCTACAGACTTCTCGGCCTCTCTTTCCTTCAGCCTACTCAATCTTTTATCTAGAGTGGATTTAGGAAAGTTTTTACAGATTTGGCAGTCTGACTTGAGGTGGTCAAACCCCAGACAATAAACACAGATGAGGTGGGGGTCAGCCTTAGCAAAGGCCTCCCCACACTCAGTACAGTGTTGAAACCCAGTGGGACCGGTTTTCTTCTTGGGTTTCTCAGACATGGCCAACCTGAAAAATTACCCTATTGCAGCTTTCAAGCCAGGTAATACAACAACCGATCGATTACAAACTGTGTCACAGGCTTTTTAAAAGATCCGCCAAAAAACCTCGGTTCTTCTGAAATCGATCGGCACCACTCTAAACCACTCTAATCCCAGAAATAAATTTAAACAGAATGGGTCGGTTCCATACTGGACTGACCGGAAAGAAACTGAAGAAAAGAACAATTTCCAACTTTTTTCACAGAACAAAACACAGTCACTACCTATCTACACACTACCTGTACCATAGACAGAGGCTGGAAATCCGAAAATAACAAAAAATTATACGGTTTAAACCGAACGCTTTACTTTTCCCGAACCGAGCAGAAGAAATCTCCAGAGTGACTTCACTGTTAGGTGGAGTAAAGAATCTGACAGTTACACTGAGAAGTACCACAGATAGAGGTTTGAAAACCAAGCTATAGCTCAACGTTCTATGCTTCTGCACAGAGTTAACTCTTTCCTCTCCAGGGCAGTTCAAGTGCTGGGGCTAACTGCATTATGTCTGAATACAGCAAGACTTCATGTTGTTTGAAGTGGTGGATATGAATACAGTGCAGGGCTTCAAACAGGCATGGGATAGGCATAAGGGAGAAATGCAGACGAGTATGAATAAATAGGTCATTGACGAGTAAGGGCCCATGGCACATTCATAAGGTAGAAAAAATGGGCAGACTGGATAGGCCTTGCAGTCCTTATCTGCTATCAACTTCTGTGTTTCTATACCCTGCCTTCTCAGGTGTGCCACCACCACTGCCAAGCACTTTGTGAATGCCCTGGGAGCAGAGGTCAGGCCGAATGACAGGGCTGAGAACTGGTAATGTCCTGAAGATAGTCTGAACCCGAAGTACTTTCTGTGGGATTCCCTGACAGGAATGTGGAAATAGACATGCTTTAGATTCAGTGATGCCAGCCAGTCTTCTTGCTGAAGCATGGGAAGAATCATTGCCAAGGTAACCATCCGTAACTTTGGCTTTCCTAAGTACTTGTTTAGAGCTTTTAGATGTAAAATGGGTCACCACTCCCGGTTTTTCTTTAAGGTTAGGAAATATCTCGTGTAGAACCCTTTCCCCCTTTGGGTGGTGGGAACTGGTTCCACTGCTTTTGCCAGCAACAGGTTGAGCACTTCTCTTTCCAGGAGTGCCCTTTCTGTAGGGGATGATGGCTTGAAAAACTCTGATCTCAGATTGGGGACAGTTTTGAAACTGAGGGCTAGGCCTTGACTCTCCACCTCCAGCATCCACTTGTCTGTGGTGATGGTCTTCCAAGTCTGGAAGTAGTGAGTCAACCTGCCCCCTACTGGCAAAGGGGAGGCGACCCTGACTGACACATAAGGGATTCTGTTTTGTTTGGGCTGTAGTTTGTGGGAATTGGTCCCCTTGCCTACAGCCCCTCCGACCTCTACACCTGAAGTAGCCCATCTGCTGTTGGTAAACAGGGGTAGTTTGTGCCTGGAAGAAGGGTCTGCTGTAACCCCTTATAGCTCCCCCTTCTTGAGGTCTACAGGAGGTTGAACTTCTTTCCTTTGCGGAGTTGCTTCTGAAGGTGGTGTTATATTCGTCCACCTTTTTCATGTATACCTCTGTCTTATCCCCCAAAAGAGATATATTCTCCACTAAGAAATCCATAGCTTTGTTTTGGGTGTCCTGGGTTAGGCCTGTTGCCCTAAGACAGGCAAACCTCCTTAAAAACCACAGCTAAGGCCATTCACATGGCTGCTGTGTCGTTGGCATCTACTGCCATATGAAACTGGTATTTCGTGGCTTCTAAACAAATCTAGCAGTTTCAAACATGAGCTGCTAGACCAGGTGGTGCCTTGTCAGCCATAGCCATGACTGAATTCCAAAGGGATTTCTGGTACTGGGCAGCATAAGTCATGTAATTGGCTTGCCCGATGAATAGCGAAGCTGCCAGGTAGCCCTTCTTGGCCATGCCATCCAGTTTTCTGGAATTCTTTTCAGGAGGGTGGGTAGCCAGAGTCACCCTGGCCCTGTCGCAAACTGCTGCTTGCACAACCCCTTCTGGATCAGGGTGTGAAAGCAGAAAGTCAGCCCCTAATGGATCAAGCTGATATTTTCTATTTGCTTTCTTTTTCACAGTTGGGATGGTATGTGTAGTTTCCAGTATCTTGAGCACATGCTTCTTTAGAAGTTTATTTATGGAGAGCAAAAGCCTTTTTGTAGGTGTTAACCCCATCATTTTCATAAACTCTGCCTCCTCCTCATCACAGACTCCTGCGTGGTGAGGTCAAGAGCACCCATCATTTACTTTACGAAAGTAAAATGAGAAGAGTAGTCTTCTGGCACTCTTGGTGGGTATCCGAACTCTTGTTCAGGGGATACCTCTGGTTTGAGAGGCCCTTCATCCTCCTCCTCATATTCCTCCTTTGAGGGTTCAAGCATCATAGGAACCGAGCCTTGAACTGAGGAAGCTGTGCTCTGAACTGCAACCGGAACTGATGATTCTCCCAAAAATTGGTTGAGGTTGAACCGGCAATAACCTAGACTGAAGGGCTTGTAAAACCCTCAAAGCTAGTGCCACTGCCTCTGCTGTAGGCACAGTGGATTCTGGAACCAAAAGTCCCACTGCCATTCCAGCAGGGGTTTCAGTGTGCTTCTTTTTATCTTTGTTTTTTGCCGGAGCCGGGTCTTTCACCGGTTCTTTTTTGCTTGGATGTCTCACCTTAATCAGGGGCAGTAGAAAATACATCTTTTGGTTTCTCTGTGGCTGGATCTGACGTGGTATCTGTTGGATCCATTTTTTCTTGAAAACGCTTAAGGTGCTTTTCTATAGTTTTTTCAGGGAAGCTTTTGCAGATGTCACAGATGGCCTGAAAGTGATGAGAACCCAGACAAAATAAACACAAATCAGGTTTATCTGCTTAAGCAAAGACTTCCCCACACTGGATACAGTTTTTAAATCCAGTAGGCCCTGTCTTTTTCTTAGGCTTATCGGACATACCCACTTATTTTATAAATACTATAAAATACCAAGAAAACAGAACTTAAATCCAATTTCCAACTGAGTTTGAGCAAGGAGAAACCCAGGCAAGTGGTTCAAAGTTACAGCGGTCAGTTTCTGAACCAAAGAAAAAACGCTAACTTACACAAATAAAAAGAAACTGCTACAAACCCAAAAGGGTAACCAACTTAAGTTCTAATAAGATTTTTAAATGCTAAAAACATATAAAATAAAACAAACCCACTGGTTCCTTGACGGTTGAGAGGAACCGATGAGCAACCGCAAACTGAAGTAAAATGTAACTAAAACTAGAGTTAACCGTAAAAAATAAGTAAAGGCAGCAGAAATAAAATGTTTGCACTTAAAATCGATGAATATAAATGTTTTTCTCAGTCATGCTGAGGAGCAGTCTCCGAGGCATCTAACAAGGCAGGCGGAGAATGAAATCTGAGCATTATGGAATGCAGCAGTTGGTAAGGGCAGCAGTCTGAATGGTGGCACAAGCCAATAGATGTTTCATCATTTGCATAAGTTCCATTTATCTCTGGGGCGGTTCAACACAGGAGGCTGACTGCTAGAGTTAGTCATATTGAAAAATTCCTGAGGTTAGAAGAAACGTCTGGCCCACTTAGTCTGCCCAGTTCCCTACCTGCTTAAACTCCAGATCCTAAATGATCAGCAGTTTACCCTCTTTTTCCTATCGCTAGGGTTGCCTTCTGTCTATCCCATGCATTCTTGAGCTCACCAATCGTTGTAGCCTCTATGACCTCCGCTGTGAGGCTGTTCCATGCATCCACAACCCTTTCTTTTTTTTTTTTTAATATTTTTTTATTATTACTTACACATTTGGAATACACTGACTATAGTAAGTATATTGGGCCTGGGGGAGAGGACCTATGATGAGAGGCTCAAGGAGCTCGACATGTACACCCTGGAGGAGAGGAGGGACAGGGAGGACATGATAGAGGTCTTTAAGTACATGAAAGGGATCAATAAAGGAGGCCCAGTCATGGTGCTCCAAAGGAAGGAGGGTGGGGCAACAAGAGGCATGGGTGTAAGCTGGAAGGGGGCAGGCTCAGAGGGGAGAGGAGGAGATGTTATTTCACTGAAAGGGTGGTGGAGCCATGGAATGCACTGCACAGGGAGCAGGTAGAGGAGAAGACTATGGGTGGGTTTAAGAGGGGATGGGACAGGTACAGGGGGAGGGTAAATCTGACCAGGCCCAATACAGGTGGAACATCTAGGACTGGGGACAGTATAACCCAAGGGGAAGGGGAGGGACACCAAAACCGGCCCTCAGTGCAGATGCTGAAAATCGAGCAGACTCGAGAGACTGTTAGGTCTATTCTGCTGGCATTTTAGTATGTTAGTATATACATAAAAAATAGCATACAGAAACAGTTTGATGTCATTGATATTCATAAAAAACAGATTAACAACTAAAAACAAAAGTAAACTAAAGCAACCCCCTCCCTAAAATCTATTCATTAGTATTCCTCGATAATTTTTTCTAACATTATTTCTCAGGTAATTTTTTTTTTTTTTTTTTAAATTCTTAACAACGGTGGCATATTTTGTTTAATGGCTGTCCAGTTAGTAACATATATATCATCCTGTTCTTCATCTAAAGCATAAATCCTTTTTTCCAAAAAACAGAGTTTCTTCAAAAAGTGTCCACCATTTCATAAGATTTAGGATTTTTAGATTTTGCTCTTTCCAGTTCTCTAGGATCAATCTCTTTAATGCCACTGATGCTAAGGTGATGATTTTTTGTTGCATCAAATCTAATTCCAAATGAACAAATAAGTTAAATAGGTACAACTGTTTAGTACATGGAAGATTTATTCCCAACCACTGCGATAGTGTCTGATTAATTTTGACCCACCAGGACATTATATTTGGACATTCCCAAAGGCAATGAGTCAAATCAGCACGATTGCCACAGTTACGTCAAGAGAGACTGGGATACTCTTTATTAATTTTGTTAATCTGAGCCGGTGGGTAATATGCTGTCTCTATAATATTCTTTTGTATTGATTTATTTTTGGCAGAAATTAGAATTCTGTTGCTTTCTATTCCTACTTGTTGCCACTGAGAATGTTCAAGACTTAATGTTGCTTCACTATTCCATTTATTTGTTTTATTAAATGACTTTTGGTTTTTACTAATAATTTTGCCATAAAAGTCCGCCAACTTCTTATTCGTCCCCTTATCTATATTTCTACTTTGTATTTTGACTGAATTTGATAGACATCGTCCCGGGGATCAAAGGTGAACTTGATTTTATTGAACTTACTTTTTAATGTGTAGTAATACATGATATTCCATTTTTTTAATGTTGAACAGGTTCATGAGTTGGGTATATGTTGGAGATTGCTCATTTATTAATAAGTCTTTCCAAATAACTATTCCTTCATGATGTAAAATTTGAAAATCAAAATTTGGTTGGTGGCCCCCTGTTCTTTTAACTTTGTTTAATTTCCAAATATAGCCATGGGAGTTCTAAAAAGACAGGTTGTTTACATAGGGTTTTCAGGGGATACAACCACTGTGCAAGAAAGACAGTGAAGCCTTGGTAAACTCCAGAGTCTATCCATAGGTCATCAAAAGTATAGTCCCTCTGAAAAAAGAAGGTATACTGGAAGAATTGTTTATTTTCAAGATCTAAAACAGTCCATTGATACATTAGCGTAAGAGCATTTGCCACCGTATATGCTTGTGGATCTGGACATCCTAACCCGCCCAACCTTCTAGGAGGAATTAAAGCTGTCCATGCTATCCTTGGTTTACCCCCTCTCCAGATAAATATTTTAAACATTCACTTTAGGTCCTCGAACCATTTGTCTCCTGGAGCACCTAGTATATTCTGCATAATGTAGACTAAGTGTGGCATTGCCATCATTTTGAGTGTGCCTGATAAGGAGAGGATTTTTCCATGAGTCTTGACAGATTATATATTTTGTCCTTTGCTCTATTATAGTTTATTTTAATGTTAGTATTTTGAAACGGAATTAAATTCCTAAATATTTTTTGTAGTCCTGTATCTTAAATTTGTTTTTAAAATGATCTGAATTCTCTTTCCCCGTCTGGATATTTGCATAATAACTGATTTGGATTTATTAACTGTGTATCCTGATATGTTAGAATATTTTTGTACATCTTGTAGAAAAATCTGCAACGTAGTATTAACATTTTTAACAATCAGTAGGCTAGATCATTCACAAAGACAGTGAGTTTTTATATGTTCTTTTTCTAAATGTACTCCTTCAATTAACAGAATGGATCCAACTAAATTTAATAAGGGTTCCAAGGTCAAAATAAATAACGCTGGGGAAAATGGACACCCTTGGGGGACACCATTAAACATTTCAAACGCTTTAGAGAGCATACTGTTAATTTGAAGTTGAACTTTGTTTTTTTTATATAATTGCTTGATTAATTTTAATAATTGTTGAGATAAATCCCAATATTGCAATGTGTGCAACATAAATTGTCTATTTATTAAATCGAACGCCTTGGAGGCATCCAGGGCTACTACAAAAACTATATCCTGGGAATATTTTTTTAGTGTGTTAATTTGATGAATAGGTGTTTGTATTTTAATGTTTATATCCATGATTTTCCTACCATTTAGAAAACCATATTGGTTTCTATGTATATACTTATCTAGATGTTTTTGAACTATTGAATTTGTTAGTTTAGCTATTAATTTGTAATTGAAGTTAAAAAGTGTGATTGGTCTATAATTTTCTGGATTATGGGGTGGTTTGTTGGGTTTGCAGATTAATATAATTTTACCCTGTTGCACGGATGAGGGAGTTCACTTGTTTCTAGATTTATTAACTGCTGAATCAGAAGTTTAATCCAAGAAGCAAGTTCATTAGCAAAGACCATAAAAAACTTGTTAGTTAGACCATCTGGTCCTGGTGTTTTATTTCTAGGTAAATCTTTAACACTTGTTTTAATTTCCATTAAAGTAAAGTCATAAAATTCAAATGAAATTGGCTTGATGTTGGATTTTAATTAAAAAAGTCTTGAACCAAGTTAGGATCAGGGACAACTTATTTATTATAATCTTACAGTAATCAACAAATATTTTAGCTCTCTGATCATCTGAATTAAAGATCTTGCCTGCTGGGTCTATAATTGCTGGGATCTTTTATTTTTGTTGTTTTTCCTGCCTAAGAAGCATTGCTAGTAGTTTGCGTGCTTTGTCCATATGAAAGTATTTAGTTTTCCTAATTACTTTGGCCATGTTAATAGTTTCTTGATGTAATATTTTTTGTTAAGTATACAAGATTGCCATTCTTCCTTGTTATAATATTTGGCCATTAGCTGGTCTAATTCCTTGAGTCTATTATCAAGTTTTAATGTTTCAGTCCGTTTAATCCTATTAGTTTGAATTTGGAATGTTATAACCACACCCCCTAATTGTCACTTTGAAGGCGTCCCATAGTAAAGTAATTGGTTTATTACCAGTTCTGTTAAACAGCCAATATTCTTGAATTGCTATCTTAATAGTGTCAATAAATTGTTGATTTTTTAATAGATCATTATTAAAACTCCATGTTGTTGAATATTGTCTGGGTTTTTTAAAATTATATCTATAGAGACTAAGGCATGATCAGAAACCAGAAAAGAATCAATTTCTGCTCTGATTACAGTAGACGCCAAGTCCTTGGACATAAATATGTAGTTGATTCTTGAGAATGACTTTGTTTTATTATCACGATGGATATATGTTCTATTATTTGGGTTATTTAGTATCCAAATATCAATTAATTGTTCATTATGTAAAAAATCAAGTAGTTACTGAGCTGTAGCCAAATTGCTTGCATTGAGTTTGGTTACTTTGTCGATAGTAGGGTTAAGCATTGCATTCCAATCGCCAGCAATAATAATTTTATTGGCTTGGAGTTTCTGAAACCCTTCACTAATAGTAGCAAGGAATTTAGAATAATCAGTCAATGGAGACAATAAGAGTAGTCTGATTATTTATTTTTATTTTAATGAGAATCGTACGTCCATCGTTGTCTTTATAGTTACCTAAAAAAAATAACATCCAAACCTTTTTTGATTAATATGACCACCCTCGACTCTTTTTTGTGCCAATACTATAGAAACAGCGAGCTATCCATTTCCTTTTTAGTTTCAGTGTTTCTTTTTCATCTAAATGTGTTTCCTGGAAATAGATTGTATTTGCTCCAGTCTTTTTTATATAAGTTAATATCTTGTTCCTTTTTATGGGGTATTAATCCCATTGACATTGAGGGATATGATTTTTAATGCATTTCTATGTGCCATGTTGATTTGTTAGCAGTCTTAGATAACAGAAGGTTGAGCTGATCTGATAGCAATTAAATATGTATAGGCTCCTTATACCTGAGCTATGTTTCTTTAAGTCTAGTCTTAAGTTATTTATAGAAATCACCTTCCCTTCCCCCTTCAAAGTAAATGTGTACCTGTAACAAAAAGAAGTCAATCATACATTTATTTTCCAAACATATAGTGCCACATTTGCTGAGAATATTCAATTTCCTAGAAGCAACCCTTCCCATATCCAGATGTGGAAGGACCCCCCCCCGCACCTCCCAACAATCAGAAATATAAAATAATTACTTATTCTCACTTGTGCCTTAGCCATGACCCTTGCAGATCTAATTTGAATAAGCCTCATGGTATAATTCACTAAGTAACGTATATATAAACAATGTCTAGTTATTTATAATGATCAAATCTTAGAAATCCCAGGTTTTCAGTGATATTTTACAGAGTTGTTAGTTACTTATATAAACCCTTGGTCCATATTCTTTAAGGTTTGAATTGCTATTAACTCAGATTCATACTACAAAGATTCTAGGTTCCTGTTACTTCACGGGAATAACATTTTTGAATTTATCCAACCTGTAAATACACTAAGCAGGGATATAATAATACTTTAGGATTCTTAATCCAGTAGGACACAGCTGGTTACTGTAAGTGAACAAAAATACTTTTTGGTCATTTACTACTCAAATAAATTTGGCATTTTTAGCTTCAGGTCCTTAGTTGCCTCGTCTATGGAGTTATATGTATGCCTAATATTGTCCAGGACGACGTGCAGTGTTGCTGGAAAAATTACAGAGATGTTCACCCCCTTAGCCCAGAGTTTAGAATGCAGCCAGTCAAACTGTTTCAATTTTTTTACTATTTTGGGTGGGTAATCATTGTAAATTGCGATCTGCGCTCCCAAAACCGTGACTCTTTTTTGTACACGGTTGACATTAGCTTGTCTTTATCTCTTGACAGTATGAATTTCAAAATTATAGGTGGGGGCGCAGTGTCCTCCGGATGAGCTCTAAGACCTCTGTGGATTTGGTCTATCTCCATTTCAATTTTTTCCGCAACAGTGTCAGAATATGTTGCTGCTATAATTTTGAAAGAGTCCTCTAATGATCTCTGGGTATCCCAAGCTTCTGAAGCCCCAATTATGCACAGTTTTTTCCTACGTGCTCTCAGTTCAAAGTCCAACAGTTTTTCTTGCAATTGAGACTGGGAGAACTAAATATTTTTAATGGAGTCTGGCAGAGGTGACATTTCATCTTGGATACCATCTATTGAGTCTTTGATAGTTGAAAGTTCCGATTTTAATTCCGGTTTTCTTTAACTAGATTTTGGGAGATGCTGTTATATGAGTCCAGTTTATCCTGCATGGATAAAAGCCATTCCATTTTGTGAGATAAAGTTGCCATTTGGTCAAATAATTTAGTGGCCCAAAATGGGGGTTGTTGATCATCTTCCTGTCCCAAACTTTCATTGTCAGTGTCAGAAAAATCAGTATCTGAGCTTTAGGGAGAACAGATTTGGCTAGGGCCCTCTCCACCAGTGGCTCCCTCAGAAGTGGTGGGAGTTGCACTTGCTTGGTTCCCATATGAATTTTTTAATTCCCATGTTTGCTCAGTTAATTCTTTGGGAATCTCAGTTATTTGGCGCGTCTATTTGAGTTGGTTCTACTTCACCTTTTCGGGATTCAGAGACTTTCGAGACAGCTTCAGGTATGGTTAGTTTTGCAATGTGTGCTGCAGATTTTACAACCTCTTCTCTCGGTCCAGGAGAGGTGACTAAAACAGGTTCTGTATTCACTAACTCGGGGGATGTTTCTCCTATGTTCAGCTGAGAATTGTCATTAACCTCTTTGTTTACAGCAGAATCTTTAACAGTAGTGTGAATTTCAGCAGCAGGTAAATCAAAAGGTTTTTTTCCTACCTCCCCTCCATGTTGGTTGCCGTTTGCCTGGGAAGGGCATCTTGTAATGTCCACCACGTTTTGTTGGGCAATCTGAGGAACTGATATTTCAACTTCTCCTTGATTTTTTTTTGCATAGGAAGTTGAGGTTGGGTTTCTTCATCCTCGCCGGTCGCAGACATGGTTGGAATTATATTTTCCAGAGCTGCAGCCTGTTGGAATGTCTTATCCGATTGCGAAACTTTGAGGGGAGGCAGCATTCTGAAGTCCGGTTTCCCCATCTTCTTTTTCCCAGAAGATTGGAATAAAGGAAATACTGGTGTTGGGAGAGAATCGGTCATTTGGACTCCCGGTGAGGTTTTGGAAGTTTTTGGAACCTTTTCTTTACTTAGTGCTGCAACTGTCCTTCGGGTCGGCATGCTCGGTGTCTTTTGCGGTTTGGGTTGATTTGGTTGCACTGCAGCTGCTAATCTCCTTGCGTCCTGTTTAGTCTCAACCTGATCTTCTTCGTTGTAGTTCACAGCATTCATAATTTGTGGCTAAAGGCCCCGTCATTTTATCATTGGTTGGCATCTTATGGGGAGAGGGTGCCGGAGCGTTCTACACTACTGGCCGTTTACTCTCAGCGCCATAGTGCATGCCATCTGCTTCGTGGGTGGAGCTCCAATCCACTGCCTTCCATGCGCAGGCACATCATTCTCATCCACCACCCTTTCTGTGAAAAAATACTTCCTCACATTATCCCAGAGTCTCCCCCTCAGCCTCATATTGTGACCCCTTGTTCTTGCACATCTCTTTTTTTGAAAGATGCTGCCCTCCTAGACCTTGTTTATTCCACTGAAATACTTGAGTGTCTTTGTCATATCCCCCGACTCCCTCCTTTCCTCCAAGGTATACATATTGAGGTCTTTCCTCATATGTTTTCTGGTGCATTCCTTTCACAATTTTTGTTGCCCTTCTCTGGACCCCCTCCCTTCTGTCAATGTCCTTCCAGAGATGTGGTCTCCAGAACTGAACACAGTATTCCAGATGTGGCCTGACCAATTGTCTGTAAAGTGGCATCACCACCTCCTGTTTTCTACTGGTAATGTCCCTCCCTATGCACCCCAGCATCCCTCCGGCCCTCCCCATTGCCTTTTCACATTGTTTGGCCACCTTCAGGTCATCCATTATGTTTACCTCCAGGTCCCTTTCCAGTTTTGTTGTTGTTAGTATCTCTCCCCTTCCCCCCATTTTGTATTCCTCTCCAGCATTCCTGTGGCCCAAGTGCATGAGTCTGCACTTTTTTGTACTGAATTTAAGCTGCCACACTCTTAACTACTCTTCCAATTTGCCAGGTCTCTTCTAATTTTTTCCACCCCGTCTAGTGTGTCTACCCTATTGCCGATCTTGGTGTCATCCGCAAAGAGGCTTCCCTTCCAGCCCCGTCCACAATGTCACTAATGAAGACACTGAAGAGAACCGATCCCAGAACCAAGCCCTGTGGCACCCAACCTGTCACCCCCCTCTCCTGGGATTGAACTCCATTTACCACCATCCTCTGTGTCCGGTTGCTCAGCCAATTTCGGACCCAGTGTACCACCTTGGGGCCTACTCCCAGACTGCGTAACTTGTTTACTAGCCTCCTGTGTTTGACAGTGAATGTGTGTGTTTCAAGGGAAAACCTAGGAAGCTTAATGACTTGGGGCTCCTATGGCTCAAGTGGTTAACAGCATGCCACGGAATGGCAAGGTCTCTGGGTTCGAATCCCAGTAGGAGTCAACACTTTTCCTTTCCCTTCTACAACTGGGTTGCTAAAATCTAGATAGGCCATGTTCACGCCTTCCCTGATCCACCACCCTGGTTACCCAGCCAAAGAAATCTATCAGATTTGTTTGACAAGATCTCCCTGCTATGAATCCATGTTGCCTTGGGTCTTGTGCCCCACTGGCCTCCAGGTATGCCACAATCTTTTCCTTTAACATGGATTCCATGATTTTCCCCACCACTGAGGTCAAGCTGATTGGCCTGTAATTTCTAGCCTCCACCTTGCTCCCACTTTTGTGTAGTGCTACCATATTCGTTCTCCTCCAGTCCTTTGGTACCACTCCCTTCTCTAGTGATTTGTTAAATAGGGCTGTCAGTG
Source organism: Neoceratodus forsteri (assembly GCA_016271365.2). NCBI lineage: Eukaryota > Metazoa > Chordata > Ceratodontiformes > Ceratodontidae > Neoceratodus > Neoceratodus forsteri. Next base: position 471,472,554 of record CM057450.1, on the reverse strand, counting down.
GTGCCCCTAGTACCTCCCTGAGTTCTTTCAGTATTCTGGGATGCATTCCATCTGGCCCCATTGCCTTGTCCACTTTTAGTTTCGAGAGTTCCTTTAGGACTTTCTCCTCTGTGAATGGACTGTTGTCCACCCCCCCGTGTGTTTTTCTACCCCCTAAGTTTGGTCCCTCCCATTCCCCTTCCTTTGTAAATACTGAGCAGACGTATTTGTTTAGAATTTCTGCTTTTTCAAGGTCCCCCTCTGCACATTCCCACCCTTCAACCTCACACTTCCTCCATTGGTCTTTTTCCTTTCCCTGATATACCTGAAGGTGGTTTTGTCACCTTCTTTTACTGACTTTGCTATCCTTTCTTCAGTTTTCACCTTTGCGCACCTGACTGCCTTCCCACCTCCTTCTGCTTTGCCTGGCACATTTCCCAGTCTCTCTCCCTTTGTGCTTCCTTATACTTCCTGAACGCCTGTTTTTTTCCATAACCTTCCCTGCCACTTCTTTTGAAAACCACAGTGTTTTTTTCTTTCTTTTTGCTTTATTTACTAGCGTTTCACAGAGGCCTGTTGTCTCTGCTATGGCTCCTTTAAGTTTCTCCCACTGTTCCTCCACTCGCCCCCCAACTCCCCCTTCACCAAGATTCTCTGGAGGCGTTCCCCAATTTTTGCAAAGTCTGCCCTCTTGAAGTCCAAGACCTTTACTTTTGAGTGGCTTGACTCTACCACTGTCTTCACCTTAAACCACACTGTATGGTGATCACTGGACCCTAGATGGCTGCCAACTGCTAGATCCGTTATTCTGTCACCATTTGTGATGATATCACTATTCAGGATAAATGCTGTTGTGGTCATTTATATGATTAATTGTGTAAATGGTTTACTGTTAGTGATTGTTGTACCTTATTTTGTATTGTAAAATGTGTTATAACGAGTCTCAGTGTATGTTTGCAATTGTTTATAAAGAGTCACCATTTCAAATGAGCTTGCTCAATGGTTTAACCCTTAAAAAAAAAGAAATGAAATGAAAAAAACAGGAATGAAAATCGAATCCCATTCATTTCAATGGGGCGTGCCTCAGCATTCTCTCTTGCTGCACGTCATAACGTGTCTGAACGCGCGGGGGGGGGTATACATCAATCAGAAACTGGAAGGAATTGGTTGGCCACCTTGTTGGGGCCAAACTACCATTCCTTTCCATGTAAATATAGGCTGAAAATAAAAGTTTAAGAATTACAGAAATGGTCTATCACAGATCTAAGGTACTATATCTTGAAAGTGGTACCTTAGGATTGGAAAATCACTTTAAGTAGTGCTGATTTGTGCCTAACTTGTCCTGAACAAATTTCAGTGACAATGGGAAAGTCAGTTCCTCTTAGTAATCACAAAGTCACCTGCATTCTTTACCTTTGCAAGTGTTAGTTCCTTCTGCCCGCATCCAGAAATAAAGGACACCACGAGGGGCTCTTCTGTCTTCCTTTCAATGGAAGGATAGTCCAAGAGCTTCAAAGGCTTTTCAGGGGTAATCTAAAAGTAAAAGAATGCACTAAATGAACAGTTCAGCCAGTTCAGTGGTTTGCAAGATTTATTTGCAATTACAGGATACGGTTAGCTCCCATTTTCCATTAGTGTGGGATAACAGTCTACCTTGGTATGTGTCTTCAAACACCAGAGATATGCTGTTATCAAGCGTGTCCAAAGGACCCCCTAGGGAGGTTACTGGATCTCTGCTAAACTGAAAATTGTGAATGACCTTGTTAGACTTTAGCAAAGAACAGTTACGTACTTACCGCAACAGTAGATCTTCGAGAGAATCTCTCATCAGGCCACACCTATGGAACTTATAGCTGCCAGTCATTAGAACCACATAGAAACTTTTGCAAGCAGTTCACTAGGACTGCCTCCATGACATCCTACATTGGCTCCTCCATATAAATATTGGCGGCCCCTTTCTTCCTTCCTCAGTTCCCCACTGGAGATTGCACTCGGAGGACCTTCCTCTAGGGAACTAGGAGAGAACCTACGGCTGTTCCAACCAAGCAAGGCAGAAAGCAGCAGGTATACCTTCCTGGAGGAGGAGATAGGAGTTTCAGAGCTCTTGATCCTTAGGGGGATGGAGGGTGGGGTGGCATGGCCTGATGAAAGAGAGTCTCTTGAAGATATACTGTTACGGTAAGTACGTAACTGTTCTATCTTCTTCGAGTATATCTCTTTCATTTGGCCACCTCTATGGAATGAGTACCAGCAGTACTGACAGAGAACAGTCTGGGCGGCTGGAGTGTAGAGGCCCAAGAAAGAAGGTCTTGGGGCACAGCTAGGCCAAAGCCTGCACTTTTTTGGGAGGCAATGTTTAGTGAAGGTATGGACAGTGCTCCAGGTGGCAGCTGCACAGATCTCTCCAGCAGATGCATTTTTGAAACACGTAACAGAAGTGGCCATGCCTCTTGTTGAATGACCAGGAAGTCCCTTACCATATTTCCTGTAACAGTACTACAGCTGGCCAGATATTTGGACAGGCACTGTTTAGAAACAGGAGTGCCCTCTTTCCCGAGGGCGAAAGAAATAAAAAGCAGTGAGGACTTCCTTTAGTCTTTCATACGGTGTATACATTAAGAGAATTCTATGTACATCTAGAGTACAGAGCAATGCTTTCCCTGGATTGGCATGCTCTGGAAAATAAACTGGAAAGTAGATGGTTTGATTTAAAGTAAACTCAGACACCACCTTTGGTAGAAACTTCAGGTTGGTAGGCAACGATGCTCTATCTCTGTGGAAACTCAAATAAGGAGGCTCACACACTAGGGCCTGCAGCTCTGAAATCCTTTGAGCAGAAGTAACATTAACTAAAAATAATGCTTTCCAAGAAATAAAGCATAGGCCACAAGTTGCAGCTGTCTCAAAAGGAGCCAAAGTAAGTTTTTCCAACACAGAATTCAGGTCCCAAACTGGGACTGGATTGTGGATAGTAGACTTTAAATGTAGAATGCCTCTCCAAAATGTATGGGTCACCTCCAGCTGAGCAACTGTACGACCATCAACAGGCACATGGAAAGCTCAAATAGCAGCCAAGTGCACTTTGATAGAACAGTATTGTAGACCTGCATCTGACAAGAAGAGCAGATACTCCAGAACCTCATTTACTGGACAAGAAAATGGTTCTAAGCTTTGAGAATCAGCCAACAAAGCGAACCGCTTCTAATTCACAGAATAAGTGGTCCTGGTGGAAGGCTTTCTGGCAGCAACCAAGACATCAGTCACCTTTTGGAAAACCCCAAATCTAGCAATGGCTGTTTTCAGGAGCCATGCATGAAGATGGAGGGACTTGAGGTCCGGATGGACCAGGGTTCCCTCCTGTGATTGTAGGACCTTGTATAAGGGCAAGGGTACTGGTGCTTCCACTGCCAATTGCTGCAGAAATGGGAACCAGATCTGATGAGGCTACAGGGGGGGCAACTTGCCCCCTCCATTCAGATCTTGATTAGCACCCTCTGAATTAGAGGAAAGGGAGGAAAGGCATACTGGAATCTCCCTTTCCAAGAGAGGGACAACGCATCTTGCCAGAAAACTCCAGGCCCTGGAACAAGCAGGCACAAAAGCAGCAGTTTTGCATTGTGTGGGGATGCAAAAAGGTCCAACTCTGGATAACCCTTTCTGATGAACAAGCTGTCTGCCACAGAGGTCAGCAGTTCCCACTCGTGCACTCTGGACTGTGATCTTCTTAGCCTGTCTGCCAAGACATTTTGTGTGCCTGAGACCAGTGCAGCGGACACTTCTAGACTGTGTTCTACAGCCCAATACCAGACTCTCATCGCCTCTCTGCACAGGGGGTAGGAATGAGTTCTCCCTTGCATGTTGATGTAGTGCATTATACTGACATTGTCTGTCTGTGTTAATAGAAGACTCAGAGACAGATGAGTCTGGAAAGCCCCTAGGCTGTACAGAACAGCTCTCATTTCCAGGACGTTTATGTGGAGGATGCGCTCCACTTTGGTTTATGTATTCTGTGTCTAGTTGGGCCCCAGGTGTCCCCCAGCTCATCCCAGAGGAATCTGTAGTTAGAATCTGTTGCGGGAAGGGGATTAAGAAAAGAACCCTCTTCAACAGATTGTTGGGTTCCATCCACCAATGGAGTACCTTGCAGACAGCAGAGGATACTAGAACCATCTGTTCTAGATCATTTGTACACTGATCCCACTGGACTTTCAGTGTCCACCTGAGGTATTCTCACATGCAGTCTGGCCAGTGGTACTGTGAATGGCTGCTGCCATCAAGCCTAGGAGCCTCAGGAATGTCCTGGCTGTGACACACCTGCTGTTGTAGACCATCTGGGTCTGTGCAATTAGACATTCAACCTTGTCCAGAGGCAGGAAGGCTGAGCCTTGGGCTGTGTCCAGTACCGCCCCTACGTATTGTAGATGCTGGCAAGGGGTTAGGACAGACTTTGGCACACTGACAGTATTCCCTCGAGCACTGAACAGGTGTCTGGTATGTGCTAGGGCATGGATGAGCTATGAGCAGGCAATTGTCCGGGTAAGGGAAAACATAAAGGCCTTCCCTGTGAAGGGCTGCTGCCACCACTGCTAAGCATTTGGTAAAGACCTATGGCACATATGACAAGCCAAAGGGCAACACTCTGAGCTGGTAGTGTTCCTCTTGAAACAGGAACATTAGATATTACCTGTGAGGCTGGCAAATTTTGATATGAAGGTAGGCATCCTGCATATCCAGGGAACACATCCAGTCCCCTACTTGCAGTAGTGGGAGTGGATCTTGCAGAGTGACCATTGTGAACTTTTTGTATTCGATGAAAAAGTTCAGATCTCTTGAGGTCTAGAATGGGTCTTAGATTTCCTGTCCATTTTGGGACTAAGATGTACCGAGAGTAGACCCCTGTGTCCCTTTGAGCTAGGGCAACAGGTTCCATTGTCCTTTTCCAAAGCACGGTTTGGAGTTCCTCTAACAGCACTGGAGGGTACTGGGAAGGCACTGGTGGATGGTTTGGATGCAGTTCTAGAAGTTCCAGCGCATGACCATGTGCTATTATTTCTAGGAGCCCGGCATCCGAAGTCACTACCCTCCACTGGTCCAGATGGAGGAAGAAGTGACCCCCTACAACCAGCTCTGGAGACACTGGTGGTTGGGGGCTACAGAAAGAGTCAAGCAGAGCCGGCTGCCGCTGCACTGCCACCTTTTGGGGGCCTTTAAAAGGGCACCTGGGGTGGCTCCAAGGGTAGGTAGGGCTCATGCTCCTCTACCCTTATTTTCTGTTGTCTGGCAGTGGAATGGTGTCTGATACTGGCCGGACAAAAAGACACCCTCTGTGTACCCTCTTGGTTGGGTATGGTAGAGGGAATGCATAGATTTCAGGGTTCTGCCTGATGCCTGCAAATTGGAGAGGATATACTGGACATCTGCACCACACAGGTTATATCCTCTGAAAGGGTCACTGAGAATAGACTGTTGGACATCATTCCCAAAGTCAGCCACCCTGAGTCAGGAGGACCTCCTGAGGCATACTACAGAGACTGCTGCATTGGCAGACGTATCAGAGGTGTCATAGGTAGTACTTAAGAAGAGTTTACCTACATCTGCCCCAGTTGTGAGAGCTTTAAGAAGTGCCTGCTTAGGTGTGACTTCTGGAAGAGCTTGAGCAGCTGCCTCAGCATTACTCCAGAGGGTATTTTGGTATTTGATCATATGGGCCTGGTAGTTTGCAATTCTCAGGCCCAAGGAGGCTGAAGCAAAGGTTCTTTTGCCCACATCATCTAACCTCCCGGGTTCCTTATCAGGAGGGAGGGAGGGAGCTAAGGTGTTTTAGTGCCTTAGACCTGTTGTGGGCAGCATTTATGACCACTTAGTCTGCCTCAAGATGTGCTAAAAAAAAAAAAAAAAAAAAAAAAAGCTTGCCTGAGAAGGCCTGATACATCTTGCCTGCCTTTCTAGGTATGGCAGGAATTATGTTGGTCCTAAGCCAGGCAGCAAGGGTGACATTCTCCAAGGCAGGTAATAGAGGAGAGGTAGTAATGGGAAAGGATTTAGATAACTCCAAGAACTCCACCAGGTCCTGGCCCTCCAAATCAAACCCCACTGCAGTTTGTAACTGCTGCATCAAGTGCCTGGTTATAAAATAAGGATCTGCAGGGAGGGACCTTGGTGTATAGATCACTGAGTCCTCATTCCCTGTGGTGACACTGGAACAAGTCCTCTCATAGGGACTTTCCACATAATCTCCCTCCTCCTCTTAATCCTGCATTATAAGGTCAAGATTATACTCCTGGTTCTTGTCGACACGGTCGATGGGATGCAAGGATTGAGCTGAAGAAGCCATCAACGCCGTAGAAGGGAGCTGGCGCATGTTGAAGACCCTGTTGACATAGCTACTACTGCAGGAGAAGGAGGTAGCAGGCATGTATGTATGTATGTCCATAAAGGATGAGAGTACTGCCTGAATGTCAGCGCCCATGTGGTTGATGGGGGAGGTACAGTCCCAGACGTCGATGGCGACATACCAGCCATGCTAGGTCTGACCTGGAAGGGTTGACAGTTGAGGCTGCTGGTGGCGTCACCACCGAAGCCGCCAATGATGCTGAAGGGGTCGCGCTTGAGTGGAAAGCCAACCTGGATTTAACCAGGGAGGCTTTGTCCTTGCTGCACTCCCTATCCATTGCTAGTGCTCATGCTGCCCCAAAGTCTTCTCCTGGGACTTGGATAAGTGGAAGCCCAAGGAGAGGGCTGGCGATGTGGAGCTCTTTTCCTGGAGCTCTTTCTCCATTATGGCTACCTGCTGCTTTAGGAGGTGTATTTCTAAAGTTCTCTTTTGGCATCTCCAGGTGGCTTGTATTAAATTTTTGGCAAATCTGGCATGCCTTCACGTTATGGGCTGAGCCAAGGCAGCACACACAGATGTTATGTGAATCTCCAGAGAATATTTTATCACATTTGCAGTATCAAAATAGTTTTGATGGCTCTTTAGTCAACACGCATATCGTCAAAAATCTCTTTTAAAAAAGTGATTACTGACTAATGAGAGAAAAGTACAAAAAGCAGCGACTATATCGGCAGCATTTCCGTGCAGGGTCCAATGAGTTTTGTCGATGGCAGGAGAAGAAGTGAGAAGGGAAGGGCCCACCCACATTTATATGGGGAGAGCCGACGTAGGACATTATCGTGGGTGACCCCACCCCTAGTGAACTGCTTGCAAAAGTTTCTGTGTGGGCCTTGTGCCTGGTGGCTATTAGGTTCCATAGGTGTGGCCTGATGAAAAAGATATCCCTCAAAGAAGATCTTTTAGAATCTTGCTCTGTGTAAACAGAGCACCAATCAATGTGCCTTGGAAGCCTGGTCCGCGGACTAGTGCTGTGAACAGATTCTTCTCATAGCCTAAATTATGAAGAAGAAACACATGGAAGCAAGTGGAAGGCTGATAACTGATGCAGCTCAAAAAAAAAAAAAAAGAGGATACTCACGAAAGTAGCAGAATGAGTACAGAACTCTGGGAGTACAGAACTTCAGTAAGCCAACTAAAAAATCTGGCCTGTCACAAAAGAGAACTCATCTCCAGTCACTATCAATCCTATCTTGTCAGGATAGTGAACTGAATACTACAGCCACAGAGGCATCAGAGATTGGTGAGATGTCTCATTTTCAGTACAATCTCTTGAAAGGATAGAACTCTGCTCAATATTTTTTTTATTAATATCAAACCATGCCTGGTTGATCACTGAGTGGCAATGCAAAAAAGTAATAAAAACCTAGGAGTGTTATCAGAAAGGAAATTAACAGTGTCACTGGAGGTGGTGTCACCTACTAAAATTATGTGAGATTTAGCTTTACAGATGCAGTCATTTGGACTAGAAGGACTAAACTGAGACATAAAAGTGTCAATGAGGATTACAGAATGCTTTTAGACTAGGGCCCCCGTGTCTACTGCGATTCTACGGTTGTAGCAATAGCCGCAGAAATCAGGGCTGACCACAGAAGTTGGGGAAAACCAGCCAAACACCAGCAGAAATGCTAGCTATGCTATGCGACCACACAAGGCAAGGGCATAGCTACTGATATGTTAAGTATGCCATGCATACATACTAATTAGAAGTGGCAACAAACTGATGCTGCCTGCTACAAAGCCAAAAACCTAGTGGCTACATGGCATCTAGACTCATGCTGGCTCTTGGTACGTAAACTCCGTCCAGTCAGTATTGGGTGGGGTTGGGGGGGACCGCAGCAAGAGTAGCAGAGCCTGATTAGGTCCTTAGGTCCATGGCAGTTCTGATTTGCTGCTGTGTAGGTGTGGGTGTGGCTAGCTCAGCCATGTTAATTTTTCATTGTGTGGCTGCTCACGGTGCATGCTGAATCCTGGAAGATGAATTTGGAAGGAAGAACTGGAAGGCAAGCTGTAATCAAGAAGTGAGAAGATTCAGTGGTACCCGTGGTGGCGGCATCAATCTCGGTGTGGTGGCAAGGATCGGAGGAGGAGCTGATTGCAGAAACATGTGGCTGGCAGCAGACTCAGCAGAGGACTCGGTCCCCACTGGTGGACATCGATCACAGTTTTGCTTTGTGGGCCACAGATCTGTAGCTGCAAGTGTGAGTCATTTCTTGGCAGATCTGAACCTGTAGCCTAAGTGGTGGCATCAAGCTCAATTCTTAAGGAGGGTCAAGTTGCCCAGCTACAGCAGAGTTGGGGACCAGGGTATACTAGAACAAGCAGGTAAGGAAAAAAATTGCAATGGAGAATTGTATTGATTGCTGCTATATATACTGTACTTGTAAGTGAAATGACAGTCACTGACTGAAGAACACACCACCACCCTGAGTTGCTGGGAGAAGATAACATACTAACCAAGATTACTCCAGCTTAATATGAATAATTTGCTTGTATTTTTTAGCGCGTCTCCCAAAAGAGAAATCAGGAGTCAAAAAATTCTAGACACTGAAAGTTACACCCTCCTGCACTATCGCAGGAAGACAATCCCCACCAAGACACTGATTTGTACACTGCACACAACATGTGTGTTGCAAGGCAGTTTGGGATTCCTAGTTTAAAAAAATAATAATCTAAAAGAACGATGATCAAAATCGGAAAAAAAAATCAAAATGGCTTTCAAGTTGGAGTCTCTCTTTATATCTGCTAACTGTAAATAAAAAACAGAAGAAATCCAAGCAGATTTTGCCTTCTGTGTAGTTTTAGCTGAGTGTGCATGTCCTCCGACGATTATAACCTAGTAGAAAAACAAAGGCCACTAATTTACAGAAGAATTGAGAATAGCTATACAGAGTTCCATAATCTCAATCATTGACTATGGCCTTATTATTTATGGCTCAGCTACCTCCACTGCTCTAAGGCGTATCTCAATCACTCTAAATAAGGCCTGCTGGCTCCTCACGGGGGCTCAAAGACTGACTCACACGTGTGATCTGTACTATGAATCAGGCTGGTTGAACCTATCAAATCGTCTTATTTATCTCACCTGCACAATGGCAAAAAAATCCATCTTGGGACTGACTCCATTATGTATTCAAAACCTACTCCGACTGAATCCTGGCTCACGCCCTCCACCAGATCTGAGCGCCAACCTTTCCTGGTTCGAGATGCCGGACTGCACAGGGACAAAGATCTTTCGCATACAGGCCCCGACATGGTTCAATAAGCTTAGTCCACCTACTCTATCCTCAACCTCGCTTGAAGCTTTCAAATCCATGCTCTATGCCCACCTCACCACCACTAACAACTGTGATTGCGCTAGATAAAGATTACTACTCCTCATGTCCATCCTCACATCTGAGGCCTCTTCCTCCTGACTAATGAACCCTCTGGTACCTCTACTACTTCTTGTCTCCCACCCAAACTCCTCCTCCCTTTTTCTGTCCTCTCACTTACTCTCCCGCCACCACCTTTCCTCCTCTCAGCCTCCTTTAGCGCCTAATGATCACCCTCTCCTGGAAGCTTCCTTTAACCTCGAAATTGTTCTACTGCTTGGAACCTATTATAGCTTGTTTTTCTATGAAACTTAAAACGTTACTGCCTTAAACTGTTAATAGCAAATTTATGATGTAACTTTCCTGTCTGGTTTTACCTGTAATGTGTATCGTGCTTTGTTAAATGTTCTTTGTGACGTGGAACCTTTGTAAAAGAGCCCTGTCTCAAAGGTATTAATTCCTAGACTAATAAACTAAACTAAACTAAAGAACAGATGAGCCTTCAAATTTGGGGTGTGAGGGAAAAGTCATTAAAAAAGAACACTGATGCCCATGGCTGTGCCAGGTTTGGGTTATTGCAGTTTAGTATTTGTGATAAGAAGACTACATACTGTTAAATGGCCTGCTGTTCCACTTTCACTGCATCGAAGTGGTTGCAAGAAGACAGTCAAAGGGTTAACTAAGACTTAATCCCCTTGAAGGTATGCTGTTTAACCACAATTTATCTGCCGCAGAATGTCGGTCCACTTTGCTGCAGTAAACATGGGACCCTGCTTTAGACCAACCACCTTCCTGTTCTGCAAACGAGAACTAATCAATGTTCACCTGATACCAAATGTTATCTCTTCCTGCACAGCCGAAAACCTCTCCCTTCTGAATCTCCAATACTATTATTAGGCAGCGCAATTCCGCTTTCTTCTCCTGAGGCATCCTGCAGGCCCTTCCCCAAGGTGGACCACCACAGGAGCAGGCCAAGCTTCCCTTTGCAACACTCATCCCTCTCTTATTCCACACAAAATGAGATCCCACTACATTAAACCATTTTGTAACATGGCAATTAATGTTATACTGAAATAGCGCAAATGGATTGGGCAAAGTACCACACATGATCCAAGTTGGAGACAGCATTAATTCCCTAGTAATGCCCGCTCTAACTTGTAGTACTGAAACTAACCACAACCACAGCTAAATCGTCACCCAAACATATACAATACACAGCATGTTTTCTCCCACCCACTCACCCGGTGGAACTCTGACAGTTGCACAAAGCAGTGACAATCATCGCAGTCTGTGTAAAATGTCAAAAATGTTCAGTTACGATGTTACCTTCTCACTGTGTGGAGTAATGAGGATCGCAGCATCCCAAGTCAGGTTCTTGTGAAGCCAAGCCATAGTTAAGAAGTGTAATCCATAGTCCAGAAGTGTTTAATGATAGTTTAAAAAACAACTTTTTGTAGCGTGGCTTGCACTGTTTGCTGTTCGCGCTGTTAGAGAGCCACAGTTCAATATAAGCATATGCAAGTAAGTCTCAGACTCAATCCCACAATGCAAAGCGGCATTAAACAGTAGCGTTTCACGATGTTTTTGAGTTGAACAGTGATAGCTATATAAAAATTTCTACAGTTTCAAAAGTTGTTAAACATATTACAAAGTGTAATACTTGAAATAAAAGTATGGATATTTGTAGGTGAGAATTGCACCCCCACTATATTAATGCATCTTAGCAGCCTTACAACGTGTGATGTTGAAACAGCACAGTAAAAAACTTCGAAATCCCTGAAACTTTTGCTTGTCTTTTATTTCTCTCAACTAATGCCTGAAACCATTATTTATTTACTTGAGCTTGCCATGTTACAAGCACATTAAGCCACTCCAAAGGAGGCTTCTACTAGGGCATTAATGCATGGTTGGGTGGTTGTAGGCACGAGGTCGAACCCCCCCCCCCCAAACCATGCATTAATTCCTCAGTAGAAGCCTCCTTCGTCACGGCCTAATGTCATTAGTCTCAATTGTCATTGTCTATTGACCTATTTTAACTTGTTAAACCAAAATTGCATGTTTGTTGCTGCTATTAAGGGGTCTGAGGATATAATAATGTTCATATTTGTTCTATGTTGTCAATTATACTACTGTAAGTATTAATTTGAATTATTTGTGCATTTTAGTTAGTTCCCTGTGCTGAAGCTTAATTATGCAATTAACAGGATTGCCATGAAAACACGGCTTTTTAGGCCCTATGGTAAAAAACTGCCTGTATAAATAAAGTTGTTTTGCTACTGCTACTAATGCTCACTAAAGCCCCGGTGCAAAAGTATGATTTTAGTGTGGAATAAGATTAAGAAAGCTTTTCAATTAATGGACTATCCACTTTTCTTCTGCCCCATCTCGGAACTGGAACACTTTCAACACGGACTTTTAGATCACAGTTATCAGATGTGGGAACATTGTTCCCTCCAGTATTTCTTCCAGCTTTATTCTGGCCCAACTGCCCTAAGATTCCCTGAACTACAAAAGAAATCTGGTCTCAGACAAACAGACTTTTACCAGTACATCCAGATTCATCACTATGTGACAACCTCCTGATGATAACTCAGAGAGCCACTAATTACCCACCCATGACTTTTTTTCATGATTTTGTTAGGAGCTATGACACACACAACACCTAATATCCTGTATCTGTCAGGTACTGCTGGCTTCACAGAGCTCCCTAACTGAGTTGGTATGGACGTCCACAGTATGGCGTAAAGCCTCTCCTCTATTAGAATACTCTGGATAATACACTGGGAGATGGATGCCCTGATTCAGAGTAAACTTGGACACCACCACCATTGGCAGAAACTTGGGATTAGTGTGCAAGGACACCCTGTCCTTGTGAAAAATCAAATGAGGCTCCTTACACATCAGGGCCTGAAACTCGAAAATCCTCCGAGCAGAAGTAGCAACAACTAAAAATAACGCTTTCCATGACAGAAAGCGTAGTTCGCATTCCACGGCTGGCTCAAAGGGAGGCAAGGTAAGTTTTTCTAATATAAACAAAAGATTCCAAGGAGGGACAGGGTCCCGAATGGGAGGTTTCATGTGGAGGATGCCCTGCAAAAAAGGTATGGGCCAGGTCCAACTGGGCAAGGGTCTTGCCTTCTATCACTGGAACACAGACAGAGATGGCAGAAAGGTGCACCTTGACAGAGGAGTAGCTCAGACTGGAGTTAGAAAGAGAGAGGAGATACTCTAGGATGGAGTTCACCGGACAAGTGAAGGGATCGAGGTGACGAGCAGAGGCCCAGAGACAGAAACACTTCTACTTCATGGCGTAAGTGGACCTAGTGGAAGGCTTTCTAGCAGCCACTAGGACTTCAGCCACCCTAGTGGTATGCCCAGAACATGTATGGCAGTGAGGTGAATCCGATGCAGAACAACACAGTTCCACACCTGCATCGTCTTCCTGCATAGGGGTACGAACGGGTGCCTCCTTGCTTGCTGAGATACCAGACCACACACATTTCCAACTGGACTAGCAGAGTACCCTGGAGAAGCCGGTGTTGAAAGGCTTGAAGGGCATACAGCACTGCTCTCACCTCCGCCACACTGATGCATAGAGAAGACTCCACTAGGGACCACGTGCCCAGAGTCCTGAGGTCTCCCAAATGAGTGCCCCATCCCGTCCCTGATGCATCCATTGTCAGGGTGTGAGATGGAGGAGGGGACTGAAAAAGGACCCCCTTGGAGAGATTGGAAAGATCCTGCCACCATGAGAGATCCCTCTGCATGGAATTGGAGACCATGATCATTTGGTCTAGGTCATCCGACCTCTGATCCCACTGTGCCCTGAGCGTCCACTGTGAGATACGCATGTGAAGCTTAGCTAAAAGTACTGTGGGGATGGCTGCTGCCATCAGGCCCAACAGCCAAAAAATTGACTTGGCCGAGACCTGCCTGCTGGAGGCCACCATATGGGTCTACCTCTGCAGGGTTTCCACCCTGTCCTGAGAGAGGAAAGCCATAGCCTGGAGCATGTCCAACACCGCCCCAATGAATTGCAGGTGCTGGGAAGGAACAAGCTGGGACTTCGGGAAGTTTACAGTAATCCCAACCTGACGAAACAGGTCCAGGGTTGCAGAAAGGGAAAGTTCCAACTGTTCCCTCGATGGGGTTGACAGAAGCCAGTCGTCAAGGTAAGTGAACACACAGTGGTCCTGATGCCTCAGGGCTGCCGCCACCACCACCAGGCACTTCGTGAAGACCCGAGGTGCCAAGGAAAGGACAAAGGGCAGAGAGCCTTCAATTGGTAATGTTCCCCCTGAAAGGAGAAGCGAAGGTAGTGACGATGGGCCCTGATTATAGAGATGTGCAGGTACGCATCTTGCATATCCAGAGCGCAGAGCCACTGACCCTTTTGTAGATGGGGCAGCGGACCCAAGAGGGTCACCATCCGGAACCTTTTGTACTCTATGTACAGGTTTAGAGTGCTGCGATCCAGAAAGGGACGCAGATCTCCTGTCTTTTTAGGGACCAGGAAGAAGTGGGAGTAATACCCCTTTCCTATCTGGTACACGGGAACAGGTTCTATTGCTCTCTTCTGTAACAGAGCTTGAATTTCCTCTCTAAGGAGAGGTATGTGTGCCTTCAGGTAATAAGAATGGGCCGGAGGCCTGCCTTGAGGTTCTGTGAGAAATTCCAGAATATGGCCTTGCTCTATCAGCTGAAGGACCCATGAGTCAGTTGTCACCACTCGCCACTCTGGCAGATGACAAGTAAATCTTCCACCCACCTGCTCCCCTGCAAGATTCAGAGGGGAGAGGGGGGATGGCGAAGTCATGCGCGGGGTGGGGTGGGGTTGTGGACAGCTGCACCTGAAGCTTTCTGGGACTTGGCCTGAGGAGCAGCTGAGGCTGTCTGCAGTCTATGTTTGTTCTGATGTCTGGCAGTCTGCTGTTGTTTTGTCTGCAGCTTTCCTTGGCACCAAAACGGCTTCTTTGCCTGAAATTTTGGACGGTACATAGATTGTACTGACCGAAGTGCTGTGTCTTTATCCTGCAGGGTGGTAATGATGTCTTGGGCATCACCCCCGAAGAAGACAGATCCCTGGAATGGGGCATCCTGGATGGCATTCTGTACATCCTGTGCCAAACCCAACACCCTCAGCCAGAAGAAACGACAGAGGTTAACTGCTGTGGCAGCCCCCCCTTGCAGAAGAGTCTACTGCATTGTAGGTGGCCAGAAGCAAATGCCTGCAGACCACTTTTGTCGAACGGATCGAATCTGCCAAAAGGAATTTCGATTCAGAGTCTGGGAGTGCTTGAATGGCGCTGTCTAGCTGGGCAAACAAATATTTCTGGTACACCAGCATGCGCCTAATGTAGTTGAGGGTCCTCATGGCCAGAGTGGAGGAAGAATAACATTTCCTGCCAAACTGGTCCAGTGGCTGAGACTCCTTTTTTGGAGGTGAGGTACTCGTGTATTGGGGTTTAGCAGACCCATCATGAGCGGCCGCTATAATAACCAAATCGGCCTTTGACTGCACGCTGAGGTGGTCCTTCCCCCTCTGGCATATGATAAGCGCAGTCTGCCTTCTTGGCAACCACTGGAATGGAGGAAGGCATCATCCATATTATAGATGTCAAGTCCTCATGGGGCTCGAGCCAGGGTGGAGTAAGGATTGGGGTTGCATCCTGCATGTCCAAGTGTTCTGCAAGCCATTGCCTTTTCAGATCCTGGGCATCCAACTTCCAGTCATACACCTCTGCTATTATTCTGAGGAGGTCTGTGTAGGAAGGATCCTTCAGGGGCGACTTGGGGGATTCTTTGGGTTGGGGTTCCCCTATAGGCGGGGTTTCGAATCCCGACCCTAGAGACTCAGAAGGATCGGAGTTGGAATCCTGGTCCGAGTCGGAAGACTCTCGGGAGTCTGATGATGGTTTGCCTGAAGGCTTGGCCGGCGTTGAAGCCTTCGAAGGGGTCAGCGTCGGCTGGGGCAAAGGGGCTGGAATCTGCCTCAGTAGCTAAACATCAGGGCTCCTATGAGAATCTCTGAGAGGCTGACGATTGTCCAACTCTGTTACCAGTTGGGCCTTGGTCTCTGACCACCAAGACTATAAAATGGACCGAAAGTCCACTGGAGGTTGAGGAGGAGGCTGGTAAGCCGGGGGATAGCCTGTAGTGAAGCCCGGCTGGGGGGAAACCCGTCGTATGAAAATGTGGTAATAGGTAGCCTGATGGAGAGTAGGCTGGAATGTAACCTGGCATATGAAACCCTGATGGGGGTTGCCTGGTGAGTTATACGCCGGTGCCTGAGGAGTCGGATATCCTGACGGCAGGAACCCTGAGGAAGGTCCTGATGGAGGGTACCTCGATGGAGGGCCCAATAGGAGAAACCCTGACGAAGGGCCCGACGGTGATAAACCCATCGGAAGGGCCAAAGGCCCTGATGGAAGCCCCTGCAGAACACTAAACCTTGACAGTCCTGGTAGGGTTAGGTCCGGTGGAGGGCGGGCCGATGGCACTACAGCCCCTGACGGCGGGGGAGGTGGCTGGGAACCATCTGGTACAGTGCCAGCTCCCAAAGCCAGATCTGGAGGTGCGCCTGGAAGGTCACCTGATCCATCCCTCGATCGACAGGCAAGTGAGGGAGGGGCCATGTTCAGTGGAGTGAGAGAGGCCTCGTGGAGAGAACCCTCCGGAGAGAACTCAGGTAAATCCGGCAGCTGAGAATTGTCAGGGCCATCGCCGGACCCCAACACCAAGTTGGTCGGCCAGGCATCGGCAGAGCCGATGTCCGACTTATCGTCCGATACAACCGTGTAAATGTTGGACTGGCCGACGCTCGACTCAGCGGTCAACGCCAGGTGGGCTTCGGAGTCTCTGGTGCCCGACACCACAGCCTGAGCTGGGCGCTCATCGGAGGGCCCGACAAGTGACTTAGCAGCTCCTCTCAGTGCAGTAGACCACAGAGATGGGTCTAAGCGTGGCCGAGGCCTCAGCCAAGGTTCCCGCGGACACCAGGACTGGTGTGAGGCCCCCGAGGCTGCTCCCAGGTGGAGAGGCTAGAGTCGTGGTGGCCAGCTTCCCAGAGGAGGCGGGCCACCACTCGTTCACAGGGCCCAGAGGCGGCTTTGGACGTGATGGGGACCGGTCTTGGTCCCTATGCTTCTCCTTCTTCCTCTGTTTCTCATACTTGGACTTGATGGGCAAGGTGGAAGCGCTGCGCAATTTTTGGAGCTTTTTTTTCATTGTGGCCATTCTCTTTTTGAGTAAATGGGCCTCGAGGGCCTGCTGACGGTGCTTCCGTGTGGCCAGACTGAAGCTGGAACAAGTCTCACAGTCCTAGACTTTGTGCTCCAGAGGGATCTCTGGAGGGGGTTGGTAGGGGGAAGCGGGGGCTTCGCACATGGGACAGTAGTCAGGCCATGGACTGCGGTAATGGTATGGGAGAGTGGGGCACAACTGAAAGGATGGATGAAGGGAGCAGGGGTAAATGGGAGAGTAGTAGTGTGAGTGAGGAGAAAGGGAGGGATTTAGCAGAGGGGGAGGAGGAGACCAAGGTGGAAGGGGAGGAGAGTGAGGGGACAAAGAGGGGGAGCAGGGATAAGACTGGGACAGAGGGGGGATCTAGATCCATTGGAGGGAAGGGCAAGGAAACAGCAGGGGCGGACTCTAGAAGTAGATACCAAGGTAGAATGGGAGGGGAGGAGATGAGGAGTGGAGAGGGAGGGGTATTAGTGCTGGGAGAGTCCATACTTAAAGGGATAAGATGGGGCAGCAAGGGGGAACAGCACAGTCACATCTGGGTGGCGTCCATATCTGGCTTAACTGCAGGCAGGGCAGGGCAGTCAATTCTTAAGTGTGCAAAGAGGGATAGGAGGAAACCGCATCTCGTGGTACACGTGGGTACAAATGACCTGGCAGGGGAGACGGTGGAAGTAGTGAAAGAGAGGTTTGATGAACTAGGAAGGCTGTGTGATGAGCTGGGGGACTCGGTGGCTTTCTCAGAGGTGCTCCCAGTGTCCTGCACTAGTATGGTGAGGAAAGTAAGGATTGGGGAGTTCAACACCTGGCTGAGGGAGTGGAGTCAATCCAGGGGATACAGCCCCTGGGGGACTGGCACAGAACCTGAGACAACATTGAACTTTATGCAGGGGACACCCGGCCTAAGCAGAAGTAGCAGAGGGAGTGAAACTTGTGCAGTTATGACCACACGGCTAATAATTTATTCTTGTGCTCACGTTTGAAGATTACGATATGCACAAATAAATGAAATAACTAAATTTTAAGGGAAGGAAAACAGATACTCATCTGAATAAGTGATCTCCGCGAGGTCTGACAGGTAGACGGGGGAAAGAAATGGAAATTACGTACCTACCGTAATTATGATCTTTCTGTGTATCTTCACCATTCATCACAGATGGGTACTGGCGGAGATCAGGACCCTGCGAGAACCTTTTTTTTTTTTTTAAAGGATAGTGAGCCCGACGCAACATCGGCGCAGCCCTCGAGGCCCGACGTGCCCTACGTGGCGCCGAGGATGCTTAGATAACTGTGTCGACTCCGCCTGCCTACCAGTTCTGAGTCGCCGGAGAGGTAAGAGGAAGGGATGGAGGGTGGGACAAGAGAGTCCAAGGGACAGAAAAAGGAAGAGATAACTGAACTAAAAGGAGAAATAACAACTGAGAGGACAGAATAGAGGAAGTAAAACTAAGGGGATTGGGTAGGGGCCCCAATCTCTGGAAAAGGAAGAAGGGAGGGGGGGAGAGAGAATTTAGGAGAGAGTGAGAGGTAACAAGGATCCAGGACCCTTTTCCGTCACCAGACTGTATAGGAACTGCAAGGAGTGGCAAAGCTCACCTGCCAGAATTCAAGGCACAGAATAACTGGCAATACCCCCAAAAGCAGAGTCGGCTATTCTGGAGAAGGACAGGGTACAGGGACTCAGTACTCTCTCTCTGTAAAGATATTTGGTGAAAAAAAGGGATCTCTTTTTTTTTTTTTTTTAAATAGATGGATAACAGAAGGAGGGCAACCACCAGTTCTCACCCGTGAGGAAGTGAGGATAAGTAATAGAGAGGAAGTGCCACTCGAACTGTATCCCTTGGGAAGAAAATACCCCTGTGTCCCAACTTTACCCCACTCAAAGAGGGGTAGGCACAGAGGGAGGAGGATCCAGAGACTGGAGCCCCAGGGGGATGGCGGGCGGGATTGTGATGAATGGTGAAGATACACAGAAAGATCATAATTATGGTAGGTATGTAATTTCTGTATCTTATCTGTGTCAATCTTCACCATTCATCACAGATGGGTGAGTACCAAGCCCCCCGAAGGGAGCTGATTAACTGCACCCTAAGGGACAGTGTCCCTTATCCCTCAGTGGGTGACACACTAAGGGGGGGAACCTTCTGGGCCTGAGGAGGCCGAGGTGGGGAGGCGAGATGGGGTCCCCGCGGAGGGGGAAGGAATTTGCCCCGACAAACGTTGTCTCGCCCTACGGGAAAAGAGATAGGTTCCTTGGTGAGCGGAGCAAATCACCCTACGCTGGGCCAAGGGTGACAACCGGGAAAAGCGAAGCCATGCCGATCTCCTGGTGCAGATCGCTGTCCCTACTACCCTGGTAGCTACCTCACTGGCGTTGCAAGATGCCCTTGCTTGGTGCCTTGCTAACTCCAGGCCACGTGCAGAGAGTGCAATGGCTTGCCTGGTTTGCTCCGAGTCAGGCAAAGCAGCTAGGATCTGACCCAGCGCTGACCACAAGAACCTGTTGTAGGCTGCATAGTGGGCCTGATGAGCGGAGATGGAGAGAAGCAACCGTGCCGAGTAGAAAGTCCTCCTCCCCCAGAAATCAAAATCTGAAGAGTCCTGATCTGGGGGCCGGTCACGGTGGAGGGCGCGAAGCCCGTCAGGAGTGTCCAGGTGCGTCAATCCGGACTGTGGATGAGGCATAGAACCTGGAGACTCTGGGGAGCCAATACCTCTGGCTGAGGTCCCTAGGGGCAGGAACTCCGGAGAAGGGCCTCTGCCAAGCATGGGCGCCTCCCGAAGGGAGCAGGCCAAGCGGCACCACAAGGGTGGCCGCACCGAAATCGCCTAGAAAGGCGTGCGCCGCATGCTCAGGATTGCTCATGGAGAGGGGAGAAAGGTGAAGGTCCTCCAGCATCCTCACGAGGAAACGCTGATACTCGGAGAGATCAGCGGCAGGAGAGATATGGACAGACGGTTCCTCTCCCCCTGAAGAGGGGGATGAGGAGCTGGAGGTCACCATGCTCTCTGAGAGTGGCTGCTCGGGGGGAGGTTGAAAAACCTGGCTGTCCATGGCCCTAACGTAGGCAGGAAACCGAGCAGCCACTGCTCTGAACTGTTCCCAGGTGAGAGGGCCGCTAGGACCAAGAATACCTGGGAACGCTGGAGAAGGCAGCAGAGGGAAGGGGGCAGAGCCAAGAGAGGAAGTCGGCTGACCTCTGCCAGGGCTAGGGAGTGGACCAAGGACCCCTGCGGAGGGTGTCCTGGAAGACTCCGCAGCCGACAGCTGTACAACCACGTTGGTACTGCCTAGGCTGCGCCCAGAAGAATCCCCCAAGTGATGCGACCGGGGCCGTATAGATCCAGAAGGACGGTCCCCTGCCTCCAAAGAATGGGACCCCCTCAAGGAACCAGAAGGGAAGGCGGAAGTCCGGCCCGGCTCGTCAGGTGGGTCCCAGAGAGAAAGGTGACAGCACGACCCCACCCCTCGACCCTCGGAGTCAGAGAGTCCTAGCCTCGAAAGGGCCAGCCTAGGAAGCTGGCAGCTCTGGGCTGCCCCGAGGAGACCAGGGAGCAGCACCCTCCCCTCCTGTGGGTTTCCCGATAGGCCCCAAAGTTGGGCGATCGAGACACACCACCGGAGGGGGTACCACCGCCGAGGGGTCAAGGAACCCCCCAAGGCCAGGTTGCATGGCAATGGTGGCACGCACCACAGCCTGCTGGTCAGTACCACTGACCCTAACCTCGGGGGAACCAGACGCACCTCAGAAGGGGGCTGACTGAGACCCGTCGTGGAGACCACCGGCTCGTCCTCCTCTGCAGACAACCCCGAAGGGTGTGACTGCCCGCTCGACTCCGAGCCCGACTCCGACGAGGTAGAGTCTGAGGCCCTAAGCCAGACGGTAGGAGGGTGAGGGAGGCGACCTACCAAAGGGCCCAGAAGTCCAAGCAGTGGCCAAGGCGGCACCTGCACCCTCCACAGCCCCACAAGCGGGTGGCAGAAGGCAGCAGGGCAGCACGGGCCAAAGGTCCCGAACTAGGGCCAGCTGCGGCACCGTCAAGTCCACCGCACCAGGGCGTACCAGTAACAGAGGCAGCCTGACAGAAACCCCAGCCACAACCTCGGCGCCCGCCTGAGCCCTTCCCGGCCTAAGCGGCACCGAGGACAGGCGGCGCTGATGACCCGAGTGGACTCGGTGCGAACATGGCACCGAGAGCACCAAAAGCGCCGGGCGGCACCGACGGACGACTCCAAAAGTCTCTGCACGCCCGTGCTCAACCTTGGCGCCCAGGTGAGACATGGCAGGTCAGCACCGCGAACAGCGCCAAGGCCCATGGCGCCGAAAGACGAGTCGGCGCTGCCGTCGGCACCGACAGGACCCACAGCGCCACAAACGGCACCGAGCAACGGCATCAACCTGAGCCTTCTGGACCGCGGGAGCGACACCGGGGGAGCCTTCATCCCCGAAGGGGTGATTGCCATAGCTGTACCTCCCGCTCTCTCCCGGGAGGAAGCGGGACGGGCCTCCTGCACCGCGGAAGGAGCCTCGGCCAAGGCTAGGCTATGAGAGGCCGAGGCTCCCTCCTCCTCGGTCTGTATAGAACCGGGAGGGGACCCGGAGCAAAGGCCGAGAGAGCGCTGCTGGCTCGACGAAAAGCGCAGACCTACCCCGAAAGTTGGCAGAGCTCGCCTTACTTTAAACGCGCGCTGTTCAAGGACGCGGCGGTCCATGGAGAAGCAGGCGTCGCACAAATCCATGTCGTGAAGCGGGCCAAGACATGAGAGACACCGGTCATGCTGGTCGGTAATGGAGTACTTGTAGCCGCACGGGCACCGACGCATGGGGGGCCGCCCCGCCTTAGACAACTTCTTGCCCTCCGACCGCGACATGACCTATGGAAATAAACACCAAAAACAGACTCAACGTCGCTAAACTGTAAAATAAATGGAAAGATCGTACCAGCAACGTCGAGTAGGGCAGACTAAAACTAGCAGGAACCGACGGACTGTCGACGACAAAAGGCTAAGGCCTAAAACTTTGAAAATCTCTTCACAGGCTTCCCACGAGGCGACCTCGATGGCAGGAGACGTAAGAACTGGTGAAGCAGGCGGAGTCGGACACACAGCTTAACGGCCAATCCCTCGAGCCGCCATGTAGTAAGTTGGCCTCGAGGGCGGCGCCGATGCTGCGCCGGTTCGCCGCCTATCCTTTTTAAAAAAAAAGCCCCCGCAGGGTCCTGATCTCCGGCCAGTACCCATCTGTGATGAATGGTGAAGATTGACACAGATAAGATCTGGAAGGCCAGCACAGGGACTGCCCATTATATAGGGTTGAGCTGACGTCAGCCACGTGACGTCCGGTGGGCGGTCCCCCATCAGATACTGCTGTCTAAAGTTTCCTTGTGGTCCTGATGCCAGGGGGTGCTCAGTCCTCAAGGTGATAACCTAGTGCAAGAGTCCTCTTGAAGTAAGATCGAATAGTGCAAGTTGCCGAGGAACAGAGCTTCTTCCCAACATGGTCTATCTGCCTGGAGTCCTTGTTGGGAGGCTGAGTGCTAAGGTGCTGGGGTCGCTTAGCGCCATCATGGCTGCATTAATGACAACTGAATCAGCCTCTGAATGCTCCCCGTAAAAGGGTTCCTCCCTCGGGGCATTACAATATATAGGCGATCTGCCTTTTTGGACATCACCGGTGTAGTGGATGGGTGTTTCCAGGCAGCTCTACTGACATCCTTGAAGGAGTCAATAAGGGGCGGAACAACTAAAGGCAATGATTCCTTCTTACAGAGGAAAGCAGCCAGTTGATTTCACTTGGGGTCCACTTCCTCCGTATCCCAACCCATGAGGGCTTGGATGTGCCTCATCACATTCATAAAAGTTGGGTCATCTGGAGGAGACCACTGGGTGTCCTTGGGCTCCTCTGGTTCTGATGGCAGGACAGAGTCCCAAGAATCACCATAAGAAGATGAAGAATATACCCCTGCCTCGCCTGAGTCCAGAGAGGGAGAGAGTGAGCGATGATGCCTTCATCGGTGGGTCCTCGGATGACCGGCGCCAGTTCTGTTTGGTTGTGAAGCAGGCTCCTTAAGAGGTGACACTGGGACATTTCTGGGAGAACCTGCTTCTTAGTTGGATAGGGAGGAGGGTCCCTCGGAGTCGGAGATGGGGGCTCCTTTGGGGCCACCTTATCCTTGAAGTATGCCCACCAGGCTGCAAAAAGGGGATTAAGGTATGCGGGTGAGTTCTGAGGCAGACACGAGAGAGTTGATGTCTGTGGGGTAGGCTGAGAAGGCCCCGGCATCAGTTCTTTAGATTGCGGTAACCCTGATGTCAGTTCCACTGGTTTCAGATTAGCGGGTGCCGGTCCTTGGGGCAAGGAGCCATCTGGCGAACTGACCAGAGTAGAAAGACCAGGTGTCGGTCCCTGGGGCCTGGGCTATGTGACGACAGGGTTAGGCGGTGACTGTGGAGGGTTAGGGAATGACGACTGAGGCGTCGCCGAGTTCAACCTTGAGGTGGCCGTGTCACCGGTACAGGTGTGGACTGACACCGATCTGGTGATGCTGCCAGCACCAGCCTAGAAGGGGGAAGCCTGTCTTGGGGAGCTACTGTAGCTCCCGAGTGTGCAGCTGCATCACTCTCGCAGGGTAGGTGAGCACATGCCCCTGGCATTGCTTGGAGGCATCGGTCTCTGACGTCGGAACTGACTTAGCAGATGCCTTGACCAGGAGGGCTACTGGCAAAGACCTGCCACCCGAAGAGGACCCGGCCAAGCCACCTGGCTGAAGACCCGCTTGCTGAATGTGCCTGAGCTTAAGGAGCTGAGAGGCTGGGGATGAAGTCCTGAGCCCCAAAGAACCACTGCTTGATACAGCAAGGAGAGCGAGTGGTTTGACCACTGGGAGCCTGGAGGGAGAGACGGCTGCCAGCATGGAAGGGGCTGACCTCTCATGGGAAGAAGACCCTTGTGCAGTGCCCGACTTGTGTGGGACCTGGAGCGGGAAGCTGACTGGGGTTTGTCCCTATGCTTCTCCCGGTGTTTGTGCTTCTCGAAGATGACTTATCCTTAGCTGATGAAGAAGTGGAAGCCCCAGAGGCCGGGGAAGAGGAGGTACTTTTGTGGAGCTCCTTTTCCATCGTTGTAAGTTTTTGCTGCAGCAGGAAGGCTTCCAGGGTCTTCTGGCAGTGAAGCTGGGTGCACTGATTAAAATCCTGGCAGTGCTGGCAGGCATGTGTCGTGGTCCAGGCCTAGGCAAAGCAGACACAATGAATTGTTTTTAAATTTTATTCTTTTGTTAACTGTGTAAGGCCCACCAGGCACAGGTGCCTGTTTTCAGGAGTGACCCGGGAGCACTGGGGAGGTTAAGTGACTTGCTCAGAATCATACAGTATGCATAGGTTGTGGGAATCAACTCAGGTCTGTCTGCTGGATGTATCAAGCTCATTCACAGCTCGTTACTCTAACCTCTGGCCTACACTGCCACTCCCGAATGGCCAACCTTGTAGGGAAGCTGCAGCTCCACAGATGAGGAGGGGGAAGACATGCACAAATTACTGAATTTTTTGATGAAAAATGGAAAATAAGAAAGTGTAGGTAACGCAAAGAAAATGGCAGTTGA